>NJRP01000124.1:441408-559343 GCA_003063835.1 Aphaenogaster floridana | reverse complement strand
ATGCATATAGTTGCCTTCACATCAATGTGAATGTGACAACCACAGGACGTGGCTGTACTAAATATTACTATTATTGTGGTTGTGGCAACCTTATCGTTTTTTTCCGTGTACGATTTACTTTATTCTCCGCGAGTGTTCTCGCGAAAAATTTGGAAATAATCCATATGGGATGATAGGAATGATGATTACCATTTCGTTAGCCACCCGCAGCTTAAGACCCAGTCCGCGATAATTTTAGCTTTGTAAAACTTATAGAAGAAAGAGAACCCGAGGCATCTGGCATTTGCCGCTGGCAAATTAGAATTTTGCGAATTCAGACAGTGTACAGTTAGGCGTTCCTACGTACGGAACAGGTTGAGCGCGTTCGCACTTGCGAGAAAAAGCGTAGCTTACCACTCTCGCCACGAAACAATTAACGACATCGTTAAGCCACGAACGCGCTCTTGCGATCGCGGAGTAAATATGCGCGGGTTTTGTGCGTAAAAAGACGCTACGTGTGGGTCAATTAACGGCATCGTTAAGTCGTTGGGACTACGCTCGTAATCGTGAGACACGCATACAGATTTTGTGGAAAAAACAACGCGCGCCAGCAGTTTTCACCTCTCTACCTCTCTATCTTTTTTGCATAAGATTCTATTTAGAGGCGTACTAATAATTACGTCATCCTTTTCCGAAATATATGCAACATTTTATATTTAAAATTAAAAAGTTAGGACTCTCTCAAGATTAAAAAATTCACATATAGAGATCGGGCAATTGTTTTTCAAACTCAGGCCGCAATTAACGATTTCTAATCGTTACTTGATTGTCTAACCACGGTAAATGATTAGGAATGGACATTGGAATGGATTGACTCGCCCTTAGGTCTTATGAGCGTAGGATCTCTTCTTGGATTTCTCTGTTTCTCATTTCGCTGAGGATGGCTCCAAATGTAGCCGAGACGTTCGATATATATACTATATATATTTTTTTTTCAAAGACAATTCAATAAAAGCCAATGTGACCCAACGCCGTTGTCGAGGCGAAACAAATTATTTATTTGTTAAATGTAAAATATGAATATACAAATACAAAAGTAAACGTTTCGACTCTAATTTGAGTTCTCTTCAGTACTAAATTATAATAAAGAATAGATGAATGAATTCGCGTTACTTCCACCAAATGAATTAATTAGTAAGTAGAACAAGAAGTAATGAAGGAAAAATTAATGAATTAAGTGAATTGACCCAATTATGAAGAATTTTGAAAAGGAAAGAGTACATTAATGTAAGTAATTTTTGCAACTAAAGGTTGATAGAAAGAAAGAAATTCATTTAAGAACTGTTCGAGCTATTGTCTGGGTGGAAAGAACGCAAATGTCGTGTCACGACTAAGGATGAAAATGAACAATTTATATGTATATGTATATTCATATTGTACATTTAATAAATAAATAATTTGTTTCGCCTCGACAACGGCGTTGGCTCACATTGGCTTTTATTGAATTGTCTTTGATTTTATATCTGAGAGCCTTACTATTAGTAATATTTAGTTTTATATTTTTTTTATATTTTTAATACACATTAAACTTAATACATTAAACTATAATGAATAATCAACGTAGTTGAATTATTTGCGCACCGAGTACCGCGTCGCACTTTCATTGCCCGATCTCTATATGTGGATTTTATATTTAATATTGAAAACTAGTCCGTGCTCGGTAAAATAATACTATCTTTGATTTTAAAAAATAATTGAAATAATCTCAAGGATTTCATACATAAGAGCATATCTCTCTTTAGGATTTTCATTTTAGAAAAGGATCTCTTAATGATTTTAAAATCGATTTCTTCTTAGAAAGCATTTCACAAATATATACAAAATTATCTATTACAATATTCGAATGTTAGATATCGATATAGTTGAATCACCGAGGTGAATCGATAGTACGTGAATTCGGAGTCGCATCTAAAATGGACCTTGCAAATTAGACTTATTTTGTTCTCATACCGAGCCTTATAATCTCCGATAAACTTAGTACGATGTAAGAACATTTCTCGAGAACTCAGAATACCGCTTGCAGTTCCTCGCTCGGGTATAAGCCAGGTCTAAGGACGGGGACGTCGGGCAAGTCGGGCGTCGGTGGCGGCGAGGCACCGAGCGTGCTTCCTGCTGCTTGACCGGAAGTCGCGAGTCAGAGGCTCGGCTCTACGTAGGCGTTACGCTTCCTTACGCGTATCTACACCGTCTCGCTCCCAGTTTCGCTGCCAGCCCGCCCGCTACTGCCCGCCTGGAGGTATCGTCGAGGCTCAAGGACATCGTTAGATTAGTCGGGATATAGTACCGCGTTTCATTCATAATCCTAGAAGTTTGAAGAATCGAGGCTTAAACAAACAGGAGAATATTATTTTCCACCTCTAGACTCGCCCTAACTCCCTCGCAATCTTAATTCGAACTTTAATTATCGCGACGTTCAATGAAGAATTTCCGTTGTAGAAAGAAAAAACGATGACAGAATCATACGATTGCGAAAGATCGAGATTGACTACATAAAAGTTTATTTTGCATTTAATTCTGAAATTTATGTTTTTAGAGTTTCGATATAGTTGATCATCGAGCTATCAAAATATTTGATATCAAATTTCAATAGGATGCAACAAGTATTATAATTGAATTAAGAAGATTGATATAAACGGATATCTGGAAAATATGCAGTTAATTATTTATGTTTCTCGTCTTTTCTTCGGAAATCAGTCTTTTTCAACTTATAAATTTATTCGCGATATGTAACAAATATATCTTGCTTGCTATAAATTGAACAAGAAAAATCCTCAGTAACAGTCGAAGTATTGAAACAAAGATCAGTGATTCGAGTCGGGAAAAACGATTCGATTTCCTTCTTGATTGGCTGTTTATGACTCGTTACTTGTTACGAAATCGTAGTAGAAGAAAACTGTGCACGTTGTAAACCGGCACATTTGACGTTGATATTTCGGTCGATCAACGTGTGCTTATTCTATGGTCTTGATAGTTTCTCCTTAATGTTAACTCGTTACCTTACCGCGAGCATGAATATAGAACGAAGGGGAATGCCACGAAGGTGGTCTCAACCGTACATCCGGATGATATAAATGAAAAATTCAACTTCCTCGGTAGCCGATATTGTAGTCAAGAGAAATTTCTACCGAGAGATTTCTCGACTAAGGAATCGAAATTTTTGCGTTTCATTATTCTTCTTAACATTTAATTTCAAAATATTTTAGGTTACTGGCAGTTAAGGAGGTTGGCTACTCAACTAAAAATGATAAAATTAATGATAACAAGGCTCTCGGATATAAAATCAAGGATAATATGGAAGTAAGCCAATGTGAACCAACGCCGTTATTGGGGCGAAAATAAATTATTTATTAACTATACAAATTACAAATATACAATAATATAAAAATGATAAGAATTAGTTCAAATTTATGGAGCATATTCGTCTATGGGAATCTGCCATCCATGCAAAATTTAAAGTCAATGGTCTGCATGGTTAGTTTAATAAAATATGTTAGTTTATTTAATAATTTTATATTCAAGTTTGTTCAATTTTCATAAATTTTTATTCGCATCACGTGTCTCTACATTTGATTCTACATTATTCTCATTTATAATGATGGAAAATAATAACGAAAAAAAAGTTATACAATTTTTGCTATGTCGGCCGTGTATAAGAGTATAACTTCAATAATTAATTACTCGACAACCAGGGAGGATATTCCCATAGACGAATATCCTCCATAAATTTGAACTAATTCTTATTATTTTTAGTTAAGTAGCCAATCTCCTTAAAAGTTTCTTGAATCGCGCGAAGTTCGTATAAAATTAAATGAAGAATATATTTTATTATGTGAGCGACAGTGGTCTAGTAGTAGAGCGCCAGACTCGTAATCTGTAGTACCAGGTTTGAGTCCACTAGATTAGGTAAACATGGATATTATTATTTCCGACACTGCGCTCCCTGCCGGGAAAAGGATTCCCGGTGGGTAAAACTGGGCTCCGTCTTTCGGAAGAGACGTTAAGAAGTTGGTCCAACGCATGGTAGAAGTATATAAGGTAAAGCATTCCCGTGGATGCGCAATAGAGGCCAATCAGATTTGCCCCAAACCGCAGTAGAGGACCAATCAGATTTGGCTAAATGCAAATGGACCAATCAGATTTGCCCCAAAAATTCAATACTCGACCGCCATTATGCGCAATGCTATACCTTGTATATTTATACCATGGTCCAACGGGCAAAGAGTAGGAGTAGGGAAGGATGGGAAAGGTGAAAAAATGCAAACCCCGAGGGGACGCAGTATAATTCCTTAGCCTTTTTATTAACTAAACTTACCGATAAATCAGAGATGTTAAAGTTCCAATAATGAAACCCAATATAAATGCAAGTGTATGGAAATCTGCTTTCTATAAGGAGAAAGAGTAGAAGAAGGAATTTTTTTAAAAATATTTTATTATGTATCTGTATCTTATATTTGCTGCTCAATCGTTGTAAAACGCTTGGAACATTCAATCAATTATAATAAAATTATAAATTCTAAAATTATAATAACTTTTTGTGAAGACTTTTTAGTGATAGATCTATTCTATTATAGCTTGACAGTTCAATTAAAAAATCGATTTAGAATATCTCGAATATCGCGATCTCGTTGCTGCTGTAATAAATCGTTTTTTCCCGAAACTTCCGTGGTCGCGTTGGATAACAGTTTAAAATACGACGTGTCGGATTTCAGAAGGACGAACTTTCTCTATTTCTTACTTAGTTCGTCGGGCGAGGGAGGAAGGGACGAAAGCGGGGAATCGTACGAAAGAATAATTTCTCCGCTGTCAAGCTCTTCGTGGCTCGGAAGAGAATTATCTTTCGGTCCGTGCACTCGACGGGGAACCTAATTTCAGTCTTCCTGTCATGGGAATGTGCGCACCCCCCCGTATTGTGATCTAAAACACGTACCGCGCGATTCGAGAATAACAGTCTCTCCGCGATGGAAACTCATTCCCTCCGGTGTGCCAGTTCGATAACCCGCCTTATCAAGGTGCTGTCAGACGATCGATATTTATTCTCAATCAATAATGGTATCCTACTGCACCGAGTGTTCCGGGAGTTTTGACATTAATTCTAGTGAAACAGTTCTTGAAAACGAATTTGAAAGTAATATTTTATTCGCGATGCATCTTCGTCTCTTTTTCGCAGTTGGAAACTATTCATTAACACGCCAATAAATTTATTGTGTCGCCAATATTTCAGTCGTTATTGTGTTATCGTATCGAATCTGTTCGCGCTGACGATCCCTTTTCGTTCAATGACGCCGTCGATATCGGCGTATCGATCATCGTGAGGACCCCTTCGGGATTTCAATTCGAGAGATTAAATTAATTCGCGCGCGCAACGACATAAGGCAATCGAGTTAATGGCCTCGTTTAATGACTGCCTCCACCTTGCTTCCCGTGCGCGATCCTCCGACGATGCGCCGAAGTCCTTTCGTGTTTCCCCACTTGCCCGTTTTCGGGCAACGACTCGGACGATTTTATCGCCGCTTCCTCCGTCTCTCCTTCCTGCTTCCTGAGCATGCGAGTTACTCGATGCCGATCGTTCCGCGAATACCGAGGTAAATTTCGTTACGGAAATTAGCGATTCAACGCCGAACATGCGTCGCCCTTACAAATTAAGGCCTCGCCCCCTGCCCCGTTACATGCCCGTGCGTGTAAAAAGCGCAATCTTATTTCTCGGCGGACATAATCTTAAATATGTATCCTCATACGCGATAAACCATCCCCCCGGCGGCATCAGATACGATGTGCACGTAAGGGTGCGCGTGTACACTGATAAACAACTCAAACCTCTTCCCGACTAATGCTGACGCTTATGTTCGTCTGTATCTTATGTAAACACTTATCTCAATTTCTTTCGATATGACAAGCTGTATATATCGTTAACGAATTTATAACGATTAGATTATGACACGCAGAGGTATCTTTTTATAAATAATTTGCGCGATAAAATAATTTGAAATAGATTTTCTTATATATAAGGTAATTATTATTTTGTTCACACACACGATCGTAAGATTCACTCAAAGTCTACATTATTCTCTTGGAAATTCTATTTAAACATGCTATTTGGAATTGCTTTTATCGTCTTAAAGTACAATTATTGAGAAAACTTTGAAAAATATGTCTGATAGTTATACTTTTAGATTGAACGCGATTCAAAAATGTAGATTTACGGAATTGTTTCCAAGTTCCTTTCTCTTGGCGTCACTCTCCGAATCCTATCGAATTTTCACTGCGAGCTGACTCCTTTTAGATAACTGAGAATTCATTCATACGCCATTCTTTCGTAACGATCACTATACCGATGGCTACTTGTTTTATGAATAATTTATGAAGAATGTGCAACGAGCGTCGAACGCGAAGCTAAAATTAGATACATCACCCGACTTTGTTGCACTTTTGTCGTCAGCCTCGAGACGGCGGTCCCCGCTTTTGAAAGCAAAGAGGATTGCGGCGTCGATCGAGCACGCATTCGTGCAGCGAAGCAGTGTCTCCCAACCTGTGCTCCGCGGATTCACTTCCGGTCCCATGGACTATTTCTTCGGTGGTCTTTGGAAAGTTCCACAAAAAACGCACGTAGACGTATATTAGCGTCACGTGAGTCGAATCGTGAACCCCTCGCTGTAAAAGATGCCACGACACAGGCCGGAAGTGAGTTTCGAAAATGTGTATTCCGTCACGACGTATCGCGTCGAGTTTGTTTAAGATGAACAGATTTTTCAATCGCTAAGGGAGACTAATATATTTTTCAGTCTCTACTGTTTTAGATATGTTCCCCTTATTTTTCAAAAAAGAGATTATATGTTAAAATCATATCTCGTAAAAGTTATCGATGACATCTCATAATTCGGTAATTAGGTATGATGACTCTAACGAAGTACCCTTTCGCGAGTAACATTCGCGTTCGGTCGCGTTTAGCACCAAGCACACGACGTGTGAGGGAAAAAGCTCGCGTTGGAAAGTCGAGTCGACGGGAAAGCTGGTAATGAGACGAGGGAAATCGGGAAACGGCGAGGAAGCGGACGAAGAGAGGTAGAGAACGCAAGAGAGGACGTCGGGAATTGGAAGTGGCGCGTGGCGCGATGCCGAATATACGTATCGGATGCCGCCAGATGTTGCGGTGAGGCCAGCTGCTGCGCACCTCCGCTCTGCCCTCCTTTGCTTTTCCTCGCAGCTTTTCGAGAGTGCCGAGCAGGTACACGCCTCGCTATATATAGAGTATAGAGTGCTCGCGCCGTTGTTCACTGGTGGTATAACGCCACTCGTCCACACAGTGCGTCTTAAACTCCCCGTGTAATATCGCGAAATTGACTCGAGTACGAAATGTCGGCGATTCAGTATTGCAGAGAGAAAGCGTAAGGAAGATATACGCGCTCGGATACGAAACTACATCATCCTAGATTATTTCCCTTCATCTCCCACCCCCGTGAGTTTAGCGTTCGCCAAATTATTAGGGAATCGAATGGGCTGTTAATAATTTAATTATAATAAAATAATTTAAGTCATTTAACACTTGACGTTTCGTGCTCGTTAATTAAAACTTACTTAAGTAACTCCATTTAGTTTGAATTGCTTTATGTCCGGGACAAATCCATCGCGCTGGACTGAGTGGATAGAAACAGGTTCGTGACCGTAACGAGAAGCAGCTGAGTTTACGTTTGATCAATTAATTACGGTAGGCATAATTGTACCTCGCGTGAGAGCACCATCGCAATTCGTTACAAGAACGCTATGAGCGATTTTTTTAAATCTTTTCGGATACTTAAAGTTTCTTTCATGAAATAGTGATGATGATAACAAAAATCTATTAAATATGGGAGGCAAAACAAAAAATAATATTCCTGTCGAAAATACAAAGGCAATATGACAAAACTTACACTATGACTGCAAGTTTTATTTCTTCAATATTATCTTTTTAGATACGTTGAAATAAAATTGAAATTAATTACGATATTAAATTCGAAGAGACGCATAAATATCATTTGAGTGAACTTTTAAAAAAAATTGGAAGTTACGAAATTAATACATGAATATTATCGCATTAGCGAGATTTAAGGTTTATAATATTACTGCAGCGTCTTTATTGCTAGCAGCGCGAGCGACGGTGGCCCTTTTCAAGCATTATTTGCTCCGCGAAAGTGGACGAGCTCTTTGGCATAATGGGTTGGCTACCGGGACTCTTCTTCTTCTTCTTCTTCTTCTCTCGCGAGCAAGCGCCGCGTTTATAGGCTTGTAATAAGCATCTTTTGGCGCTACGAATAGCTCGAGGGCAAGGATTACGGGGATTCTTCTTTTCCATTGTGCAGACTTTGCGGATTCGCGATTGTCGCAGCTTCGTAAAAAAAGAATAGAATTCAAATAAAATTTAAAATTTATCCCGCGAAGATTAATCTAATCGAAATGAGAGGTCGCGGTTTCGAAAGTGCATTTGATATTTATTTATGTTAAGTAATGTTAGGTTTTTCGAGCTCGTTCTTTTAGATTCGCCGTAATTTTTAGAGAGAACGAGAAAGGGAGAAGCAGTTTTGTTCCGCCAGGACGAGCCTGTGGTCCTAGAAAGTAGCTGAATTCCTGAATACCCTAATTAACTCGCGACCGTGAAGCATTGATTGCATTTTATTCGAAACGCGGTAATTCGAATCTGCATACTTCGCATGGCAGAAGAGTAGGGAGGCCTTGAACAGAACTCTCGCGCATAACTAATACCTCGTAACTAAACATAGAATGCAAATGGGGCGTGAGCGGTCAACTTTGCGACGTTAAGAATGTTTTTTAACGCGTTTCTTCACATGTACAAAAGTATACACGAGTATAATGTTGGAAAATTGAAGATCCCGAGGTTCGATCGGCTTTATGGACTGAGTGAGCTTTCATAGAAATTTATCTAATCATTCGGTTTGAAACGACGAGATTTCAGCGTTTCTAAGAAATCTCTAACGTTTATTTCTACAAATGTAGATTAACT
Source organism: Aphaenogaster floridana (assembly GCA_003063835.1). NCBI lineage: Eukaryota > Metazoa > Arthropoda > Insecta > Hymenoptera > Formicidae > Aphaenogaster > Aphaenogaster floridana. The sequence goes on along the minus strand of NJRP01000124.1, from coordinate 550,312 downwards.
TTGATCTCGATTTAACTTACTCTTTATCTTTTTCTATAAGAATTATAAAAAGATAAAGAGTAAAGTTAGAATTTCTTTAGAATCTTCAAATACATAAGCCATTTCTTTTCATATTTTTCGATCATTTCGGTTTCATTTTAAATCCAAAAATGTCGGAGAAATTTTATTGTTCTTATAAATGACAATTTCTATTAATTTACCTCTATTATCTCCTCTATTATCCGAGAATCTTTACGGACCGCCCCGATTTTTTCAAATTATTTCATCGCAACGTTCCATCTCTATATCCACGTGCCAGCGGTTTTCTTTTCTTCACCATCAGGAGGAGGGGAAGTATCCCAGATCCTCGAGGAGAATGAGATAGGAAGGAAGTGAAGTGGCGAAAGCGATGGGGGGAGGGGTGGGTCGAAAGCGAATATCCTTCCTGTCTGTCCTCGCGAGCGGGCAGCTGCTCTCGGATTTGAGCACGTGCTACCACCGTGCGCTAGGATAGTGCCCTGCCTCGCGCGGATAGAAGGCCCCGGACGGATAGAGGGTCCGGTGGTAGGTCTGTAGGTTGGTAGGTGGAAAATGGTTGTGTACGTACGCACGTGTGCACACGACGCGAGGTATCGTCCACGTGAGGCTTACCACTCTTCGCGCATGCATGCGTGTCTCCCTCCGTTTCTGCGACTCGACCGAGTTGTTGCTGCTGCTCCCCTCGTCGTGTGCGCATGGCATGGGTACCCCGTGCGAGGCACATGCCCGAGCAATAAGATTTTATAGCTTCCTTCGCGAGGAGGGTGGAAGGACCGTGATTCCTTCGCTCGTTACTCGAGGAACGTAACTTTTCTATCTTGGCGCGGTAATGTGTCTATCTTATTCCCCTCTTTTATCGCTCATTACACTGCTGACGTCTCGTTAACATTTAATTCTTACTTCTTCAAAATGTTTTTTTTTATTATCTGGGTATCTTAAATTTTATTTCACGATTTCATTTCACAATTTTATTTTGACACAGTCAGGAGCCGCTCTTTCCTTTTGCTCTTTCATTTTCAACATTAAATATTTCAACGATTATAAATTCCGAAACAAACGCGACTTTAATGACACGCACCGAGATTCAACGTCAAGGACTGAATGAACAAGTTCGGCGGGATTGAACGAATCTTCAAGTCATAGCTTTTCGATAGCGCGATGCGTTAGCGACGTTCGTCCATTTTTTACCGGAGTATTAATTTAGTAAAAATCCGCAGGTGCATCCACGCGTATCAGAGGTGACTCGCGCTTGACGCGTTCGACGGTAAGACGTACGTTCGCATGCGAGCACATTTGGGTTATATATGTATATATCGGCTAGGATATCGCGAGCGATATTTATTGGACGGGTCCTGCCTCGTTCTCGTATAATCACGCGACACCTGTTACGACACAACACTTACTTTAATTGGGGGCTACGAGCAGCTGCCCACACGACGCACCAATCACGCCGGTTTACCTGAAATTCTTCGTTGCCCGCGCGACATCCCCTGGTCCTTCTCCGTGTCTTTCTTGCTCCTTCTCTTCCTCTCTTTCTCGCTGCACCTGTTTATGATCGCGCGAACGCCGAAATACGACGATGCGCGAGGATCCTTGACCAGGATTCTCGGGACGGAGCGAAAGTACGCGCACAGATTTCTCGACTGCGATTTGCGCGACACGAAAGCAGTCGCGCGCCGAGAATTATCGGCTCATTAATTGCGGAGTATCTCCCGAAATGATTTTTCACATCTGGTCGTTGAACGGGTTTGACATTCGTTAAAACGAGGCTTACAGATAAAAGTTCTACAGATACACGCCCAAAATTCTCCGAATGTTCTCCTCAAATTACATTACAATTGTCTCTGCCAATCAACCGCATATAAACCAATTCTCGCGCATAGATATATTCCTAATTATTAGGTCTAACAATCGCAATTACTGAACATTTATACAACCGAGATATCGTTTCATTGACGGTCGCGATTGTATTACGTATCAATGCGGATTGACAATAAGGCACGTGCCATTATCATTGAAACGCGAGAGAATTTGATTCATTGAATCGGCTGATGAATCGATTTTCCATTATACTCCACAGGATATATCGATTTACAATCATAGCGTGGATATACATTTACCTAAATATGAAACATCTCCCGGTATAAAACACTTTGAACACGAGACGTATGAGGACTCGTATTTAATGTCAGTGGCATAACTGATAAACTGATCTATATATATCATACATGCAATACAATCCTTTTGTATTATTTATTCTGGAAGTATGTGGACAATGACATTTATTGCGGATGAAATCTATAGTCTAAATAATCCGAATACATATAAATAATTATCCACACAATTATGTTATTTGCCTAATTCCCAGATTTAAAATGTTTTTGCCGATAGTATTTTCGTCAATCCAAAATAGTCATCTGTTTCATTCGTTCGCGTCTATTATCCAAATAAAATCGCCTCCGATCTGCTGGCGGTATCAATTATGATACACCAGGCGCTCAAAAGCCGCTGGTGGTTTCGGAATCGCGTCGCGCATGAAAGACCCGTCTCTTTTAAGCATTTAGATAAGGTACGGGTATGATTTTCAGTAGTGCTACCTGAAATTGAGATTTTTTTGATTGAGCCGCAGATGGCTTCATACCTCATACAGGAAAAATCTTTTCACGCGCCGGCAGGAAAGCCGAGACCTCCTATCCGGCTTAACCCAGGAGAGACAGGCCGCCGGCTCAATATGGTCGGCGGCGGGACATTCGGCGGTGCAGATCGCGATATATAGGACGTGTAGCACGTGCCATTGACAAAGGCGCCGTGGCCAGATGCAGCATCCGCGCCGCGACAAGGTCGATGCCATCTGTTGCTTCTCGGCTCGGTTTTTCAGCCCGAGTTCAACAGGCCGGACACCGACTCGCGACTGCCGACGAATTAGCGTGGTCGCCAGAGTGTGACAGATCCCCCCGCACATCTGCGTATGGCGAAAGACAACGATTTCGTATCGATTCGCGCGAAGGTCTGAAAGAGGAACTCGATCTTTTAAATCCTTAGGTCTCTTTTCGGTAATCTTTCTGGGATGAGAGACGCGCTCGAATTTGTGCTCCAGCGCTTCCTACACGCAGCAGATTCCTCTTTTCTCTTTCCCTATAACAGGCATTTGCGAGAGCGGCGAATCGCTCTTCCGCCCAAATGACGTCCGCGGGAAAAGAACGTGAAAAAGCTAGACAACTGTCCGAGACAGACTGTGGCAGCGGCGGCTGCTGTTGCCGCTGCTGCTGCATCCGACGCAACGAATGCCATATGCCGCGCGCGGTTCTCAAGTGCACATTTCACGCGCCGGACCGATTTTCAGCGATCGGCCGCGTTATTCGGTACACGCAGGGAGGAAGAGAGAGAGAGAGAGAAAGAGAGAGCTATCTCCGATTTCCGCGACAGGCGGAAATCGACCTACCCGGCGTCAGGTTGAGCTCATGAGGTCTCGTTTGCTCGATGCCGAGAATGCATTCGCACGCGCGTGACGCACGTTACTATACGCTCACTCGCTCGCTCGCGTGCGCGTGTTACATGTGCTATGCACGACGTAGCACGGCACGACGCTCCCTCGAGTGCATACGGCCGATCGAGGATCGCTTAATTCGATAATTGTACTTCTCCACCGCGCGCCCGATATCACGCGGTTACGCCGAAAAATTCGCCCAAGGATAAACGTATCGAGACGGCGACCTAAAGTGCCCGTTTTCTCCCCGCAGTCATATCGACATGACAGAAGCAAGGAAAAGAAACAAAATTTAATTTTTTAAAAGAGATTATCACATATATTCAATAGTATAGTTTGGAGTAGTAAAAGAAAGCAGAAATCTTGAATCTGTCATAAGTATTAAGCTGTAACATGAATGAGACTCTTCCTTTTTTTCTTCATCTAATATATTTGTCTAATAATATAATATTCGGTGGCTTAATAATGAATCATATACATAATATTGATGAATTATAAATTTGTAATATTTGAATAAAAAATAGATTTTTTGTATTTATACGGTGGTATGAGAGAGCGCGAATATATGGGAGATATGAGAGCGCGTTGAAACGATGTTGTTCGTATCGATAGAAAAAGATTTCTGTCGTCTTTTCCATTCGAAACGCTTATTGTTAGTCTAGCGAAGTTCCCTGAAGCCGAGCGTTAAAAATTCTGCGCGATAATGGCGGGGTACCGCGAGAGCTTTACGCGGCCTTATCGCCGGCAAGTCGGTCTCAGCCGCCGGTGGGTCAACAACAGCACTCTCGCGGATAAAGAAAGGGGCCTGTGTGCCATTCTCGGTGGCCGATAGCAATTTCGTATCACTGCCCCGTGGCGGCGATGCGTGCACGCACGCCACGACGGCGAGGAAGGGGACAGCGGGGGCCCAGCGAAAAGAGGGGGAGGGGGTGGATGGAAGAGGGCAGAGAGGAAGGGACGAAGAAGGGGCAGATGGCACCGTCTTCTTCGCAGCCAAGTGGCAGCGGGCACGCGCCAACCGAGTCGGAACATCTGCCGCTACTTCCCAGGAGGAGAGCACAAGAGAACCACCGACTTCTCTCCTCGCCAAGGCAAAAGGCCCATCCTCCGACCGACACCGACAGGCAGTCGGTCGCGGCTCTCCCGGGCCCAGTTTCTTATTTCGTATCTTTCCCGGGCGCCGCGTCCCCTGCCCCCTCCCGTCCTCTTCGTCTCCTCCATAGCTACATCCGTTTCCTTTATCCCCCCGCCAGCACGGCGCGCGTGCTCCAAGATTTTCAATTTTGGCAGATGGCACGTGCCAGGCAGAAGGATCAGCTCCCCCTATCTCCTCGCACCTCCTTCGGCGATTCTTTGTAGAGTCTCGCTCGATGAAACTACTCGCGCGTGACAAACTCGTAAACTCGAAGCGCTCTTCACCGATCTCATCGATGAGGAACGGCACGTTCCACGATCGACGTAGGACAAAAAGATCTTTTCTTTCTCTTAGAATTTTAAAATTTAAGAGTTACACACGTGCCTTTAACTTCTCAAATTTAAAATCGAATTTTATGAAGATTTTAGAATTTTGAAATTTAAGACTTAGGACCGTGAAACTAACAATTCAGAATTTTGGGGTTTTATGTTTGAAACGCTCTTCTCAATTTTAACCTCCGTAACATAATGAAGTAAACTTACAATTAGTAATGAGAACTCTAGGAAACCTAGTAAGATAACGACGAAATTTAGTATTCACGATTTCCGCTTATAGGATATTCAGCTGTTTTCTAAGACCACCCTGCAACCACTGACGCATTCTTAATTCCCCTTTTCTACTCGTGAACATGTGGCGATGGTTTTCCTCCCTTGCCTCTCGTACACGATTTTAGTTTTTCATTTTTACAGATGCCACGCGCCATACTTATTCTTCCCCTCTTTCTTTTTCTTTGTCGAGAGACATGAAGAAAACCCATTCTTTATTCGAAACGTATACAAAATATAAAATAGTCGTCTTCCGCTACTAGTAAAATATCAATGAAATTCCATGGCATCGTTTAATAAAATATTATTTTACAAAAAATATCCGCATAATATTTCACTGCAGACAGCATGAAAAAGAAATGTTACATCTTTTACAAAATTAATCCATATTTCTGTATAAACATTGATCATACATATTCGATAAGCGATTTATGCAGGAACATTTTGTACTCGTCTACGAATCACAAGTAGTGTCGCGAATCACGCGTGAGCCGTGAATCCTTACGAAAGGGAAACTACCGAAGACGAGGAGGGTCTTCCGGTTTCTATATAGGCATACGAAAATGAGTGCCAGATGTACAGAGAAAGCGCGAAGGGCTGCGGATTTCCGATCAGAGAACCCTATCTTTAACAAAAAAAATCCTCCATTTCCGATCGCACTTTCTCTCGATTGTAGATCTCACGTGTCATCCTACATATGCCGAGTCTTCGTTTGATATGCAGAACACGCTTATACCGTTTCTACTGAAATTCATTTTGCAGCAGCGAGGCCCGAAACTGTTCGATCTTAGATCAATTTTTATTTTAACTTTTTAAAGTACAGTTCGAGACGCGATTGTGACTGAGGTACGTTTTTCCGCGTTCACAGGATATCGAGGATTGAAACTTATCGAAGCGAAACCGGTTTTAATCCCCGAGTTTTTTGAGCTTGACGTGCGGCGCATACGAGAGGACAAGTTAGCGAACTCGCGAGCCGGCTTCGGATGATCGCCGTGCGCGCAGGTGTCAATGACGGGCGACGAACTTCTGCTCCGAAATATCTCCGACCGGTAGGGTATCGCGGGAATCGCTAATCTGGAGACGGTGAAAGCTGCATAAAGGCAACAACGAATCTCTTTCTCTCTCTCTCTCCTTTTTCTCTCTCTTCCTCCCCCCCTTTTCTCTCATTTTCTTTATCTGTGCCTCCCTCTCCATCTTTCTTTCTCCCGGCATCTGGCACAGCGGCAGTCCAAACATGCTTTTGTCGTGAGTACCTATCCTTCCGTAAAGTAAATGCCCCATACCTGCACACTGACGACGGGCCCGGAGCCGGCTGCATCGTATAATATTCGCTCTGTGCATTCAGGTTATGCACCGTGAGAGTATCGTGATACCCGCCGGTGGATACCCGCCGGGACACTTGCCGGCTTTGCAGACCTTGTAAACATAAGGTGGATGATGGGAGATGAAATTCAAGGAAATTGTAGAACGAGCGCGTATCTCTGCGCCTAATCGTATAACGTAATTATATTGTGTGTCCTTTATTAAGCTATAATGCGCAAATACTTTTTTCTGCCCACTGTACGTCATTCTCCGAATGAACGATTCGCTCGAAATCGTATTTCGATCGCTCCAATTTCGAAACGTACGGTTATCGGCCTCACCGTCGACACGGCAAGTGTTAATTAAAGCAATTAATTTGCGCGGACGTAACGCGGCGTGTCAGCTCGCTCGGCGCGAGATTACTTCCAAGCTCGATGCGGTCCCACCACTTTCGGGAAATGATCTCGATTCGTTAGAACCTCTTGAATTAACGAGCTGGATAACGGTGCCGGCAGATGTCACGTGCTCAAAAATACCACGGCTACCTGTCATTCTTGCTTTCTCGCCGATATGCTAAATTTCGACAGACGTAATCTTTGGACTGTCAGAGTATCGGGGTTTCGACAAACTTGCGAAACGAGGATGATTCAGATTCTCATTAATCGGCCTACCGTTAATTTTTCTTCCTTCGATATCTTATTTCGATATCTTTTATGTCAGTCAACTTTTCCATGATACCTCGTAAACATAATTTTTTACGTTCACTCGGAAGTATATTAGGAAAAAAAGATCGAAAACAAATTGGTCGAGCTCAGGACATAATTTAAGTTATTACAGGTTGAAATATAAATTCTGATGTTATATACATGCAAGATTAAGCTCCATATTTAATCGTGATAAGAAAGCGCCTAAAAGTATAATTAAATAAAAAACGAATTAAACATAGCAACGAAGATTTAATTTGGCGATATTGTATGTGTTTAAATTTTATATTTGCCTATCATTATTTTATGAAAATCTGTGCAGCCTGTTTCTGTCGCGGCAATGCTTTATTATTTTTTTCCGCTTCCTGAAGGAAACCCTCGTTGAAGGCAGGGGCAGCTGTTCATCCTCGGCTTGCTAGCTGGATTATAGTCAGGCCTCTGTTCCCGAAAGGGAGGCAAAGCGCGTACAGGCGAAGTAGCGATAAAAACATAATCGATTTCGCTGTCCGCGAAAGTACAATTCAAAAGAGAGAAAGAGAGAGATAGAAAAAAGGGGGATTGTGAAATTTTTATAGGGTACGACGCGATTAATTAATCTGAGAATCCTGCTGCAGAAGCTGGAAGTTTAGCTCGATCGATTTCTCGAATGTAGAATGAAAAAAGAAGATTTGAAAGGGGCGGAACGCTGACTTCCCTGCGATGAACGTAATCCGATTATCGTCGAATTGGCTAAACGTACGGAGGATGACAAACATACAGATCGTATTAGGATCGTTTATTTTTCAGTAAGAAGATTGCGAATGCGTCACTTGCTATTGTCTTGTTTGATAAATTGCATGAAGAAAAGAAGTTTATTCATAGCATTATTTCCTCGCTATAATGTTAAAGTACATTTTTTAAAATTTTAGTTATGACTAATACACTGAAAAAATTGTATTGTACTCTAAAATAAGCGCCAAGAAGATCTTCTTAGTTTAAGAAAAGAATCCGTTAAACAGTATATCCTCTAAAGAGATATTCTTAACATGTAAGAATATTCTTCTAGAGAATATTATATTATAGAGAATATTCATAAGAATATACTGTTTAACGGATTCTCCTCTTAAACTAAGAAGATCCTCTTGGTGCTTATTTTAGAGTAGAATACAATTTTTTCGGTTAGGTGTAACAATTGACATTTACTGCATTTCTAAAAACTAATATCAATGCAAATTTCTGATTTTGTATTCGATGTAACTGACAAGAGCGTAACAGTATCACATTAACGAGATTAAAACATATTTAAACTCTCATAAAATATGTTGCGATTATATTTACATACTCTTCTTCTAATTTATGATCCCAGCTTCTTTTTGACTTTATGAATTTATCGTGTTCCATTTATAAAAGTTTCACATAATAATATTCCAACTCTTTATCTCCTTCGGAGTGCAGAGTTAACGAGGGATGCTCCGGCGCGCATAATTAAAGATATCCGTAGATGGAAGGAGTAACGGGGCGATCGGTGTTGCGAATCGAGATCGGCGAACGGTTTTGCGAGAGGATCTCGTCGGGAAGTGGACGGCAGGCGATCCTAAGTGGAATCACGCGGCACTTTGGCACCTTCGCGCGTGTCTGTCACCTGCGAGGGGAACGACGGCTTTTTGACTCGGGGCCGTGCAAGTGGCACGTATCTCACCTGGAATTGCTAAATTGTCGAGCGATTAGATGCGGGAGCTGCTTTCGTTCGACTTTCTGTAGCCGCGTCGGAGCGCGTTTTCAACACACCAACTTTCCCGCGTAATGAGCCCGTGTCGGACACATTGTTGCAGCAGCCTGTGTGCACACAGGCTGCACCTGTTGGACGATCGGTTAATAACTGCGGTTCGATGCACGCCAGCCGATCGTTTCCGCATAATTGCAGACGCACGTCGACGCGAATACGCATACAGGGTGTCCGGCGTGAGATTCGGAATGACAGATTCATCAGATAATTCATAGCCGAATCTCCCTCGACGATAATGTCGCGCGAAGTGATCGGAATTGAATTGAGGTGCGTAAGAAATTAACTGGCGAATATATAATCACGGTACTATTTTCACCACTTGAATCTTACCCGCGAAATCCTACATCGCGAACTCTTTATCTTCAATCGATGATTACTCAGAGTTCTCTTTCGAGGGAGAGTCAACTCCAAATTGAGAAATCTGCCATTAAAGCTCAACGTGGCGGATACGGGACACCCTGTATAGGCGCGTGCCGTTTCGTCGAATACTAAATTGCTTGTCGGTGACATCACGTCTTGATCATAAAAAAAATGGAACCGCGAATTATGCACCGTACCGAGGTAATGGTCCGTAATTTGGTTTCGCCTGATTGCTAAAATTTGCCTAAGATCTCCATAAATTAAGGAATGGGACGTGCAATATGACATTTCACGACGCCCAGGACAACGTGTAATTAACTTTCGGAAATTTACCATTGTCGTGGTAAATATAAAGTGTCGAACGTTTTTACCTTTAACGAGGGTCGCCGCCTCTCGCGAGGCGTAACGGTGCAAATGGGTATAGCACATGCGATTTGCACGTGGTCTAAAAGTGAGGCGATGCATCCTTGATATCTTCCTACATGGGAAATGGTCCCCTCGATCGTCATTGACTCCTGACTCGACCGCGTCCTGTACGCGACTGCGACTCTTGTCATTCGATTTCCGGGTTTCACCTTCGTGCCCCGGTCCGATCTCTCGGAACGACCGTTGCGACATTGCGTTATAGATACGTCACGGGTAGAACTTAGGGGAGAATATTTTGGGGGATGTTCTATCCCCGGCTTTGGAAAGGTCAGTATGCCCTTGGCGTTTCGCAGGTACAAAAAGAAATATAGAGACGCACATGTGAATGTAACGAACATATTTTCTCGGTAGGAAAATCATCTCTGAGATAGTCTGGTTACATTTAATTTATAATCATTTCAGAATGAACTTTTGCCATATTTGCACTGCTCGTTTGACTTTGCGTGAATTTCTCTATGTGCTTCTTGACATATTTATTATTTTATAATTTGCTTAGTCTTGCACGATGCATTTGCTATATCTATATTTTACGGATTACTCTTTTAACTTACAAAGCGGTCTATTCGAGAGAGTTTAAGAATTTTATTAGATGGTTAGTTTTGACCGTAACTCGAATATTTTTATTTCTGTACTACCATATATGTCTCGGCCTTAAAATGGCCGTTATCCGTTAATCGTTGCACCGATGAAGAAGATCGGCGAAAGACACGAGAGGGAGGAACCTGGGCCCTGATTCAAAAGATTCTCCATGCTTTTTAGGATGTCTTGCAGCTGTTCCTTACCCTCCGTACGCGTTCACGTCTCTTGCGCTCCTCATCCTGCCTTTCTCGAACGTCTTTTTATTTACATGAGATAATCCGATCACAGATTCATAATCTCAGAGCCCTGACAATAAATCATATGCAGTTATATATAATATAATTGTATAAGCAATAACATATCTGAAGCGTTGCATCACAAGTCACACAATCGTTATCCTGTTATAATAATACAATAACTATCGCATTTAACAACTGCCAAAGCTTTATAATTATTTTTTTAATTTCAATAATCTTGTAACTGTCTAATAAATTTAAACATAAACATATAGATAATACAAATAATACGCAAATAAATATAAAATAATATATATATCTAAATAGCAAATAAGTTAAATAAAATGAAGTTTGAAAAATAAGCGTGTGGGGTATGTCAGCAGTCGTTAAAGCCATACAACGATAAAATATTTCGGCAATCTCACAACCCTCGCAATTTTTCACTCGCAAGATTAACGCAGACAGGTGTTAGGGACCGGAAGAAAGGATTCGGCCAAGAGTCCGGAATAGAACACAGATTTCGAGGGGAATCGCGAACGCGGGGAGATCAAGGAGGAGGAGGAGGATAGATTGTTGGCAGCGATCGCAGCAGGACGAGAGTTCGCCAGCCGGTTGGTCGGCCGGGGCCCGTTCAATCGTTGCTGCTGCTCAATCGGTCCCCGCTACACGACTGACTCCTTCTGCTACCGAGGATTTCACCCCGCAGGACCTTCTGGGCCGACAGAAGGTCTCCACCTTCCTCTTCCTTCTTGCTCATCGGAGGCGGGCGAGAAACACGAACGCGGCGAGGGCTGGGAAAGGGTAGGGCGAAGGAGCTTCACAAATCTCGCGTCATGCCAGGAACAGGAGGATCTCGCGCACCCCTTTCTTTTATTAAGCCCGGGGAGAGAGCTATTCCCGACGCCAGACGGCGCGCAGCAAGAGGGTGCCAGAGAATCCTGGCAATCCTTTCCGTCTGGGAAGAGGAACGCCGTCGCTGCACATTTTTACGACCTTCCCACTCGCATCGTTCTTTTTTTTCTTAATCTACATCCGTTCGCTGGATTTTACTTCTGCTTATTTATATCTACATGTGTGGGATTAATTCGTAGAATCTCATCTCGGAATTAAGCCTTAAACATATGGAAATATAAATGTATTATCATACAATTTCACTTTACGCTTTCCAGTTCTCAACATTGTAAATTTTTAGATACATTCTTTTTTCTCAAGCTATCTCTTATTATTTTTGCAGTTATTCTATCAATGTTAAATTCTTTTCAAATTTTATTATTATCGAGAGAGAAAGAGATAAGTTCGCTAGATTTGAGTTCCATTGCGATCGATCAGAATCGATCGATTTGATTTCTCAAATTGCCGCGCTGGCGTCATTCCCAACATCACCTACTACATGCGAAAAGGTACTTTGGAGCATCTGTTGCATCGTCCATCAAGCACTACCACCATCATCATCACTGACACTACCACCAGAAGGCACCGTCACTACCACCGGCCCTAACAACCACCAGGTGCTACTCACCTTCCGTGTCTCTCTCCCCATCTTTGAAGAAAAAAGAAAAGAGAAAACCTTCCTTCCCTCCCTCTAGGGATCGGGATTCTCTTTCTTTTTATCTGTACCTCTCTTTCTCTCTTTCCTGCTTTAGCTTTATTCCCTGAGATTTCCACCATCTGCACCTTCACGCCATCTCCCTCGCTTCTTCCTCGTCCTTTTCGCTACTTCTGCATCCCTCGTCTCCGTTGCGCTCATGTAGAAGGCGTGTTCCTTCGTCCCCACTCTTGAGCTGAGTTTTTTTCGTCCTTCTCGTTCTTCTTGTCCTCTTCGTCATCGTCATCATCGTCATCGTCGTCATCTTCTTCGTAGCCACCCTCTGCTCGACATGCGGTTGGTGTTTCCTTGGCGTATCACGTCGTCACCATATGCGTGGATTGCTGTTTGCATACGCACTAATTCGAAGCTTTAACATAGGCAATCGAGATTAATCGACGTGCAGGAAAAAAGATTTTAATTCTTTAGAAGAGAGGAGTTAATCAGATTAGCTTGCAGATTTAACGCGTGCTACTTGTAATAAATTTGCATATATTGATACAATACCAATTTGTTCATTGAAACATATTTTTAATTAAGTTTTCTACTTTAATTGAAATATTCTACAAGAAAATTATAAAACATTATAACAAAACATTGATTTTAACTATAAAGATTTTAAATCACCGTTCTGTACAGGACACATTGATGTCATGTCGTTATTAAAATGACGCCTTCTCACTCTTCCACTTGTATGACTGTTATTAGTATGATAGTCTACTTTATCTCTCTAACCATATTATTTCCTCCCAATTACCCGTTCCTTCGCGTTACGGCGTCACGAATGTTTTTGACACGACACTTTTTGAGAGTTTACGTCGAAAAGATGTCGGCATTTGGCAATGTAGTTGTGACAACCTAATGTGCTCAAAGTATCGCCTAAAGTATATACCGGTTGACTCTTTTATTCGGGATGTTGCAACCGGGCTGTTTGCAACATGCGGACAAAATGCGTTAATGGGACGTACTGTTGTATGGCTGAAGTAAAGGGACAAAGGGAGAGAAGAGAAGGAAGCGAGAATGAACTCGCGTTCTTGTAGTACCACGGGAGCAGATACGTGGCCCCATTGTAATTATGGTCAAATGAAGTGAAATATGCAGATATGCCTCCCTGTGCGAAACACCGGTATCTCATAATTATTCGCGATCATGCAAATGAAAGGAAATTGCGAAAAATGTTCCTTAGAACAATATTATCCCTTTCGTTCTTCAAAAAGATATTTAACTAAGATTAATAAAATTAAAACTGTGATTATTCGTCGTGATTATTTATAATTATTATCATTATTATTATAGTTTTTCATGCATATGTAAATTTAATTATAACGATTCGCAAAGTTATTAAATGTTATTTATGATGGGATGGTTTAGATTTTGAGAGACTTGTGTTATCAGTTTGCGTGCTTATAAATTTCTTTCCTCTTTCCCCTAAAGCCCACTACGTTATGTAGCTATAACGATCATTGTGTACGCAGCTCCCCTTTATTACATTTACCAGTAAATTAAAAAGTTTCTACTTTCACAGCTGCTCCGTTTGTACCAATGGAAAGTTGTTTATACTCTCGCTCGCGCGCGTACCTCCTCTCCACGAACGTATTATCACTGGAGATGGATGAGCCTGGCGAAACCCGGGGAGAGAACAGTTCTGCAGGATCGGCAGAAAACTCGGACTTTCGTAACAGTAGTGTACCTACAGTTTGCGCAGGTGATGCAACCGCGTCGTTCAGATATTTTCGTAGCGTACACATGGCGCCGGAGTTGGGAGGGGGCTATATCGGGGAGAAATATGTAAATCGTATGACGCGATGTAATTTTAGAAACCCCGCGACACCGCGACGCCGACGACGCGACGCTTCTATCATCTTTTAGCTATTATAATGTGGCCCACTTTCGAGAGCGAATACTTCAAGAAACACCGGAAAACAATACGCAATTGCGCTTTTCAATTTATTACTTTTTTAAAAATGACAATAACGAATACGATGTTGTTACAATATTAAGGTAGTACCTCCGCGAAACGATTTTTTAAAAGAATTTGTTAAAACTTGGCGTACACATTATTAGATACGTTATCCAAACATCTGTGCAATTTAAATGAGATTTATCGTCCCTAAGCCGAGATATTTACACTTGAAATTGGGATGATTTACATGTAAACCCATGTACGAAGCATGCATCAACGATACGTTTTTAATTCTATCGTCAAAATTACATTTAAGAATTGAATAAAAAACGAGAGAATGCTAGAGAGGGATTACACGAATATTCTGAAAAAATTGGAGGATGATTTACCGTCTAATTTTGAAGATATAGTCTTGAGAAGCATGACATTTTTGGCATTTTTGACATTTTTTTTCACCATCACAGTTCACGATCGTTGTTCGCGTGCATACACAATAGCATGCGTCGTCTGTATACGTAACCTGTTCCGTATGTTGGTGCACAGCACGGACAGTTCTAGCAAAAAGAATGGGACGAAACTTTTGATTGAGGTTGTCGCGGAGGTAGGAGGTGGTTACTACCTTAAGAATATTGCTTCATTAGGGCGATTAAACGAACGCTGTATATTTAAAAAAAAACAAATGATTCTTTTGACAGAGCGGTCATTTTTAACACGAAAATAGCAAAGTGGGAATTAAGCGAGAAATAATTGCTCGCGAAACGCCTGTGGTGCGGGCGCCTATCGAGAAATCGATTCCTTCCAGTAAACAAGAGTTATGCCCGGGCTTTCTAACGAGCGTAATGTTTCGGTCGAACCGAAACTTTCGTTTCACAACGGCAATTAGCGGCCTCGAACGTTACACGCAATTGATGAGAATATCCCATTGTCCCGGTTTTTTTTTCCGTTTCTCTCGATGTTCCGCACGAAAGGAAACGCCGGATGCAGCGAGATTTTTATTTTCGGCAGACATCCCGAGATCAAAAGTGCGCGGACTTCAATTTTCTCACTTTTTACAAAATTTTTGCAAGTCCTCGCAAATTACAGCGACAGGATTATATATCATGATTTAATCGCATATTGAAAACATGTATTTAACTAAATTTATTTATTGCTATAAACGTTTATTGATTGTAACTTACGTATATATTCTCGCAAAGCGAAAGCAGCTTGATAATTTTATTTCGACGATAATTCTAGATCGACAATAATTTGGATAACTCAATCCTGTTAATAACCGTATTTACATGAAAGTTGCGGTATTAAGGAATAGAAAATATCGTTTTTTCTAGCGCCATATGTGGAGCATTATGCATGCTAGAATTAACGCGTTTTTCTTATCGTTTGCTCATAATTTGAAAAATCGCCGATGACGACTGGGACGAGGGAGAAACGAGATGCAGCTTGCTCGCGGGTCCAGGCTGCATCGGCAGCAAGCGGCAGTGTCCCACGGTTTTCGAAGTTCAGCGGGGTTAAAAGGAACTACATTATCGTGAAGCGTTTGGGCGTGGGAGCAGAGAGCCCTGTGCGAAAGGATCCTGCGCCGGCTGATGCACCCGCGCCTTCTTGCGTGCTCTCGTACGTGCTACAGTACCCGTAGAACCGTATTTCGACCGATATATACGTAGGCCTGAAGTACCTAAAGAAAAAGCCTTAAACATTTTATTCCCGTTTCTCCACTTTCATCCAGAGTTTTGAAATTTATGAATTCTCGACATTACAATTGATTATATGGCAAATCCTGCATATTAGCCAACAAGTACATGGAATGATATTTTTAAGAATTTTTCCAAGTGTCTTTATCAATCGTGCGTTCCATAAAAAGTCAAGTTTCCTCTTTATATTCCCTTTTTAGTTCGTTCTCTTTGTGTGAAAATCGCAGAGATTTTGTTTTGCCAAAATCTTTAGCGCCTTCATGCTCCGCCAAATCTATATCCGATGCCAGATTGTATTCCTTCACGGACACCGGTCTCCAGAGGGAACAGATGAGCCGGTCCGCTCGCAGGTAGCTCGTACGCAACGCAGCAGGTGAGCATCGTGCGGCGATCCTGCGCGCGAAATCGCGTGTATAACGCCCGTACGGAGCGCTTAAGAACATTTTTCACTTCAATTCCTCGCGATCAAATAAGGAAGTAATAACGCCGAAGTGATAAAGCGATCGCATTCTCGGAAAGTCCCGCTAATAACAAAGTAAGCGATATACGCTGCCGTAATGACATACAGTCGAATCGTATCAATAACAGTCGTGATCTGTTGCAGCGATAATGACGATAATGCGCAAAATAATTAAAGATTATATTCAGCGGTGAGATACCGTTGAGTATGATATCATGGAAAATATTAAGGTTAATAATACATATAAATTCATTTGAATAACAGTGCAATAAATATGCTGCTTAATATTTGTAAAATTATGGGCTAATTCGTGATATTCATTATATCGCGATCGCCGTACATATTTATCCGATTAAATCATTTTTACAGATAGTTAAATAAATATTCGATATAAAAGAATACCTGCGGAAATGCGAAGAACCAATATCATCGCGAGCGCTATGAAACTATCACGACGTACGTTTGGAGTTTAATTCCATTCAAAATTGTTCTCTCGAGGGAAGGAACGTTTCCTCTTGCGTGATATGGAAGGGAACGAGGGGGTGAGGTGCTTGGTGACCCGATTATAAAATGGGCCCGATTTAGACGTACGTACCTGACATGCACATGCATCGTGCGCTTACTCGCAATTCACGTTTTCGGCTGTTGCGTAGTAGCTCCACTCACACGACGAAACGACCTAAAGACATACGCTCACACACGGACGGGTAGTCAGGTAGTAAGATGGGTAGGTGGTAGGTAGGTGCATACGTGCAGCGTGGGAAGGTCCGGCAGCTGAGCGAGCTGAAGGGGCCCCAAAAAGCGAGCGGCTGCAGCTTCTTCTTCTTGCCCCGTAGCCACTGCTGGCTTCTCCCGGTCGGTCCTTCCTTCATCCATCCGTGGGAGCCCGTTCCCTAGACACCCGATGGCTTCCTTTCTCTAGGACGCAATTCCGCAGGGCGATTCTTTAAAACGATCGTGAAAAGACGAGAGAAATTTTAGACAAAAGCCGGACTGTCAAAACAAACGCCTCAATTATCGGATCCTCACCGTCGGATGCCTTATTATGGGTTCCCTCGGGTCTCTTCTAGGGAATTGCACTTAAAACCATTTAACAAGTGACAGATAAATTATCCTCTTCGATAGATTCAATTTGATATATTTTTTTATAATTTTTCAATACTCAAATATTTTTACAGTCGATTTTTTAGTCTATCAAGGTGAAATGTACCGAACGCTTTCCAATGAGAATGATGCACATTTTTAAAACTAAAATTTGGAATTATCAAAATTCGAAGTGAGATATTCCGGTAAGAAGCCTCAGAACGACATTTGCGCAAAAAGACGCGAGAAGGCACCCGGTGATTTCCGATCGCAGATGCGGGGCATTTCTGTGAACGATGACGGCGACGACGACGATCACGGCGACATCCTGTCACGCGGGATGAAAAGCCATGCGTTCGGTGAAGGTCTCATTATTAATTGTTCAAGTTCCTGTTCAAACAGAGAGATTAAATCCGAGGGGGACTAATCCGGCACGTAAAAGTCTTTCATTGTACGTTCCGTCCCGTCCCGTGTATCGCGTATACGCATACGCATCCTACTTCCTTCTGCACGTGTCCATGTCCACACGGACGCTCATATAGCGTGACAACGACGCGATCTCACATTCGAATGCGGGACAGGAAGCTTCTGCCTCCCTCGTATATCCACCGGGGACTGTTCCGCTCCCTCCCTTCTACCCTCTTTCCCTCTCGCCACACTTCGCTCCTGCGCTCTCATTCGCTCTCGAGGGCTCGAAAAGAGACGCGCAACAAAAATAATAAAAAGTGCTTCCTTCCGTTCCGTCTGTACATCTCGCATCTGGCCTTGAGCTCGCTCTCTCAATCTCTCGTCTTATATCCAATCTTTTTCGTGACCCTCAAGCCCCATTACCCCTTTCCCTTTTTACGTAATATTTATGATATTTCCAGTAATATCGATCAAACTTTCTTCTTCTTTCAAATGATTTTTGAAGAAACCTTTAGTTTACCCTTTAGTCTACCCTATTCAATTTAAATTTTATCAAAATCATTTTCCTACTATTTTTATCAAGGAATTGTACATCCAAGACTTAAAATTAATCATAAAAAATCAAAAGGGCTCAGTAGCAACTGAGCTGCAACTAACAAGGTAGAATTACGTCAACTGTCACTATTTCTTGGCACTTTCTCTTTTAATTTGGTCATAACTTTTTTTGAACGATGGGCAAACGAAAATTTTGGGTGGACAAACGTGGACAAATCGTGGACAATCGTATCACGCTTAGAAATTAATGAAAAATGTTCATGAGGATGCTGATGTCAAATTTACTATTTTTTAATTTGGACATAATTTTTTTTTGAAGGGTGAGCAAACGAAAATTTTGGGTGGGCAAATGTGGACAAACGAATGCCACCTGAATTTTATAAAAATTTGCATTTCGGGGAGCTGATGTAAAATTTTTCCCAATTTTTTAATTTGGTCATAACTTTTTTTTGGACGATAGGCAATCGAAAATTTTGGGTGGACAAATGTGGATAAATCGTGAACAAACGAATGTGACCTGAATTTTATAAAAATTTGCATTTCGAGGTGCTGATGTCAAATTTTTTCCTATTTTTTAATTTGGACGTAACTTTTTTTTGAAGGGTGAGCAAACGAAAATTTTGGGTGGACAAATGTGAACAAATCGTGGACAAACGAATGCTATCTGAATTTTATAAAAATTTGCATTTCGGGGTGCTGATGTCAAATTTTTCCCAATTTTTATTTTGGTCATAACTTTTTCTTGAACAATGGGCAAACAAAAATTTTGGGTGGACAAATGTGGACAAACAAATGCCACCTGATTATCAACGTTAAAACGGCGTGCGGCGAAACAAAATCACAAGAAATTTAGCTTAACTTTCTAACACTACTATATCGAAGGGTTAAGGGCTGGAGAGTTGAATCAAGTTTTATTATAAATGGGACTCTATAGCTATCTAATGAGATATTATTTATTACTCTACGATTATTAGTTGCGAAGATATAAGCGTTCAAAGTGTGACATGTTTTCGTTGCATCCGTGCTTGCGAAGTTACCCCCTACCCCGGAGACAGACGTAGTTCTACGTCAAAATAAATGTGATTACTTATGGTTTTCTACTTCATATTTTAGTCCGCTCAATTTTCGGTTGCCGTTTCTCGCGCTCTTGAAATTCGTTCTCGTTGAATTTTGTCTCTCTCGCTTTTCAACATTCGAGTCAAATATCTGGCGGTTTTTATCTTGTAAACAGCCGTACCTTCTGATGCGCGTAACAACCGGCTGTCGGAGAATCTCTTTTATTATTCTGTGAGCTATCCTTGACGCTCCTTTCTCGTGGCGGACAGTAGCCTTATGGTACAATCTGCGAAACGGAGTCTTTAGGCGGGTACCGGTACCTGCGCAGATTCTCTCATGGATCCCGATCGGATGGCGATTACATGGTCTGTGAATGTTACGGGGAACGAGCGATATTAAACTCTGATAAGGATTTTGATTTGTTTCAGCATCGATCGCCCAAAGAAATCTTCGTACGTTAATGTAACAGATCGATCGATAATATAAAATTTGCTTGAAAATTCAGCATCAGCGTTCGCGATGCTCAAATATAAAAAAATATATAAAAGAACGCGTTAAAGATATTTGCTTATGTTCACCATTTTTAAATTTCAACGTTGTCATCTAAGGGTCTACATCATACAACTCGGGTAAACATCGTTTGCAACGTTGAGAGGAAATCGAACGAGGGTAGAGGAATTTCGAAAACGCGCAGTCGCCTATATGGAAGATCGGTAGGAAAGAGAAGAGAAGGACAAAGGGGAGGTTATCGTAGTGACGGAGATACATACAGAGGGACGAGAATAGGAGCACCGAAATGAGAGAGAGAGAGAGAGAATGGGGGAGGAAAGAGAAAGAGGCGTCGAGAGGTAGTGGGCGGAAATGGCCCGTACAGGGAGGCTGGAACCACCTTGGCTTCCGCTATATTGAGCGCTACGGATATACACAACCACCTTGTATCCCACTCGCACTCTCACGTGGCACACGTGTTGTCACTCGACGTCCCCTTCTCCACATCGTTCTACGAAAGGAGGCTCGTCGCTTCTTTCCGTACCCGAAGAGAGAGGGGGACCCTTCCAGAAAAAGATCTCTCGATGTCTTCACTTCTCCCTTCCTTCCATCATCTCACCCTGTTTCAAACTCCCTCAACTTCCTACTACTTCTCTCGATTCCCTTTGACGCTCGGGAGAACTTCCGGAATTTCGCGCGCCCATTCAAAGCGAGTATACGCGAAGAAACGAAGTTCCGTTTATACTTCGCGGTCGAGACGGGAGCGCGAAATAAAGGCTGGCGACTTCGCTTCCTTCCGCGCTTCACTTCTTTTCGGCCCGGTGCTCTTTGTCGATCGGCGCTTCTGTATTAACCGGAACCTCTCGCCGCCGAAAACAAAACCGCCGTAAAGAGAGGAATCGTGGACCGAAGTTCTCTGTTGTTCGCGCCGTGCTTTGTCGCTAAATTTGCGAGACAGGGGAAGGGGGTGACTTCCTGTTTACTTCGCACCACCGGTCGTCTCTTCGTCGCGATGTCGTCGTCGTTTCGATAAATGGTGAATCGATTAATTAAACGTCATCGGACTAAATGCCCGATTCGGTTGTATTAATTAGGAACCAACGTATCTTGATGAATGATCGGAGGGTGAAAAAGAGCACGCACGCGATCAACGAAGTCACGGTTCGTTACAGCGTGTCAGATGGTCAGTTTTACTAAATGGACTCGAATACTCGCTAATGAAGGAACACGCCGGATCACTTCCACGCCTCGTTCGTCTCTTCATTTTCCCATTGTACCTCGAAGTCCGAGATAATTAATTTGGTGGACGGACGATGCTTTTTTCAGTCTTGCCATCTGGGATACTAAATTAATTTTCAGATATAAACGGTTTCGATCATTTCGAAGAACGTCACGTCGACGTGCTTAAAATTTTTTCGAGAAAGAATGATAGATTTAATTATATTATGCAAGGTATGTGTTAGATTTGAGATCTTACGATACAGTTTAAGGGCCGATGAAATTGCAATAATTAGCAGACAGGAATCATCGGTCGCAGAGTGAAAGGTGTGAAATCCAGACGAATTCTTGTCCTTGCGTTTAAAGAAGTTCTTTTTGTCCCGAAATAACACGGCATTCTTTGGCGTATACGTAAAATACACGCAGCTACTGAAGTAGGGACGCAGGGAAGGACGTAAGACAGGCCGTTTACCTCGAAGGAGCCGTACTTTGGGAAAGTCGACGTCGTCGGAGGCGCTCATATGTAATACCAAGTTGACGCTCTTACTTTTATACGCACGACTCGCACGGACATCGCGTACGCGTTTCCACGCACAGCGTGTCTCACTTGAACCTGCGAATTTTGCGACGATGTGCGGTGTGAATAAGTATCAAACAATGGATCACGAGACAACGTTAACTCTTGAAAATTGAAATAGACGTACGCAAAATTTGCTAATTTAATTCCGCGAACAATGAAGGTAAACGTAATATAACGCCAAGTAACGCGATTATTTTTTTTACATTCTACTGGTCGATTAATCAAAGGAGTGCCTCTTACGTCCATTTCCACCAATGTAGATTAACTTTAATCTCGGTTTAACTTACTCTTTATCTCTTTCTGATTCTTAGAACTAGAACTAGAAATTTGATGGAAATGGACGATAAGAATTCTAGTCATCGGTCAGCGATATTTTAATCGCCTCGACGGTTTTGGACAGAAACACCCCGTATGCGCGACGATGCCGTGTCAGTGATTAAGGCGACAGAGCGCATGTATCGGCTGTTTTTACCATAACAATGGACGGTTCGTCACAGTCATAAAGGTAAGCGCGCGTACGACCGCATTGTGTTCCACGGTTCCCACACGCGGCGCGTACGTGACGCGAATTCATTCGCGCTAATGGGAGTGCGTAGAACGCGCGCGTTTAAGCTCCTCTGTCAGAAGAGACGCCTCCGGCGCGAAATCGCCGAAGTGGTCTCGGCTTACCGGCCAGGGGCTTGATTCTTGAATTCATTCGCAAGAGAAACGTATGCGCAAATTCAGTTCTTACAGAAAAGTTGCAAGTTGATTGGCTACTGCATAACTTTTAGCCAATCAATTTGTAGAGTTTCTGTAAGAGCAGAATTTGGGCATACGTTTCTCTTGCGAATGAATTCAAGAATCGAGCCCCTGATCTCAATTCGTAAGTTCGCAATTACGGCGATGGTCGAACGTACTTATATACAGAATGTTGTGCATCGATACTTCTTATCAAGAATGAAAAAGGAAGAGAAAGGTACGAAGAAGAAGCGCAAAGATGTTATTAATTTTGGAGTTGTAAGTGATTAATGGAAAAACGCATTTATTTGGCTGCATAAAATTTTGTTTTATTTCGATTTAAAATTTAAAAAATGTCGTATCTAATCGCTTCACTATTTTCGTTCCCTATTTGATATGTATGCATCGTACTTTCCTGAGAACGCATATATACAGGTAAATGGAAATTAGTTTGTCCGGCGTGTGACCAAATCGACCGAGACGATCGCGTGGATCTTAAATTAAAAAGGGAACTGCAGTTCGTGTCGGCGTTCGCATGTTGCTGGATTTTCGAATGCTTACGCGAGCTATGACTCATCGCCGACTGAAAAGGCTGTTCATTAGCATTTACTCTGTGACGAGAAATCACCTATTCTCCGGGTACACCGCCAATTACAGGACGCGTGGTATCGAACAAACTGACGACGAGCACAAAAGGTGCGACTTATTATCCTTTTTACTTTCGAGGAAAGAGAGCCTCGCACGATCGTGCTCAATAGTTCGTATACGAAAGACCAATTAATTTCCAATGAAGTTGGTGAACGGCAGCTGCGTATCAGGAAAAGCTTTTCATACCCCGGTGCCTCGCCTCGTCTCTTCTCCCTCCCACTATTTCCCTCTTTTTCTTCGACTAAGGACGCGTCTCGTTTTAAGAAGAAGCAGCAGGCTTCTCGACCGTCCCGCTCCTTCCGACGCGTTCTCCTTGTCTTTTTTTCTCGTTGTACCACTCCCACGGGGCCTTTTAGCTAAAGAAAACCCAAGAACAGATGCTTCTTTCTCGCCGCGCGATCTTTCTTTTTCTCGTTTCTTCCCTCCTTCTCACGGTGTCGGGAGCAGCAGGCAGGTAAACGCGAAGGTTGCAGTCAGATGCAAATCGTTAGCTTTTCCGGCCTGATTCGCTCTGCTCGAGTACCTATCCAGAGAGAGAGCATTGTCGTCCCTTCTCCGCAGAGTCCGCCTGCGACGATCACGAAGGGCGCTCGCATGAACATAGACAATGATGATGTCCTGGTCTTTGTTAGATCGAGAGCATCGGGCGCTTCTACTGCTACAGACCGAATCCATCGATCATTCGGGACCAGCGAGCTATATCGAACGCTATATCATCTCTCGTATATTACGACCTCTAATCATATTTCAATTCTCTCACGCGAGGATAAGGATTTACTCGTTGACAGGCAGAAATGAGAGTCTCAAATAAATAATTCCTTAAAATATTTTTTCAGAAACATTTCGAGCTTTTCCGATTAGTTGTTATCTTATAATTATTATCTCGCACCTTGGCTCACAAAATTATCGGCAGCAGCCGATAACTCTGGCAAGTAGCGTGCGACTTATTTGTTTAGGAAGCTATCTCGGACCGGGGACTAGAGTGTAGAGGAAGAAATCGAGCTGTATCACAAGCAGGAGGGACACTGGCAAAGAAGAAAAGGAGTCCGAGAGAACGGAAGGAAGAGGGAAGGAAAGAGGGCCCGACGGGAGAAACAGCAGCTGCAACAGCCGATCACGTATCGCGCTGGGTCTGCGATTCGTGGTGGGGGCATTGTGCCGGCAGAGTCACTCCAGGAGAGATTATTATCGCTCGTATCAGGCGCCTCGTGCGCACCCGCCGCCCTTCGGGAGAGATCGGGCGCGTGGCACGCGTGCCGTCTCCCTACCACGTGGCCTGTGTCCCCCGAAGAAGAGGCTCCCGTAAATATTTCCGCGCCTTGCCGCCGGACCCCACGACCGACTTGATATTTACGCGGGATTGAGAGTACCGCGTTCAAGTATCTTTCAAAGCAATTTGAAACGAGCTTCTTTAGATCCTTTTTTTTCACGTTTAAAACAATCCAGCATTGCGATAAGAAAATATTCTTTTTCTTTTTTTAATTTGCGATAGTATTCACAATACAGGATTGAGTAATTTTGAATTTGACTCTTAAGCAGACATCTACGAAAACGTAGGAACACATCAGAATGATTTTTTTATTCGTTTGTAAGCCTATTGTACATGTCAACTTCAACGTTTTTGTTTTTTTTTTTTTTTCAGATAATCAGAACAGATATTTAGAAAAGTTTTATACTTTAAAGCTTTAACAAGTTGCTAATCAACCTTCGCTTCATTTTGCGTTTCTGATTCGGGTATGGACATGATATTCCTCGCAAGACAATCTGGAACGCTTCGTATTGACAGCTGCGACGGGTTTGCGATTAAGCAACCGAGACTGGGTGTCTTCTCAGTCTCTCCAGGTGGAATTGGAATACGTGCGTCCACTTATGCCCCGAGGGACTATCGCTTAGCCTCTCCCAGCGTCCCTCGATCGACCCTCGATGAATCTTTACCAATCGCCCGGAAACCGCACAATGGTATTAACTAGATTCTACGGCGAATTACGAGCCATTACGTGAATCACGCTGACTTCACGCCCACATTAGAAGTCGCCATAAATACATTTTTATATTTTTCGTCACGTACCTCCTGCGTCGTTACGATAATTGGCAAATCCACAGTATTCCGGGGACAAACGATTTATTTCGTCGATTCAGCAAATGTCTCAGTAAAACGTGAATTCGCTTAGTGAAACGAAATTTTACTCGTTTAATAAAACACTATTCTAAAAATATATGATCTGGCTTGTATAGTGGAATGTATTTGTAATTGCATTTGCACAATATACTTTTTTCTCTTCTCTTTGAGGAGCAGGAGGAGTGAGTTGAGTTAAATTGCTATTAAAAATTACATCTATTTCTGAGCCTTCTAACTTTACTAACTAACTTCACAGTCTTAATATTCGTCATTCCAAAGCGGCCTTCCGAGAAAACTTCACGCGACGACAGGTGGATCCGCGCGATTTCGTGCCGGTGTAACAGCGGCGTTGTTTTATGACGCCAGATAGAAACCGGAAGGAAGGACCGAGTGAGAGAATGCGCGTTCTCTCTCTTTCTCTCTCTTTCTCTCTCTATGCGAGGTTCTCAGACGGATATATTTCGTTTGCACGAGCGGCAGAATTCTCACAGCCGAAAAAGCAGCCTCGTACGTTTGTTTGATTCGCAAGCACTCGACTTAATCCTTTTCCGTGTTTGCTTTCCCAGCACGGCTTTTCGTTGGTATACGACGAGTTTTATGGCATTTGATACCCTGCCTGGAAAGCGTAAAGGATCGTCAATTTCAGAAATTCGAATAGAACTCTTTTCCGCTATATTTCCAGCAAAACACGATAATCACATATTATATTAACGCGTGTCGTGAAATATAGCTGTAATATCTCCGTATCGCAAAAAGATTTGGCCACATAATCGACCAGAATTTTTGCGATCTGTCTAAGTAATATAATATTAAGGCACTGAACTCTCGTACGGTGCACGAGTCGGGGAATTCCGATTAGCATAATTGCCGCATAAAATTCACGATGCTCGTATGTCGATTAAGATCGACCGACCTGATCCCCGATGGTTCAGCTGCATATCTCTACGGACGGCCGCGAGTGAAGCAACTGTCGCCGTCAGCCTGAGATTAAACTCGATAATATTCGCGAATTACCATACTTTGCTTTCATGTAACGAATGGAGGTAATTAAGAGTTCTACCGTGGGCTTTCTCCAAGCTCGCGCGTAGCCGCTGCAAATGCTATGGAAAAAAAGCTACCGCGAATTCGCGGAGCCGAGAGATTTTGCGAGATTCGCGTATTTTCCTCTTAACGAAATATATCTTGTAAAGTGAATTGTGTTAAAATTATAATTATAAATTGTGTAATATACTTCTTTTTATTTTAAAATTTGTAAAAAAGCCATGCATCTGTTTAGAATAATAAAATAAAAGACTTTTCGTGTAAAATTATGTTAATTACGAAATATGTGCTTTCAGTGTAAGATATAATATAGTAGTTATTTCCGCTTGGTACACAATGTTCTAAAGTTTATCATGATATACGAGGTGTGTCGCACGGAATGCTCGAAACATCAAAATTACTGGCTGACACCACTACGCGTGCAACCCTGGTAAATCTCTCGTTCCCGCGGGATATAGTCGGCGGAAATGCAATCCGCAACTCCCGACGGTAGTTCATTGAGTCGCTCTTCGTTCTTGCGAGAAAGTGCACGCATACCAGAGCGAACGGCGGCGGCGGCAACGAGTGCATGTGCTGCCGACCGCGTTGCGGTCTCGGCTGCACGTAAACTTTTGCGCGTTTATGCGTGCTGACATCGTATATGAATGAAAGAGCGACGGACGAAGGAAGAACGGAGGGAGTGCGCGATGGATTCGCCTGTGTGCGTACGTGTGCTACGGGCGAACGAGAAACATACTCAATCGTGGGTACACGAATGCGTAAACGTGGATATACAGTACATACGTATATCTTGTTTAAATGCGATCACTTGCTTCCTCTCATAGGGGGGACATGTACATCAATCGAGAAAGATGTACATGTCGAAATTTTGCTCCCGTACGAATTATTTTCAATTATATACACCATAGTTCCATAGATAATGCGGAAAATAAGATATGGAATTATTTTTTCAATTTCGATTACAATGCAAGTTTCAGTCGCAAGGATAATGTAACGTTCCAGTAAAATTCATAGTTTATTTTCCCATTTTCCCCATCCGATAAATAATATCGATACCTTATCGATTTGAGTATCTGTAGGCGTCGAGAAGCAAGGTGGGCGCAACAGAGAAGAAAGACGCAACCCACGTGGAGAGAGTGAAATAAGGAAGAAAGATGGGGGCATGGGGGACGACCGCGGCCGGAAGTGGTTTCATCTGGCTCCCCCGTCGGTCTGACCTGTTGAACCACCTCGTGACCGGAAGTACACTGTACACTGTACGGACACCGTGGCGGTGCCTCTACTCTCCTTCACTCCCAGTCTTTCCCCCGATGCACAACGCGGCGAAGAAAATAACAAAGGCTTCTTTCTGCGTACCGACAACTTATCACCCCGTTGTTTACCTGATTACACGACCGTGATTTTTCTACCGCTTCTGATTTTACACCGGCCGATGTGACGGTGGCTTTGTTCCTGCTCTAATCTCCGGTCCTGTGTTCCTCTCCGTTATCTTCAAACCGTTTTTATAACGTATTATGGTATATTTCAATTCGATGTAATTTTTATTTTAAATTCATCGGAATTTTTAATCGTGAAATAAACTTGCACAATTATTGTCTTAATTATTCGGTTAAAAAAAACCAGAGATCTTTGATTCCTGATCAATCAATCTTGATAAGAATATGAGCTTCTTTGGAAGGGCTATAAATATATCGAAGATAGCCTTTTTAATAGCCGCGCGGATTTATTAGCTGCGACGGCTGCGCAACACTTGGCAGGGCACGCAGGCCTGCGAAATTCGGATGGAGGTGAGATAGGGGTGAGCCGGAGGGACGATTCCGTACTAACTAACAATAAGGGACGTGGATGCGTGGCCGAGACAGGTCCAGACCATTGTATCCCCGACACAATGCCTGCAGCCGGGGGAGCAGTATGCGCGCCATAATAATCTGTCACCCCGTATAGCACCGATGCGTATGCCGCATAATACGCGCCCTCCGGCCGAGAGAGAGAGAGAGAGAGAAACGGAGATTCGCCGCACCCCATCCATCGGTTCTGCAACGAGTGACGTCAGAGACTTTTGCGTAGCATAAACTCGCTAGGGGAGGGTGTCGGAGAAATAGCGGGCAAGTGTACGTGTGTGCATTTTTACGTATAGGTGCGCCTTGTCATAAAACACAGTCTTGTCATATTGAAAGAGAGTGACAAACATGGAATGAACAATAGGATTTTTAGATCGATGTCCTCCCTGATGCGAGAGAGCATTTTACATGTCAGGTTATGAACTTTCGTCTGTCTCAAAAGATATCAAGAATAGTTTCTAGTTTAAAATGACGGACTTTTTGCGAATTATTCTTTAAGGGTGCTGTTATATAGCAATAACGTATTCTTCATTTAATTTAATTTGTAGAGGAGAAGGTGGTAATAAGGAAGATTTTATGGAACCCCCCAATATCTTAATACGATTTAGTTGCACTCTATGAGTGACAGCTGAAACTTGTAGGTTGCTCTTTGAGCCGTCAGAGCGTTACAGCGTTTCAGCGTTTCTTTTTCTTTGTCTATAATTTTTGTGTATAATAGAAATTTTTTGAAAAAGTAAAATAAAATATTTTTTATCATATATGTTCCTTCTATATTAATTCCTTAAATAAATGTAATACTTTTTTGAAAGTTATTCAACATTTCATGAATTGTTTTTAATTTTCCGCATTAAAAAAGTAGGAGGTCCATATTACCAGCACCTTACAACATACAACCCAATTGCTCACTTTGCGACAATCTTTAAGCAGCTCTGTTTGTAAGTGGAGAATCATTAATTGGACGTTAGAAATGGGTTACCAATAGAGTAAAGAATCTAAGCATACCAAGAATAAAAAAATTGAGCTTATAATTTGCAAGAAATCGTTAAAAAACAAAGTTGGGTTCCATATTATCACCTTCTACTCTACTAAAACAAAAATTGTTATTAAATTTTAGTCCTGTCTTTAGTGACTCAGCTGATGAAATAATAGACGGAAACAATGAAATTACCTCTAACTTTTTTGTATGCGGACATTCACGAATCGGGACGCGCTGGAGTCGAAGAATGAAAAGGAGGAAGCGCAGATGACGCGCAATCGCTGCCTCGGTGTGTGCCGAACGTTATATGGTATTAGGAAGGTGAACCCTTGAATTAGGGCAGTTGGCAAATATCCAGATTAGGGAGCCACCACGCGAATTTCGTTGAAAGTCGGTTATTTCGTGCAGTTTGTGCCACGGAGTTCGAATTTATCCACAAAAAAGAATAGCTCGTGTATTTGATTTCCAACGGTGCGGTACGACCAATTCCACAATTATTTCACTTAATTTACTGGAGTTTAATATTAACAATTTAAGCAGAATGTATTATTCGTTACACACGGATACCCCATCCAGGGGCGTAGCCAGGATTTTATTTCGGGGGGGGGGGGTTAAAATAAAAATCACAGAACAACTCATAACTTTTTTAATTAAATAAGATAACAATATTCGTTCAGGACATTTTCTTTAGACCTTAAAGCATTTATCATTTCATTTCTCTCTCGGCTTTCAACCTTTCATTTTCATATTTTCATATTTGGTTCCAAAATTTCGGCGGGGGGGATTTATCCCCCTAATTCCCCCGCCCCCGGCTACGCCACTAACCCCATCGATATACTTTTGTCGAGAAAATCCCGATTGATAATCAAGATCGCATACAAAATTATTCCTGATCTAAAAATCCTCTTCGCGTGACTTCTCACGGAATTTAATTAACTGATTTATCATCGAATTTATTCTGGCACATATCGCGCTGCAAAGGCTGGTAAACTGCCTCCTGGACATATGCGCGAGATATCAGGCTGGCAAATTAAGTTTAAATATTTCTGCGAGACATTATGTGTTTCGACAAGTTGCAGGTGCAACCGAGTAGCGCGCGCGACATAATTACACCGGCAATTTGGATACATTGCAGTTCGGTATACTCAATTTCTCAATTCTTTCATTATACACTTGTCTCGCTACACAGATAACGCGTATATTTCATTCAATTATTTACTCTTTGCTCGTTAAGTTTATTATACGATTTATATATCTAAACAAGCAAGAAAATAAATCGTTACGTAAACGACCCATTAGTCTGCCGACAATGCTGCAATTAACCCCGGAGAAACGCGTGGCAATTTCGCGCCACCCCTTCCCATCCATCCATTCATCGCAATCGTCCATCACGTAACACGCATTAGTTCGGTAAACGAAGTGATCTTTCGCGACCGCCCCTCGGTGTCCGCCGTATCGCGAACGAATGATTCGCGGCACGACGTGCCAGACACACGCTACGCACGTACGCGCCCTCGCACGTACGCACGTACGTCGCGATCCTCGCGTGTGCGCGCGCGCGCGCGCGACGTAAGAAACGTAACACGCTTAAAAAGAAGGGTATGACGTCACACGCGAGGTGGTGGCACACGGCGCGTGCCGCCAGTTTCGTAGATGGGGTACGAATTATCGTGACGCTCACGGTGGAAAGGGAGAGGGGCGGCAGGAGAGGACGACAGGGACGATCGCCGTGGACGTGGGGTGCGGGAAAGCAGGAAGGGGGTTGCAGGCAGGGGGCAGGCGCCCCGAGGTGTCCGCTAGCAGGCAGCTAAGCGAGGGAGCGAGCGTGCGAGCGGACAAAGCGAGCGAGCAGGCAGACAGGCAGGCAAGAAGTCCGCACGAGTGGCTAGGGTGTCGTACAGGGGCTACGTGCGCGGTGGTGGGGGTGGGCGCGTGCAGCCGGCCTGCAGCTGCCTTCTCGCGTTGCCCCTTTTCCCCCTGGCGCGGCGGCCCGCTGCTGCGCTCGCCCCCCCCCCCCCTCCGCCCCTCGACCGTCGTATCGCGCCACCGGCGCAGCCGCTACCCACCACCCCTCTGATTCGGTCGGTCACGAGCACAACCCCTCCTGCCTGCTGGGCCGGGGGGGAACCGGCGGGACCACAATTATAAGTAGGGGTGCACCCGGCCTTGCTACCTCCAGTCGAGGGCTGCACTCCGTGACGAGCACGCGCGCGCGCGCGACCACTCGTCGCTCACCCCATACGCACACACACGGCCGCACAAGGCGCTCGCGTGTGAAAGAAAACGTATACATATATATATATATATATTATATCGCGAGGGAGGTAGTTTTGCGAGGGTGAGAGGAGGACGGAGATTGCACCCTGTAAATCTCTCTTTCTCTCTTTGGAGAGGGAAATACAGGGAGCGCGAACGAGAGATCGCCATCTGTCGTTAAGCCCGCGCCGATACAGTTGCGGTTATCGATAGTTGTCCCGAGTGCCGCGGGGTGGCGTTAGTGCAGCCGGTCAGTGCCGCGAATCGCGATACGCGCGTATATACGGTGTGGAAGAAGGAGGTGAACGTACATCTTCGGCGAGAAGAGGGAGAGGGGGTTAAAGACACACAGGAGCGAAACGACCGGGGTGAGGAGGGACGATTCACCGTGGTGAAGGCAGCAGCGTGACTTTGCGTCGGCGTGCGCGCGGTGCACCCCTCCTGAACTTTGATACTTTGGCGTCGCGTCGCGTCGCCGATTCGTCGCCGATTCGTCGCCGAGGGCCAGGCGCATCCCGCCGGCCGAGCCGCGAAAGTCAGTCCTGGTCGGAGCGCAAAGCGAGGTTCCTCGTCGCCGGTACCATCTCGTCTGCAAACTCTTCGCTCCTCGTCCTACCCTGGCCATCCGGCCCTTTTCTCTCCCTTCCCAAGCCGGGGAGGAGAAGGAGGGGGCCCCTTCCGCCGCGCGACGGCGACGGGCGCATTGACTCTCTCGTTCATCTTCGACTCGTCACACACGAGCCGTGCGGGCATCCTTGGCTCCACCTCTACTACCGCGGCGGCTGCCCCACCATCGGACCCTCTCGTTTCTCTCCCCCCCCCCTCTTTTTCTGCTCCGTCGGCCCTACTCCGGCACCCTTCTCCGTTACGGCGCTGCCGCCGATCGCCGAGGGAGTATTCCTCGCGGCGCGACGACGGGCGATCAGTGCGTGACTCGTCGTTGATGCGGCGATTGGCGAGGACGAGAGCGTTATATAGTTTATCGTCCGTCAGTGCTCCCTCGTTGGCTTTGGGAAATATGATCGCGACGGGTTGGTTGTGACTCGTATGAAAAGAAAGAAGCGAGAAGAGATCCCCACCCGACGCGGCGACGGTCATCGGTGAGAGAGAGAGAAGGAAAGGGGATCCTTGGCTTCGTCATACCACCTAGATACGCGAACGCGAAGATCGTCGTTCCCTCCCGGCGAGCCTCTCAGCGACCGTCGTCCCACGGATATACTGGAATAAAGTGTGTCAACGGCAAGTGTGTAAAAAGTGAAAACCTGCGCGTGCGATATAAAATCTCGTTCGTACGTATGCATATATGCCGGCCAAATAAATCGTATACCGCCGCGTTCGCGCGCGTCCGGAGTGCACAGTGGTAAGCGAGTTGAATTTAGCCGCGGTTCCGCACGGCGCGAGTACCACTCGTTTGTTTCGTTCGTTCGTTCGTTCGTTCGTTCGTTCGTTCGTTCGTTCGAGCGTCGGCGACGGCGACGGCTCGTATACATCGAGAGCGTACACCGGCACGCGGTTCGTGGCTATGCAGCAGCCCCGCTGCGGTGCCGCGGCGAGACGCAGGTAACGCCGACGGGAAGACGCGACGCGACGACACGAGCTGAGCGCGCGCGGATCGCCGCTCACATCCGCGCCTCCGCCCGCGCCGCCTTCCGGGCAAACGCCGCGCCGGCGGCGTGTAAACACCGAGGGATACGCGACGCGTCAACATGTGGACCACGATGCTCGTGTGGACGGCCGCCGTCGTTCTCCTGCCGACGCCTCGAGCGGTAAGTCCTGCATCCTACGGTTATTTATTATTCCTTCTTCTTCCGTGTCTCGTCCTCCTTGCCGTCGGCGAGAACTCGACTCTCGGCAATGTTCAAGCGGCTTCAACCGTGGTTCAACTTGTGGCGCGCGCGCGCAAACTTTATTTTCCTTTCTGTGTAGAAAGTTGGTTAAAGTTAGCCAGGGTTTGTCTGATTCCTCGTTTTTTTTTGGCGGGAAGATCTGAAAGACTTGGAATCTATAGTAGCCGACGAGAAACGATCCCGTGGGACGTTAATGTGACCGCTACTGCCAGGTGCCAAGGTTGCCGTAAAATACGAGATGTACACACACGTAGCCGACGTCTGATTCCCGGAAATGACACGAAATACACATGTTCCTCGAAATTACGTTGTTGTATACGAATGAAGAGAGATTATCCCGTAAACTCCGAGCATAGTACTCGTCACACGCGTTGTCATTGTAATTACCAGATATCAGAGAGAGGGGTTTGTCAACTTGTGTCGGCACTCGAGTTGACGACCTTGGGCATCGCGATTCGATGAATGAGTCTGGCTCGACGATGTTCGGCATCCAAACTGAGCGTCTCGTATGCAGGTATACACGCTACGCTATAGCTCGTAGAGAGAGATCGGCATTGTTATTAATGTACGTGGGAAAAGGGAAGGCGCCGTAAGATGCGAAAGATCGGAATAGACTCGACGTAATCGGCTCGCGTTTCATAACGGTCTATAATACACAGTATATTTAAATTGGTCGACCACAACTGGCCACGATTTATTTCAAATCACAAAATACACATTTCAACGTTTTGATCCTTGGTTTGGGTCCCCCCTTTTCAAGTGCACTAATAAAAATATATTTATTTATTAGTGTACTAATATAAAGAAATTTATTTATATTAGTGTACTTGAGAAGGGCCCAAACCAATTAATTAGTGTACTAATATAAATTAATTTATTTATATTAGTGTACTCGAGAAGGACCCAAACCAAGGGTTGAAATGTTGAAACGTTGAAATGTGTATTTTGTGATTTGAAATAAATCGTGGCCAGTTGTTGTCGACCAAATAATTTAAATATATATATACTGTGAATTATTACTGGCGGTCCAACTATCTATTTCTTGGATCTATAATACGTTCGAGATCGCTCGGATCGCGTACTTGCGCAACATGTGATTCTAAGCGGCACGACGCGATTAAAATCGTCCGACGAACACCTCTACGTAAATCGCGCGTCCAACGTTA
This sequence comes from Aphaenogaster floridana, assembly GCA_003063835.1. Lineage (NCBI taxonomy): Eukaryota > Metazoa > Arthropoda > Insecta > Hymenoptera > Formicidae > Aphaenogaster > Aphaenogaster floridana. Next base: position 516,053 of record NJRP01000124.1, on the reverse strand, counting down.
AAAAAGAAAGATGTGAAGAAACCGCTTTCCTCGCGACTTCTGACCTCGCCGAATTTTTATTCTCTAATATTTAACCTTGATCCGCTAACTTCGCTCGGCTAACGGTAAATGACAGCTTGCTGTCGAGCTATTAGAAATCGAAGAACCAATTCGAATTGGTTCCGAACGCGACACGCGGGACGAGAGATAATCCGACGAACGAATCAGTCGAGTGCCGCGAGAAACGGCTTTTCTCGACAGTCACGATTCCGGCTTTTTTTCCGCGCGAAAATAAAACGCGTTCAAGTTTCTCGGTTTTATTACATTTGTTAGTTACAAATTACCGCGCGGATCGTGCGTCTCTCGTACTTGTCAGGCTCCTATCGCGTTTGACAGTCGTGGGATTGAGAACCGACTTTCTTTTTTTCTTGCCTTCCTTCTTTAGTACCTCGCAATTCAAGTTTTTTTTTTATGTTACGTCGCCTCTCTTAAACGACCGATCCGAATGCGACGAGCGATGCATTTCGCGTATTATACAGCCCGTTTCTTCTCTCGGTTTCTTCTCTCCGCACGGATTCCGAGGGAATTCTTCCTGGGAGAGATGTCTCCCCCGGCTTCCCCCTCCCTCCCCCCATTCCTCTCGTGCGTTCCTCTTCTTTCTGTCTGCCACGATCCTTCGCGTTCGTGAGCTCGACTACCTTTGTGCTTATCTCTTAGCGACGCTTACAACGCTTCTCGATACTATACAGTGAAATACGCAAAACTGGCTTTGCCCTTAGAATCGTCAATTTCTGAAACTGAATTTAATCTAGAATGCGCGTCTAATCTGTAACCAGTATCGATAGTGTCGTACTTATACTTGGCAATCATCCTTTTTCCTTTTTTATTTCTAACATTTTTCTATTTTACGTTGACAGTTCGATCAATTTTATCCTGTAATTATTGATAATTGATATTGCACGCAGTTATCTCAGTATTCTTTTTCAGGGAGATCTCTTTTCTAAAATTCTCTTTCACGATTCGAAGAGTTCTCTCTTACTATCCGAAGAAGTCCCTAACGGCGTATTCGGCGGTGCACCCAACTCTAAATCTGGATGCACTCTTTTAGAAGTGTCTAGCCCCGCTTCTCTCTCTTCCTCTCCCTCTGTATTCGTTTTTCCTCTCTCCCCGATGTTGCGCCTAGCGACGATCTCAAACCGCGTTAGACTCGTCTCTCGATCGCCTATTTTCAATCTTCGCGGAAGATCTTTGCGAGAATCCCGCCGATTGTTGACGGAGAGCGAAGTCCTTTGTTGCACCGGTACGGCGGCGAGGTGTGCATTGGGTGTTGCGATCGCGGCCTCCTCAAGGAGACGCCTCAAAGGCGTCTGAAGGGTGGCCCGGGCGGCGAAAATCGTTTTGTGTGTGACGAAACGCACCGTCGGTGCTGTGTGTATCCGTAAATACGCGTGGCGGCCATTCTCCGTTCCCAGAATAACTTTCCAGCGCGCCAAAAATGAGATTCCTCATCGTGAGGGCAGCGTCGAGGTGCGTTAGGTATGTGTGTGTGTGTGCGTATACGTGTGTATGTGTATGTGGCGTACTCGTTTAATCGTTTACTTTCGCGAGATGCGATCTAACGGGACGGATCGCGACGAGTTGCCGTGACGAGTACAATTGCATCGAGTGTCCCGCTTCAAACGCAGTGCACGATAGTGATTGGCAACAAAGGCCCGTTCTTATCGCTAAGGGCGCTTGTCTGACACCGAACACGACGTTTGTGTTTAAGTAAATAGAGCCAGGGATCGGGTAGCTGCATTTTGCGTTGAACGCGAGGTAAATCATACATATAAATATAAATGTATTATTCATTCTTTTGTTTTAAAAATAGCTGATTGTCGCAAGTTGTTCGGTTACTTCGCGGTACAGTCTGTATCCGCGAGTGAACATTTATTTTTATAAAACAATAAAAGGCAAATGAGAGTCTAGCGCAGTAAACGGTGCGCAAATTTAACAAATAAAATTACAATGTATTATACATAATAAAAATTCAATTTTTATTATGTATAATACATTGTAATTTTTTGTTTGTTAAATTTGCGCACCGTTTACTGCGCTAGACTCTCATTTGCCTTTTATTGTTTTATTCTTTGACCTTTTCGTGAGTTCGTTAATTTTATATAATTTATTTTTATCTCGCGAGGTCGTGTAAAAGTGTCTCTTATTTTCCGAACTTGACGCGACGAAATCTTTGTCGATCACGATTGTACGATGTCAGATGTACATGAAATATACATACGAAAGAACTTCTTGTTCGGTGATACCCTATCTGCACGTCAGCTGATTTAAACTACCTGGCGCATACGATTATACCGCTTACTCCACTTCCCGACGACGGATCACGAGGTCGCTAATGGTGTGCGTAATCGATGCGTGCGAGATACGCGATCGCGAGACTATGTGAGTTCGATAAAGGAAATCTAATGCCGAGCTCGTCGAGTTCGGACCTCGCTAAAGGACTTACCGTTCGCTCTCGGCTATACAATATCTCGTGGGAAGCTTCGTTCAGAAGCGCATTCGTGTGCGCGCGTATACGTGTATACGTTACGTACACACCGATCGTCGTGTCTGCGAACACAGCATTCCCGGCGTCGCGACGACCAGGATAGGAAAAACGGACGCGTATCTGACGTTGGCACTGTTTACACGACATATCGGATCAATCGCGACGATATTGATGTATCGAAGGAATCGTCAAACCTTGACTAACATGTTTTTTCCTTCAGCAATTATTTCTTTGCTAGATACTTTATTGCACATTTTTATATTAGATAATAATAGTACTGCAAAGATAGAGGTTGTATCTCGCATTACAATCAGATGATGCGAAGGTACAAAGTCGCGATTTGACAGCGCGATTTGATTGCGCTGGTTAATTGCCGACGATAATTTTTTCGTCGCCGAAAAACGCGCTAATCGACTCGCCGTTTTTCGCTTTGCGCTTCGAGCCGGGTCTCCACTCGGTAATTTCGTTAAGCAGCGCTTCGCGAGCCAACTAGAGCGTTGATGCATTTACGAGCTTGGTCGGCCGGCCTCTTTTTGCAGGCGGTTTGCATCCACACGTTTCAAAAAGGAATATCCGTCGGCTTTAATAATAGCGCTCTGGCAGTTTGTCAAGTAGCAAGAAAAAAATTTATATTTTGAGTTTCTTTCTTCACTCGGCAAAATAATATCTGAATTAATATAAATATAAGAAAGGGAATTCTCTCTCTATGTATGAGATATATTTTGTGTGTGCTATCAACGTTTTATTCATACGTAATAATTAATTCTTTTTATTATTAATATTTTATAAAGACTATAAGATTATATAATAACGAGCCATTTTAAACGCTTGAAAAGTCACTGATCGCTAGATTCTAAAGACAGAGCGAGGGGGACGACCAAGCTTGACTTCTTTCAACACAGACAAAAACCAGAATCACATCGAATCTGCGGTAAATCGTAGCGTACTTTTCGTAATTCGATTATAATGGCGAAGCGTGGCGACGAACGGTATGTCTCTTCGGATACGTTCTCGCGCAGCAAACGAACGAGAGAGGATACGCGGTTTTTGTCGTAGCGACTCGCTTCTCTCCTCCTGGGAGACGTGCGTGACACGCGTTCGCAAAAACGTGCGCGCACACGTGCTCCTGCGGCGTTTCACATCATGGGGCACGAGACGTCCCCCGTCTCGCGGACGGAGGGAAAGAGAGAACTTCGTTTGATACCGAGTTCTTTTTTTGTATGCCTCATGACGATTCGCCGCCAACTGTGGACCAGATCCACTATTAAGATTAAGATCATTTTACGATTGCACGCGGTACAGAGAGCTATTAAAAAGACTGTCAAAGTACTCTGTCATATTCGACGCCCCCCGAAGAACGCTCTTTTCGTGATTTCCAATATTCGCGATTGAGTATTTATTAAAAATTTGACGGGCTATGTATTTTAATGTTTGCAAATTTTTAATTCTTTATATTCATATATTTTTCGCATGAGTCAGTACGCAATAATCTCCGATATATAATACGTAATCGCGAAATAATTTTTACGTAATGTAAATAGAAGAACAAATCTTCGTTTAAAATCGATATTTGGTGATTTCAACGTTTCTATAATTTTAAACCTATTTTTAATTTCAATTTCGGTCTTTAATTTTTAACATTCCGCGTTTTTAGTTTGCTACCAACTTTGGAAAATTTCGTGTGTCGACAAGCTAAAATAATGAGCACCGATTTGCGTGTATCCTCTCGAAGAAATAAAACGCACGTGTGTTACAGGTGAACGCCTCGGGGGTGTTCGAGCTGAGGCTAAAGTCCTTCGTGAACGAGTTCGGCAAGGACAGCCTGGGCAAGTGCTGTTCCGGCAGCGCGTCCAAGACAGGCGAATGCTCGGGGGTCTGTAAGACGAGGTTTCGGGTTTGCCTGAAGCAGTACCAGGTGAAGATCGACACGACGTCGCCGTGCACGTATGGTGACGTCGTGACGCCCGTTCTCGGCGAGAACAGGATTAATCTCAGCGCGAACGTCGCTCTGCCGAGCTTCACCAACCCGATCAGGTTCCCGTTCGAGTTCACATGGCCGGTAAGTCTTTTTACCACATTCTAGATAATGCCACATTTATCATTAACGTTCGCCCTCGAATTACTTGGAATGTTTGAGTAAACAATGTTTCCGATAGGTATAACCGAATAACAAAGTTGTATATATGTTTCGGTTATCAATGGAAATACAATTAAAAATTTTATTATGTTTAATGAAAATTAAAAAGTTAATACTCCCCTAGTAAATTTTTTTTATTGGGAGAAAGTCTATCAAGTTTTCTGTGGCTGATATATAGTAGTGTCAAGACACCTTGCATGCCTAATAATAGCATGAAACATCATCTCGTATATGTGTAGGATAAGTTCAACATTCTAGGGATATATCATTGTCGAATTATACGCGATGATTTATAAACTTTCACAAGAGACGACGCGCGTCGATACACGACGCTCAGCAACATTTCGCGATAGGCTTACGAGAGACGTGCATGCGCTGGAGATTTTTTGCCGGAGACTCCGATTAGCATAAACGTTTCAATGTGGGAAGTAAGAAATGTTGACGACCGTGTGGTGATAAATAACAAGTAGTATGTTCTATATAACGTCGCACCGGCGGCGAGGTATAACTTACAAAACATACTGTTACAAAAAGCGAATTAAATTTATACGTTTCGCTTGCGCAACGTTACACGTCGCATTCTTTTTCACGTGTCCACATTCGCGAAGTATCTCCGATGCGTTATACAATTAAAGGACAGAGAATTTTGAAGGCTTCTTTCAATCATTAGCAATACAAACTTTTTATTTTAGCAAATATAAATACTTTCGTAATGATTTATTATATAAAATAGGCACGCGTTGTTTCGCAATTGACTAAGTGCGCACGTTTCTGATCTAATGAACGGAAAATTTTAAACGCGAGGGCCGAAGATTACATGGCAAAGACAAAAACGGTGCAACGCGAACTCGGCTGAGCGGAAAAGAACAATGCTTTCGTCCGTCCATCTAGCCAGTCACGGATGCTAATCGGACGAGTGCATTACCTAACTCATTTCTAGCAAACGCCGGAACGAGACTGAGATAAGGAACACATGGAATTCGCGTGTGAGGATCGCGAGGAAATTATATATGCGAGAAGTCTTGAGTTAACGCGTGGACAAAGTCGAAGTCACCGCCCTTTGTAATACACGTCACGATGCTATCGCGCGCGGAAAACACAATCGCACAGTCCTACTCTCGTCTCGCATAACCGACTAATTTGCACGGAAGTCGTTCGCGAGTTTCGCACGCGAAACGGAAAACCTGTTCATTTTGAAGCTCCCGAAGGTCGTGTCATGCACATCGAGATTGCTATTGCGATATCGGCGAAGCGATCCGTTATATAGAATGATTAATCACATTTTGTCTTGAAAGTTGTATGTGAGTATTATTAAAAAATGATGGAAATTTCATATGAATTTTGAAATATGTGGGCAGATTTAAAGTACGTTTGCGTGCGGTGTTTACAACTCGAATCGGCCGGTCACCCTAGCAGTGTAATTTCGCGCGTGCGATACTTATATACGGGAAGTGCGTGCGTCGTGTAGTCGAGTAGTCAAGTAGTCGAGGGAGACGTTGCACGCGTCGCCGGTCGCGTTGCATTTGCAACAGGTCGGCAGCGGCGGCCGTTCTCGCTCGCAACGACTTTGATTTCTGCTTCGCTTGACGCGCGCAATTAACGAAAAGGGGAAAACGTGCTTTTTCTCCGTCCATTCTTTCTCTCGCGTGCGCGCAACGCGCGTCGGTCGCTGCGAACGTGCAGGATCGACGCACTCTCTCGCATCTGCTTTTTCCCTTCCTACTTTCGCGCGCACGTTGCAACGAGATCGCTGTAGCGTACGGACAGGTTGATTGTGTTAAAGGAATGAGAGAGAAAGAGAGAAAAACACAGAGAGCGCGTGTATAAGGGTTGCGTTTGCGTGGCACGTACGACGCGTGCTGCCGACGTCGCTTCGCACGCGTGCATGCGCAGCCGTTGGTGCAACCAAGAGAAAGAGAGAGATAACGAGGGCAAGAGATAGATAGATAGAGAGGAAGGAGGGAGGGAGAGAGTTGGCAGATGCCGCGGAGGAAGAGAGAAAAAAAGGAAAAGAGAGAGCGAACAACAAGGGGAGAGTAGCACTTGTCTTTCCCTCCTGCTGTTGTTGATGCTGCTTGCTGTTGCTGACGATGTTTTGACTCTCATAGGCGCCGAAATTTAAATGCGATGGAAGTAAATAGATAAATCGAACGACAGAAGATCGGGAAATTAACATTCCAAGCCTATCAAAGCATAAAGATATTTATAATTTATTTATATGTAGAGATATGGAGAAGTCGGTGTATAAAGCATTGATAAGCGAGGACAGATTTTTGTTATATGATCTTATGACAAAATTATATAAAAGTTAAAATTATATAAAAGTTCTCAAGGTGTGCGTGATAAACGTCGTAATTTATATAATCCATGAAATATTTATTCAATTTATTTTACAAGGTTTCAAACAATCTTGTAACTATCATGTAAGTTTATACTCACAATTTAAATTCATGTATTTCCAATTCGACAGGTTTTCTTTACGTTTCCACAAATGAGTCGATGTGTCCGGGCCACTGTACCGAAACCGACGAGCTACGCGCCAATGTACAGCATCCTTGGGTGCACGTCAATCTTCTCGTATCGGTGCTCACGCATTTCTGACTATGGTTCTGACTATGAGACCGCCGCTCTGCAGGGCCGCCGCCGGCAGCAGATGGCCGGGGCCTTTTGCGCCTCTGCACACTTCCCACGTACTCTGTCTTCGCTCTTTCTCTCTCGTGCTCTCTTCTCTCGCCCTCCGTGGCTTTCTCGTGAGCAGAGTTAAATTTACTAACCCATATGGCACCCCTCGCGCCTCTAACGAGCCCCCCCCCTCTCTCTCTCTCTCTCTCTCTCTCATCGACTGTTTTTCTCGTTCTCCATCTTTTCCTCTCACTCTCGCGCTTTCTTTGCTCTCTTTTTTATTCCTTATTCATTTCGACATTTTTTGTTTTAATTTTATGTTTTTTTAATTTGTTTCCAAAAGATAATGCCATGACAAATTCGCGTTTTTATTAATTTTCTTTTGGGATATATTTATAATAAAACACATTGTGAATCTCGGATGGCTACTTGGTAGAACTTGAGCCGAAGGCGAAATAAGTTCACTTTCTCTTTCTCTTTCCCGTCTGAACCCGGATGATACAGACACGTGCGTTCCTCGACATTTACCACCGGTTGAACCCGCAGCCCGACGGCTGATAGGATTATCGCGCGATGCACCGATGTCGAAATTATTCCGAGAGCAGTTGCCGATGCTCTACCCGGCATCTGCTTTGATGTAGCATCATCAAACGAAGTCGGTAGCGGCCCTCGGGTTCTCGGAAGACACGGTCACAGTTCCGCGGAGAACTTTCGGCAGTTCCTGACCGATTTTTGGCCGACGCTCGTGCCGGATATCGCCGACTCCGCTTGGCGTGTCGGCGAAATAGCTCGAAACCGACGTAAGCCGCAATCGCTATTTGGAGTACTCGATTTATTTTCGTAGCTTCAAAAGCGAGAGCCGTTTTAGCTACATTCTAAATCCCGTATCGTCAGATCAACTTTACATCTTTTGAGGAAAGAAGCGATGAGAGAGACTACTTAATTTTAGATCGAGCTATCAACGAGTACGATTTGTGATTAATGCATACATATGCATACTAATGACTTGTTTTTCGTTTTTTTTTTTTAATTTAGCAGTATCGTGATAAATAAGTTGCATAAACGATTTGTTACGCGTCGCGTTTCTACGCCACGATATAACGAAGGACGATGAAAAAGTGAATTAACTCGTTGTTGCCGCGGCTGATTACGGTCGAGTTCGCAATTAGTAAATTGACTCGCGATTCAGTCAGGCCGTACGAGCGAGAGCCGATAAAATAGCCACTATAAATAACAGTTATGTGCAATGCGCGTAAATCACTTCCGTGCGGTGTGCGACCGAGATGCGCGAATTAACGGCCTTTCCATCACTACAACCGGATAGGTTCATTAAATGTCCGTGCGTAATTAGCGACACGACTCCTCGACGAAACTGAGAATGAGCTTCGTGATTTATCAAAAATAAATGTTTCACCGACCACGTGCACAATTATAGTGAGATTTGCATAAAGTTGCATTTAGAATATATAGAAATTTAATAACTAAATTTAGAATTATAGAATTTTAACAGATTAAATTATTTATAATATCTTTTTATTAACAAACTTGACTGCCTTCTACTTAACGTAGAAATTCCAAAAAAAACTTTCGTTAAAAGCGAACCGACAATCTCGCGTCAAAGGAGCAATTTTTTTCATACTTATTCTAAAATTACCTCTCATACTTAATTCGTAAATTATTTCTCGATTCCCTGAGGAATGCCTGTGGTATGTCATTCGGCGGCATGCGTCGTCTCGATACGTAATCTCGTAACCTTCGCAGACGCTGCAATCTCTTATGCGTGCGTGCGTGCCGCGGTCTCTTATGCGCGCGCCTTAATTGGCTTTACGTTCGTGTACACGAGCCGCCTTATTAAAACAGCACGAGGCGACTAGCGACAGTGCGGCTACTGTGCTCGATCGTTGCGCACGCTTCTCGCGAGTGAGCGCACTATCGCTCGCGAGACGTGCGGTGCAGCGTTACGCGATTTTCCGCGCGCACTCGCGCTAATAGCACGCACGCGCGCGCGCGCACGCTCGCTCGTCTGCTCGCTCCATTCTTTTCGCGCTTTCGTTATGTCGCCTGGGAATTCTGCCGTCGTCCCATTCTATTTTTAGCCGATCACCGTAACTTCCTTCCGCGATCAATCTCACGCATTATCGTAAGGTAGATGTGACGTTACAGGAATACTGAAGTATGCCTATCTCCTACCGATGCTCATCTCGTATCGCCGGCATCAATTAAGAACAGAAATAGAAAGAAATCGCGATTACAAATTAACAGAAATAACGTAGAATTTTAATATAGATGCATGCCTGCTATCGATTTTTACGAGGAAGATGAGTATCAGATGAATCCATCGATTCATTGGAGATTAACCTATAACATATAAATGTAATTTATATAGACGTTAAATTTCATAACACACGATATTGCCGAAATTATTGCGAGGGATACTATACAGTAGCATTCTTAAATGCGTTTTCGTGGAACGCGATTGCGAGACCGAGACTCGAGGAAGAACAGCGAGAGGCAGAGGACGAGGGGGCCGCGAAAGTGATGGGAATCGCGTTGCAGGAGGAAGGGAGAGGAAAGGTGGGGCCCGAAACCAAGGCGGCTATAGCAAGCGAGCGAGCCGTGGGTCCCACGGCCGAAAAGGCTGCGTGATTCGCGTCCCAGACGAAGGCACGAGCGGCGAAAGGTCGAACGAACGAACGAACGAACGAACGAGCGAGCGAGCGAACGGCTGCGTGTGGGGGCAGCGACTAGGTGATTTGGCGCATCGCAACGCGGCTTTCCGATACGATACGTTTAGCACGAATTACGTGGACGCGATGGAGGAAAAGAGACGACGACGCGACGGCGACGGCGACGCTCGATTCCCGAAACTCCGCCGATGCGTATTTTTAGTTCCGCCGCGCGTGCGAGCTTGCGAGACTCGCACGCGATCGACCTCTTTCCCTACCGGCGGTTAATTCCTGTGTCTGCGTGCGGTACCTTCCTTCCTGCCTCCTTCTCTCTTCCTTTTCGCGTGCGTGTCACAGCACGAACTGCGGAACTTAGAACCTATTACGCGTCGGCAGAGTTTTATTTCGACTCGAGGCCTTCTCTCGAAATCAACGAACACGTTTTAGCGAAAGGCGGATCTACTCTGTTCATAAGATTAATATATATTTTCTTTTATGTTATTTAAACGATTATCTTTGTGATAATCGTTTAAATAACATACTCTTACATAAATAATACACTCAACTAACATAGACTAAAATATTAAAAAAGGATTCATAACAATAAGATGGATTCCCCATGAATTGCGATCGAACAAGTATGCGCTGTTCGCTTGTAACGGTACAACTCGGCAAGTTCCCTTTCGCTGCAACGCCAATCGAGTTCGGGCTCGAATTTACTCCGCGAGAACGCAAAAGCGTCGAGTCGACGAGCATCGAGTAACGGCCGGTGCGTCTTTTCCCTGATGCACTTCCGGTCTCCTCATCTCGCAGATTCTTATTACGACGTCGCTCGGGGGCGCCGTTTACGCGGAAGCGCTTCTTAATCCATTTCCTCTCCCAGACCTTAGGGACGTGTTTCCCGCTGTTTCTTTTGTCGCGCGCGTATGTCTCTTCCTGACTGCAAAAAAGGGAACCTTAAATAGGGGGCGGGGAATCTCGCGCGATAATTTCGAGAATAGGTTTTTGTCCCAAGGCTACTTATTCTCACTCTTTGCGGCGGCGCGCGTGTACGAAACAGGTGTGTTAGAGACACCATGTCGAGTCACGCAGCATCATTTTCGTAGCTTTTGGAGCGCTATGTTCAGAGCGATAATACATATAGTTCATTGGATAAACGTGTAAAAGGTGTGAATATAAAAAGGATTTTTCTTACACGAAAAAGACAATTATTCTCACGCGTTTTAAACGCTTCATTCTATAATTTTTATTTTGGTTAGTAGAAATTTAATCATTTCAGAAATTAATAAATCGTTTCGCGAGATGGAAGATCCTTCTGTAGTAGCAACGCGAGATCTTCGTTCACAATGGGGCCCATGTGAGCCCAGAATTCGGTCAGAACTCCCGCTGTAGGACGTCACTGCTACGGCAACCCTTGCTTTTTCCCCTATAGCGTCGACGAAGCGAAAATATGGCATGTGGGAGCGTATATCTGCCCTCACCCTTTCACCCGGCTCTTCGTCACGTGGTCATCGGGCAGGTACGCATCAGCTGATGCACGTGCGTGGGTGAACCTTATTGACTGACTGACTGACTGACTGACTAACTGCTCCTCCCTTGGGCGATGTACTGTCGCTCGACACGAACGATATAGCGGCTGTCATTATCGACTCCATCGTGCGTTGCGAGTCTCGTTTTTCTCCGGTTAATTCTTAAAATGCATTTTTGTATTATATGACACAGTCGTATAACGATCGCTCTTGCAAATCGAGAGAAGGTTGCACCATAATGTTTTCTTTCTTCAATAAAAGAAGAATCTTGACGTTTTCTCATATAGATAATGAAACTTTTCTATGCAACGACTCGTAATTGGTTACAATAAGAGTCGAAAGTTGAAAACGGTAATGGCTGGCCCGATCGAAGCGTGCATTAATAAAACAGGCCGCATCGCTTCGCATTAAGGATGGCCCGTGAAAGCGTGACTTTTGTTCGCATTACGGCGAACGAGGAAGGAATAGAGCGGGAGCCATTCATGCTGGTTCCACTTACGAGTAATTAACCAGTGTTACTTTTCGGAATATTCGCGTAACCTCCAATTTCTCTAATTTCGAAATAAGCTTACGTGTAACATACTATTATTTTTTTTTTTTTTGAAATACAGCTTGAAAGTATCTCGAAACACTTGGACTCTGCTTGCGATATCTTTTGTTCTCTCGTTTGCACGTTCGATTTCATTTAACAAATTGGCTACATCGCGACTGTCGCAGCTGCCTATCGGTGTCCTTCCGTGACTCGTCTATTTTTACCGCGTTCTCTCATTCCTGGACGTGCTACCCGGCGCATAGCGACGGGCGTTCTCGGGATTAGGTAACGCGTTTCCGCGACGGCTACGGGGACGGTGGTGAAATTTTCGCCGCCGCCTTCGCGTCGAAAGGAGGAAGAGGAAACCGCGGATAACGAGCGACGACACCCTGCCGCCACCGACGACGATGCATTTACATGTAGACCGTTCGCTCTCTCCTCCTCCCTCTGCGCGACCGTCTTCCGCGATGATTAATACGCGCGTATATATATGCGCCCGCGCTCCGAGATTGCAGCTACGTCCTGTTGTACGTGAAGAAACGCGAGTCGACGGAGAAAGAGAGAAAGGAAGCGGACGGGAAGAAGAGGCGAATCGCTGGATAGAGAGGACGGGTCTGCGCGCGAGTCGGAGCGAGAAGCGGCAACGAGAGAAGGAGAGTGAGAGAGAGATCGAAAGAGGAGCACACGCGGGTCCGAGAGGAGGAACGACGAAGCGCGAGGAGTGCGGCGCGGTGGTTCGGGTTGACGGAGGAGAAGAAGGGAAAAGAGAGGCGAGAGAAGGTGGAGGTATGCTGCGCAGCCGTGGGAACCGACTGCCGAGCGAGCGAGCAGCTCGCTCTCTCCTCTCCTTTTCGTTCCATCGTAGCGGCCGCCGCGCCTGCCGGCTCTCGCTCTATCGTAGCGGCCGCGCCGCGCCGCGCCGCGCCTGTCGCCTCTCCCTCTGTCGTATTCGGCCGCGCCATGTCTCTCGCTCTATCGCGCGCCGACGCCGTCTCCGGTCTCGGCACCAAGAGGACCTCTCCGATTCTTCTCTCTTTCTCCTCGAGTCATCCCTCGCGTTCGCGAGAAGGATCGGACTAGGATGCGTCTGCCTTCTTCCCTCTCGAGTCCTCCCCGCGCGAGATCCTCGCCCTATCGTCTTTATCGTCCTGTGGAGTTCTCCTCCGCCTTCCGCGACCCCGCGTCGCGCTGGTCGTCGGCAATCGCCGCTACCGGTGCACACGCACACGCACACGCACACGTACACCCGCACGTATACCCGCCAAGGCGCATTGTTCCCGCGGAGAACCGCGCCTTTTTTTCGAACGCCTGGCCGCGATTCCTCGCCGATTTCATTCCGATCCCCCGTAATAAATTAGCGGACGATCACGGTGGCATTTGTCTTCTCGGCGATTTATTCTCTGCCTTTCTCTCCTTTGCCCCTGATTTGTTGCTCTTACCACGAGAGGGCGATCTTTTTCTCTCGTTTTCGTTAAGTACACGTCCCGCGTGTCTAAACTTCGAGACGCGTCCTTGCCGCGAGAGAAAAAGGCGGTATAGCCCTGTGTTTCTCGTCTCGCTTCCGTCTACGCCTACTATGTTCTGCCCTCGTGTTCGTCGCTTTTTCGCCCTTCTCGCGTGTTCGAGGCCCTTGGACCGGTCTCTCGGACCACATCTCGCACATTCGGTATCCCGCCGTAAAAGGTGCACCACAACCTGCGCCTCTCTCTTTCTCCACTCGCTTCTTTTAGCAGAGACAAATTGCTCCCGCGTCCTTCAACCCTTTCGCGGCGAAGGGCGAACGCGTACCTGTGCGATGTACGTGCATTAATGGAGTTAATTTTAGTTGGAAATGTGCACATACCGCAGTAGGTTCAATGTTGAATAATATAGACGCTTTCTGGCAGGAAACTGAAATAACTTACTTAACGAAAAAGCCGATCAATTAAATTTGAATAAATATTTCTTTGATTTCATTACCGAATATATATCTTAAAAAAATAATAATTTGTTTATTTTAACATTTATTACTTGTATAATCTTATTGCTATATTCTTTTTTTTTTGCCTCGGCTTTAATTTTATTAGTCGAGATTGCGATGAAAACGGAAGGAAAGCTCGGGAGACGAGAGCGTGGCGCGTAATACAGCGCTCGCATAAATTTCCATGTGCGAGATGACATTCGCTACGGGATTACCGAGGGAGACTCGTTTACGGGAACTCGAGCGAAACACGGGCGGGAATGGCGACGCCGGCGGATATAAACATTTATTATTCTCCGCGTGGCAACGACTAACGAGGTCGCGTATAATACCGCGAGCCGCGCGGTGCTCTCTTTCTGTGTTTACTGTACATGCTCGTGTGACGTTAAATAATTAAACGACGCATTATCACTACACGGACGTGTAGCGTAGGGTATGTTGCGTACAGCACGGTGTATCACACGGTAACGTCCCGTCGCGACTTGTCCAAGGGACCGTAGTGCTTCATGTGGTTTCTCGGCGACGAGGGAACATCATTACGGTATTTACGAGCTGTCGTTTCGAGTATCTATACCTGGTATCCCTCAGCTTCTAAATTACGTCGCTCGGAACAGCCATGTGTGTACAGCAGGCACCCAAGTTTCCTGCGCTTCCGGTCTCATCTGAGGATTCCTCGACCGCTTTGGAACAGATTTCTTTTCGACTTATAACCTTGGAATTGTAATTGAATTCCTTTTTTTTTGTTAATTACAAGTTAGTTATACATATAAAAAACAAAAAGATTTATGATCTCGAACAAATTAGCCAGCAATACGGGAACAATTTCCAAAAATCATCGAAGAGGACGTGAAATCGGGGAGATCAGCGCAGCTAGCCAAATTCGTGGCGCACTTGCAAATTGTTTGTTGACATTTCGTAGATAATTTATTTAGCGCAATCGGTCGTAATTTCCACGTGTCGGCGCACTTAGCACGCGTGCACGTGTATCTTAATGCGACGTGTGATTTACACCGAGGGTACATCATGTGGTTATGGAAGTTGACCCCCGTGGGGTTGCGATTCCCCTCGTGCCTGGACGATAACTCGAAAGGGGGTGATTTTCGCGCGTGTCGTCCCCCTTCCTGTCCTCTCTCGCGTTCTGCGGGTTCCCTCCCTCTCCCTTTACCAGTGACGCGTAACCGTTTCTCCTCGTTCGTACTTGATGTGCACGCTCGTCGTTCTGCCAGCGGGCGGACGCGTGGCAACGCGTGGCAGGTGTGCACGTGACGCAGCACGTCGCGAAACGTTTAATTTGTTATTAACCCTTTCACCACGGAAATATTTCCTCTAGCGTTACCGTTATATTTCGAAAGTGCGCACCAGTCACGATCGAAAAATATGAATGATGCATCTTTTCAATTATCGGCATCAATCATTGGCATTAAACCAATTACAAGACTGAATTAAGAAGAATTATTAATTTCAGCTGAAATCCTTTCTCGAATTCTCCTTTTGCTTTCCAAAATGATTATTAATTATAATTGTTGAGAGTGTTAAACGCACGAGACTTACGCAGCTTTCTTTTCTGTTTACAGGGTACATTCTCGCTGATAGTGGAGGCTTATCACGATACGGACAACAGCACGCATCAATCGGCCGGTGAGTATGCAATTCTTTTCTCTTTTTCTTTCACTCTTTTTAGATCACGTATGATCATATCGAGCACGAGTGCGTGCTTGCGCGCACGCGCTTGTAAAAAGCCGGGATGACGAAGGATTAGTGTAAAATTAGTCCTGTAGACGCGCGGCGTTGCGCGTTTTTAAAGCCGCGAAAGAGAAGGCAAGAAGGCCGTCGGATGGGCATGTGTGGTCCAGCTGGCCCTTGAGAAAGACACGATGTCTCGTGCAACGTGGACCAGTCGAGAAGCCACTTCCGGTCTCTGAGCATGACACTTACCAGAGACGTTGATTCCTCCATTTTCTTCCTCCTCTTTCCTTCGTCAACTACCTCTTGATTCTCATCCCTTTAAAATTTCCTCAAGATACGAACCGGAGGAAGAGAGAAAAAAAGAAGAATAGACCGATTTTCTACGGCATCGTATTTAATTGATGTTTTTCCATTTAATTTATTAAATTGTTGTTATTAACTCTGGAATAGCTACGACGTGTTTATTTCGAAATATTTTATATTTTTTGTTATATTCTTTCACTTATTTTTCTCGATTGTCGTAATTATTGTCTCTTTGACAAACACTATACCTCGCAAAGATTATATATGAAGGAAACATAAAGAATTGTTATGTTTGGGAGTACTTTAACACCGCAATGTACTTGAAATCCACTTCTTCGAATTTGCCATTTTTATTGTAAAGGTTATTTCAAATTTTCCGTAATAGGTCGTAAATATGTGTGGCTTGATAAATCTTACGTCGACGAGATCGGCCGTTGTTCCGCGAACAATCGTCGCGTTTTCATTGTTCTATTCAACCTCTATTGCTGCTGGTTCCTCGTTTGTAACCGCGCGTTATTACGGCAACGCGACTCCGTTGTGTCATAGCGTTGTGTCGTCGACCAGAAGCTGCGGGAGAGAGGAAAGTGAGAGCAAGGAGAGGAGAGACGGCGGATACCGGGTGACGGCGGCGGCGGCGACGGCACTAGTGTTTCCTTCCTGTGTAACCGTAGTATACTCATCTTCCATCGCGCTGGAAGTAACTTGACACCGAGTACATACGGGCGCATCCAACGAACCTAGCGTACCGTCAATTGTTCTTAAATTTAACATTTGGATGTTTTTTTTAGCAGGAACATAAATCTCCAAATGCTCGAAGAAATTTGAGAGAAAGAAATAAAATTCCGGAATACATTATTTCGACTTAATTTCCATTTATCCCAATTTTCGACATAATAATTCCACATAGTTTTACGGAGGCGGATACGATGTGTAACAACCGCGCGTCGGACGAAACTCGGAGTGCGTACGGTTTTCTGTACGCACTCGCGCGCAGGTAGCACACGCATCCGCTTCACTCTACTCACTCTCGAGACCGGCTTTAAAAACGGGGTAAGAAGAGCGAGACCGCTTAATTTCTTCCTCGAGAAGTCCCGTGGGGCCCCTCCGGTAATTAGAATCGGCCGACGGGAGAGAGCGGAAGCTGCATACGCGCGGCGGCCGTGCGCCCTCATGCGTGTCACACGCATACGCGTCGCGCCGTATCACCTATGCTGCCACTGCCGTCTTCGTCGCCGGCGCGGCTTCAGCCAATTAACCGAATTTAACTGTTTCGGCGCCACGCGGTATGTACTTTATTCGATCTCGCGCTTACACATCGCCGTTATTTATCTGCTCGTCTCTCTCTCTTGTTCTCGCGTGCTTTCTCCAAGCGAGGAAGCTACTGCTCGGAGCGCGCGAACGAATTTGCGAGTACAAAGTTCATAAGAGTATAAAACTGGATTCACTGTTGGGTCGAGAGAGCCCAGATTATATTAGATTACGCGGGGAATCTCGTTTTAAGTAATTCTAATGAACACGCTTGAGATTACCGCGTGTGTGTCCTCATACGTGTTTATGCCGCTAATAAAACTCTCATTGGCATTAAGGGATCAGGCTAATTTCTCTCACCGTCCTATATATTTGGGTATAACGTCGAACGTGCTGCGTTTTCTTATAGTTATCTATACGTGTATGATTTGTCCGTTAAGATAAACGAGAACAATGCGTATATAATATGAGAAGAAGTAAAATCTAATCGTGTTTTATCTTGCGTTGCATCATCCAAGTGACTCCATTTTTTACGGTGACTACATCCTGCGTTGGATGAGAGAACGATAAGCTCTCGCTCGAGCTTTCTCTCTTTCTGACGTGAGTGTTAACGTTCGCGTTACAGCCGGGGCGAGTGTCTTCTCCAGTCTCTGGATTTTATCGTCAACGTACCGCTTACCTTATACGCGCCTGCCTCTCGGTATCTGCGATTCTTTTCTTAGCGCGCGGATGTTGTATAAAGTCATCGACGTATCGAAATCTGTTGTCTCAGTCGTTCGCCATTTCCTTGCGCATATTCATCGTCAAACATATTTTCGCGTCGAACACCGAATATATTCGTTAATTTAAAATTCTTTAAATTAATATAGATCGATTATTTCGTTAGGAATATTCGGCTTGGTAACATTAAATTGAAATAAGAGAAAGAAGAAATGACTCATCGTTGACGTGTCTGAGAGTAATTTGGATCGTAAAAGGTTAATATACTACGGTAGTGTCTGCACCAATATCCACGACGGGTCGCCAAACATCGTGTCCCGGATATACACCTATCCTCGGGGCCTTTATCGCGGATACACCGCTTACATTGTGCTCTGTCTACCGTGCTGCTGCTCCGGGCACAATATAATACCCACAACGCACTGGCGAAACGAGCCCTTTATTGCCGCGTTGCTCGGATGCTGCTTCCTTTCTCAGGCGAACACCTCCTCCTCCTCCTCCTCCTCCTCCTCCTCCTCCTCCTCCTCCTCTCCTAACCGCCGCCCCCGCTCCTGGCGTTCTCGCCTCCTTCCCTTTCGGGCGTCCCTCTTCCTTTTTTTAGCCGCCCATCACGCACACACGCACACCCATTATTCGCGTTGCATTACGTAGCGTTACGTTGCGTATACGTGCCACGCTGGTGCACGCGTCGCGCCGCTGCACCTGCGCTCGGAGTTGCGTTCGCTCCGCGTCGCGTGTCACGAAAATTTCGTGGGAATCCCATTCGCTGCCGCTAATTATCGCCGCGACGCTCCTCAAGGACGATCATAGTCTCGCGGGAGAACGTAAGAGGAAAGATAAGATCGCATTCTTAATCCTGTTACGGAGCTGATTCCTCGTATTACAGACTCGATATCGAATTGCTCGTTATCTTCGCGAATTACCTTTCGAACGGTATATTTCTTACATGCAGCATAAATTAAAATGAACCATTCATACGCGCAAAATGTTCCAACTAAAAATAAGAGACTTTAAATAAATATCGGATGGTCTTAAAGTCTTGTTTCTTTTTATTCCGGTCTAATTTTATTCCCGCCGATGCGACGTTATTTATAAATCTCGGCGGGGCAAGGTGGTGTCGCGCACGAACGATTACACGTGTCGATAATAGCGCTCGACGAGCCGATCGATCGGCGGTCCCTCGTGTGTCGAGCGCGCACATGAAGTGGCATTATTGTACGCGAACCAGTTTCCTTTGTCGCTAATGACGATGTTCACCGACATCCGCCTGCTCCGTGTGCTCGGTCGTTGCTCGTTTTGGTAAAGGCCGATCGGATTACTACTCTTCCTTTCCTTCATTCATCCGCCGTAGCGCCAGCGGGAAAGAGAAGAATATCCTCTCTCTCTCTCTCTCTCTCTCTCTCTCTCTCTCTCTCTCTCTCTCTCTCTCTCTCTCTCACGCGCGCACCATTCGTTTGTTTGTTCGTTCGCGGTGAACCAACAGCACTATTATAAAGCGTTATGGGATAACGCGCGTGGTAAAGAATTAAATGAAGATCGCGATATTCAGCCGAGGTACTGTTAAACGCTTCTTTAACGCACGCGTTCGAGGAAGCGGTACGTTCCTACGATTCGTAATATCGCCACCGGTTCGTTAACTACGGTGTGGACGCTCCGGAACCGTCGATGAGTATCTCTATGAAGAATCGTTCATATTGTTCAAAGATATTTCCTACGGGAAAAATTTGAACAGACTGTAACATTTATCAAAATATTAATCTTTGCTTTTGAATCTCTCTGTAAGGCGTCTCGAGAATCTAATCGAGACCGCGAGTTTGCCTAAGATTAACAGAAATCTTGTTTCATCTCTTTGTAAAACAAATAATTAAGTCGCGGAAATCTAATTTCCAATGTTAGATAAATTTGCGTAATACGAAGCTCGCGTTGATTCTGCCGCGGCCAAGAATCAATTCCGGATTTGTCGAGAAAACTGTAATTCAGACAAAGTGCCTCTCGCGTATAATACACGCCACATTTGTCTCCGTTGCGCCGTCTGAATGCGTCCGGGACGCGTTGACTGGACTGACACCCGACTTGAGAGTGTCCTTTTCATTTCCAATTGATACCGCGCGTTAGCTCTCCACGATGCGTACGCATGCACATATACACACACACACGAGCGAAAGGAACTCCAGCAGTGGTCGTGGTTCCACACGTGACTTACGTCACCATCGATTGTCAACCGCTTTTTCCTGGCCGGTCTCTTGTGCTCTCTCTCTCTCTCTCTCTCTCTCTCTCTCTCTCCCCCTCTCTCTCCCTCCCTCCCTCCTCTCTCTTTCTGTCTCTCCCTCTCTCCTCTCTCCTTCCTACAAACGGAACACCGTTGCACGCCGCGACTCGCTCGCTGCACATCGCCCAATGCACTCAGGAGAGCGCACCTGCCTTCCTTTGCATGATAATAACGACGGCGATAATTGGCCGTCTTCCCTGCACACTCCACGTGTCAACCGGCGAAAGAGAGAAAAGAGATTGTCGAGCTACGTCTTGCTTCGCGAGAAATTTAATGAAAAGTAATAGTCTAATCTATTTTCTTAAATAAGATTAGTTTTACAGTTTAGGGAATTCAGTTTAGATTAATCTTCACGGTTTTTTAAAAAAGCGTGGTGGATTTAAATTTATTTTTTTACGTTGCCCGAGATTTTATAATTATTTATTAGGATATACTTAGAAAGCGATCTGGAACTACATTGGGTCACTCGTCGAAACTCTGTACGACAGAGAGGTCCACTACCTGCTAAGCTTGAGCCGAGCGGGGGCGGAGCCGGCGGCGTTTCGGAAGTTAATCCACCGCGTTCGGGTTTTATGATCCATTTCGCTAAATAATCGGCGTATCGTTTTTTCGCGCAGAAACAGCGCGGCGGAGGCAAAACGCCGCTGGCTACGTGCCAGCTCTTTCTCCTTCTTTCTCTCGGGGCTATACTTCTTCGGCAGCCGCTCGTTTCTGAATGAACAATAGAAAATGTCTACTACGCGCCGGCGCTGCGCGTCGTTAATGAATACCTTGAATCGGTCTGGCCTCGAGCACGCCGGGTGTTTACCGGGTGTATACGTGCGCGGACCGTGGTCAAGTAGAAACGAGCGGCAGCGATCTCTCATCGTATAGCCAACGTCCATCCTAATACGTCCGGGGGAAACAGCAGCAGGAAGTTGTAACTTCGCCGATACACGGCCGGTAGCGCGCAACGTAATCACCTTCCAGCGAATGTAAACGTGGATTAATTTTTTCCACGCGTCTTTGCGAATATCGACTACGCGTCGTAACGTCAACTCCTATCACACTCGCGTGCATCTTGCGTATTCGTATTCCGAAAGTCTTTGGCATTTGTTAAAATTCACGTAGGAGAAAATACAACAAACACTTCCTAAATATGTTCCTAAATACTGTTTAACGAAGATGATGGCAAAGGTGATTATTTCGCTTAAAGATTTGAGTGTAAAACGCGGAAATGTCGATATAACGTTATTTGGGACATTGCATTGTTGCTGATTAGTTACGTTATCAATGACTCGTCTGTTTAGAAATATACGTTTTTGCATTTTATAAACCGATTCATTCTCGATTATGTTCTGCTCCGCACATTTCGAGTAGCGGGAGGTCTCTCGGGATCGAACGTGAAGCGATGTAGCGTGCGAAGATCGGCGTTTTTGGAACTCGTAACAGCATCACCTGGGAAGATAGCCCGGTAAACTGCCTCTCCCTCTTATATATGTACATCTCGCTCTTTCTCCCCCCCCACTCTCTTTCTCTCTCTTTCTTTCATTCTCGACTCCCGTTTCGCCGACAGCCACTTCCCTTCTGGGAAGAGAGGCTGATCTGACTCCCTCCTTAAGTATCCTCGGGCACGCCATCGGCGAAAACCTTCGTCCTTTTGTTCCCTCTTCGCTCTTTCTTTTCTTCGCTCATTCGTTTCTTCGCTCCTTCATTCTTTCTTCTCGATGCGCGCGGTGAACAGAGAGAGAAAGAGAGAGCGTACAGTGACGTGTGATCGAAAGGTCCCTCTCAGCAAATTGCGTTATCAGACAACAATGTCAATTAAACCTTTTCGAATTACAGAATCTTTTCGATTCACAATACGAGAATTATATTATTAAGCGAGAATATTTCAATTTCGTGGTTAATATCAGGGGAATTGTTTCGCTAATAACGACGCAAGTTATTTTATTGACAAAGGAGCAACTAATTAAAAATTGTTTTATCAAAATAGCTTTATAATCACATTTAAATTTTATAATAATTTTAGAAAATATTCATTGTGTGTAATTCCTCTTCTATGATAACGAATACATAGATTGCGGAAAACTTACAAGTTTTCAAACTGTTATTGCTCAAGTTATCATCATACTTTCTTCATCCAGCAGTGATAATTTTTGAATAATATTTTCGAATTGAATTCGATCGTGTCTCTTCACACACACATACACAGTTACGTTACTGATCTTACTACACGCGATAGACCGTAGTGGAATCGGTGGGCCCGGTACGCTACCGGTTCGGCTGTGCGAGGCGCACGGACGCACGCGTGCACCGAAAACCGGTGCCGTGAGATGCAGGTTTTTCGGTAGGGCACCTGATCGTAGCCCCGGATCCTAATCTGTCGGGGCTATTACGATAATGCGCCCTGGTATAAGGAAGGTTGTAGCCTCCGCTCGTTCGTTCGCTCATCCGTTCGTTTACACGAAAGCGGGTAGAGACACCGGACGAGAGGACGAACCAGAGGCGAAGACGAGAATGAAGTGAGAGGGAGAGAGAGGAAGAGGGTAAAAGACAAGGAAAGGAAGAGAGAGGAAGGAAGGACGCCTCTTTCCCAGAGCTACAACGTGGTATATACTCGCTTACTCTCTTTGTGCCGGATGCGTGCCGCCGACAGAGTAGCAATAGCGGACGAACGTCCGGTCTGCCCTCTCTCTCTCTCTTTCTCTCTCTCTTCTTCTCTTTGCTTCTCTCTCCCGGAGGCCGATGCACTTCGATCGCATCATTGGGTGCAGCGGTGCACCTCGTCGCTCTGCCCCAGTGCTGGTCGCGTCGGCTAATTACTATCACATCGCGTCTCATTGTTGCCCTGTGCGAACGCACCGTTAATTTAACGATTAACATTTTTTTCTGTCAGCGTATCCGATATATCTATGATAACCACAGCGATACGATATTTCTAAATTAACATGAAAGAAAATATATACACGTATAATGCCTTATTTTGTGTAGTTTAAGTAACAATATAAGACTACTATAAAAAAAGTCCAAATAGCTTGACACCGAAGTCACTCAAACGAAACATGATCTTGTGGTTTTTCAGAGAAAGTACTGATCACGCGGCTGACCACCCAGAAGTGGCTGGACGTCGATCCGGAGTGGACCGTGGACGTGTACAAGAGTGCCCACTCGCAAATGGAGTATGAGTATAGGGTGACTTGCGCGCCGCATTATTACGGCAAGGGTTGCGAGGACCTGTGCCGGCCGAGGGACGACAATTTCGGCCACTACAGTTGCAGCCCGAGCGGCGAGCGCGTCTGCCTCACTGGTTGGAAGGGCGACTACTGCAACACCCGTAAGTATACTATGTTCACCATTCTGGCATTCATAACCGCACCGTATTTTAAGCGGTAGCGCGACACACTGGCCGCTATTTATTCTCCATCACGACTGCACGCGCGCATCAGAGAGGAGGACATCGTCCTACCTCTTCTTAGATTTGATATAGTAAGGATAATCATTTAGGCTAAAAAAATTACTAAGTAACGGCTAATAATTATTGATGAATGAATTGTGACGCGATTATATAAAGTCGTTAGGAAATTATACGGCTAAGATAGCTGCTTGTTCTACGCTCTCTCAACGCAGTCCCGCATTTCTTCCAAGGATTTTGCGAGGCGCGCGGTTATTAACAGGCAGCGTTGCTGCCTCCGCGATCCCTACCGACGTCGAATATGCACGCTACCTCGGTAAACGACGATACTCTCGCGAATCGGCCGGCGCGGCTCGCCGAACGAACCGTTCCTATCCTCGCGTTCTCTCTCGCTCCGCGTTCTTTCAAAGCCCGGCGTCTCTCCGCGCGAAGGAGAGGCCCGGTGCAGTCGGTGGTGGTGTGCAGCGCGGCGCAGCCGAGACTTCGAAGCGTGCAGCAGCTTCCCACGCTTGGCTCGCGCGTGTGCAAGTATCTCCTTCTCTTTTTCTCTCTCCCACTCCTTCCTCCGTTCGAGCTCTCTTTCGCTACTCTTCTCCGTCCTGCGGCCGGACTGCAGCATCCCTCTCTTTTTCACTCTCGCGTACCTGCGAGCCGACCGCGACCTAATCCGTGTGCACGTGTAATGATCCGAGATTGTGTGAGCGAAGGAGGCGAGGTGAAGGGGGTGAAATCTGCCTTCGTGTGTGGCTCTCTCTCTCTCTCTCTCTCTCTCTCTTTCTTTCTCTCATTCTTCTCTTTCATTCTCTCCCTCCGTCGAGACTCGGTCGAGACTCTGCGCGAGTCGGATGGAACGGCTGCGTCTGTTACCAGAGTCACAGTCGTCGATGTCGAAGCTCCTGGCCTCTGATGCGTACAGGTTCGTCGGTACCCGCACCTGGTGTCCGACTGCGTCTAACCTGTACGTACAAAGGTGGTTTTATTCACAACAGGAAAGGACTCCGCTTGGCTTCGGTCCTCATTCAAAGAATCCGGGACTCGTTTTCAGATTGTGTCGAATTGTCTGAAGGAACAAAAGCTGGTCGTTGCTCTTCAACCACGCCGAGTGTCGTCCAATAATATCTTCAAATTTCGCGAAGAATGCGAAGAAACATTCGGGAAAAAAACGATATATCATTCGTTTATTTAATGCTGGAATTGGAGTTTGTATTACTTAATTTATATGGGATTGAATCATTACGTCATTCTAAATCGTTTTAAAAACATGTAACTTGTAGTTTTATGTTTCACGTAAAAGATAATATGAATACCATAAGCGTGTTTTCTATATTTCTTTTTTATGTGTTTGTACGCATAAAAAATATCTATTTCAATGTTGAACGATATTTAATCTACGGAATTAATTAATTGTATGAAGCAATTAACGTGTCTCAACACTTAGACTATGTTTCTCGAGGTTTCCACTTTCCCACGAGCTTTCCTTGTTTATGCCAATTCTCAGATCCCAAATTCCAGACTTTCTCGAACCCGATCGAAGTGAAAGATCGATCGTAGGCGAAGTCTCCCCGTGTGTGGGACCCGTCGGTCCCCGGTCGTTGCACTCTATGCCGATTGCTCGTGACTGCCGCGATCGACAAAGTTCGCGCGTCGATTACTAATAGACTACTTTTCATTTCGTGGATATTCTTCGCTATCGTTCGACGAATCAATTGTCCGAGCGATCTTTTAAAACTCGTATCGCATTCTCCGATGTCGGAAAAAGTAGGATTTAATTGAAAAGGATTTGTAATACAGCCAGCCTTTATTGACATTTTATTTTTAATTCGCATCGCTTTTTCTGGGAGCAAAAAAGGCAAGATTATAAAAAAAGTCGATTTCGAAACGCATTTACCAGCGTAATGAGATGCAAAAAACCTTGATTGTCCGCTACCGCAATATTCCATACGATTATGCAGCCTAACGAGAAGCGGCAAAATCACTGTCGCGCTCTCGCTCGACGAGCAGTCGGCCGCAAAACGTCAGGAAATACGACGATATAAATCATGAACGGCAGACTCTCCTTCGGAACGAGTCTCGCGAGAACACAAAAGGACTTTCACTTCTTCGGAATCTGCTAAAACGACGGTATCTCGCGTTCGGTTGCGCTACTTCCGCGCTGTATCTTCCCGAATCATAACAGCGTTCTCTATTTTTTTTTATCTATACGTCTTTTTTTACATATTCACGTTAATTTTCTAGAGTTAAATGCCGTATAGAAATATGATTATATTGATGATCATTACGACACTTCGTAGATGGATTTATGTAAAACTTGTCATCTTCCGAAGATTAATGATGTCGTAAGTGCGTTAACTCGCTTTTCATTCACTCAGATCCGCTTTATCGTCGATCTGTCTCTATTCATTCGTCTAAAGTTTTACACCCCCTTCGTTCAATCCAAATCGGTACTTCTACTACATCAGGTATTCTCGCATTCTGCCAAACGTGCATTTTCGCTGCAACGGCTTCGAACATGACGAAGGGTTAACTCTCTCTATCTCGTTAACTCCGTAGTGAGAGGGGTGTCTTAGTCGGTGGGTTGAGACTAGGTGATCGGGCACGCCACAAGCAGTCGGACTCTTTCGGGGGTGCCGATATGAAAGCGTTATATAGGGGTTGCTGGCGGGCGCGCAGAGGGAGAGAGAGAGAGCAGCTGCAACGCGCGAACGAGCCGGCCTGAGCGAGTTGGGCCCTGACAGCTGCATCGAGAGGACGGTGCTTTAACTAACAGCTGCCCCGGACTCGCACTCGCAGTTCACGTACATTCCGGCTCCTCTAGTCCTCCCCTCTTTTCTTATTCTCGCAGTTTTTGTTACCCCTCTGCGAGCGACGCGGCACTTTTCCGAATGTACCTTCGATGTCGCCTTTTATCTTTCGAAGTCTACCTGACCGAACTTTTCAAGCCGGATCGTACCAATTGTGGCATAGGCTTACATGTGTTGAGGCGACCTTAGATTTCAAAAGGTCAAATAAGGCAGCAGGTAGTAATAATAGAATAATAGCTACTTTTCAGGATACGCTACTCAACTGAAATTTTGTGTCGCTTTTTGCCTAAAACTTGGACACAATAGATATAATTTCCGGTCGTGAAGAAGTTAATTCTTACAATCCTCTTATAAGTGACTTTACGTGTCAATGATTTTTGAAATATTCGAATCCTATTTATATTTTACATCCCATAGAAAAATTGTGGCGGTGTTCTTTTATCTTTCTAACCGATCGTATGGACTACATTTAGCAGGTATATGCCACAATGTGGCAGATATTCGCATAGGAAAGAAATGATGACAATTATTTTCGCGGAGAGGAAAAAAGGTTTTGAAGGGAGAAAAAAGAGTGGACGGTGCTGTGCCTTGCCACCAAGGGGAGTCACTGATGATCGTTTTGAAGGGAAATCGGTGACTGTGGATAGGAAATCAATAAGTACGTTGCGGAACCATGGGAATTAAGGGTATAACCGGCTATGTGGCTACATACGTCTTTTTTTTCTTTTTTTTTCCTTGTCCTCTGCTTAGGGATCAGGCGTTTAAAGAGAATTGGTGCATAGAAGTCAATAGATTCATTGAGAATGACACTTGTAAATGCATTACATGTTACCTGTTTTTTTTTTTCGAATTTTATCGCGATTTGAATTAACATTTAAAATATGTAATAAAATAATAGCTAATAATGTATAGCAAAATATAATAAGTGGATATTTATTAATTAATTAATTAGGTCAGCTTGATGATATGAAAATGAAAACAAGCTAGTTAATATTGACTAATTAATAATTTCAATTGGCAATAAAATTTACAGCCATTAAAATGGAAACGAATAATTATTTCGTTTCGTCGTTAGGTCAGCCTGACCTAATAACGAATTTTAATCGTTTACAACGTTTCATAAAGCTCTGCGGAATATAATTTACAATTTGTTTGTGTTATACACAAATATAATTTAATTTCTCATTGTTTTATTAGTTATGTCGAGAGTTTTTATCAATATTCTGTTAGATACTCTGTATGATGCTTAATTTGAGAAACGTTGAAATATCGCGTCGAATGAAACACGGGAGTATCTTGGACGTCTTCTTCTCGGCTTCTCGGAACACACTTTGGTCGGCTTGGAGGACCAGCGAGAGGAGAACACGCGGCGAATTTATAGCCCACCTCGCAAGGCTTTATCTCGAAAAATCGCGCGGCCGCAAATCGGTCGTAAATAATCCTCGAAGGGCAAGATTTGTCGCGGCTTACGAGATTTGTTTAGTCACTGGCTTCTCCGCCCTCGCTCTTCCTCGTCGGCGAAAAAAAGGACCTTTCTTCCCTTTTCTTCTTCTTCGGCAATGGTACGGCGAAAAGGTGGTATACTTGAGGGGAAGAGGATGAAGGGGAGAAGGAAATAGTGGAGGCAGGGAGGATCGCGGTGGAATCTCTGCGATTCGGTCGTTCGTCGACGATACACCGGCGCGGCGCGGCGCGGCGCGGCGGCCGGAGAGGGCACGAGGAGAAGAGACCGCGGCGGCTCCGACGGCGCGGCGGCGGCGGCGGCGGGGCCGAGGGGGGTCGTATCTCTCGTTCTCCGCTCTATAAATACCATACTCCTTAGCGCTCGGCCTGTGCCATGCCATACCGCGCTGCGCCGCGCCGTGCCGTGCCGTGCTATGCCGAAGTCCGTCCGTCCATCCGACCGGCCATGGCGAGTAAGAGAGTCGGGCCGTTGCGCTCGGTGCCAAGGTCACGCGGCCCTCGTGCTGCTGCTGGCCCTGCTCGCCGGCCCTGCCTCGCGCCGAACCGTGTCGGAATCGTCGAACCGCCGCCCTCAACCCCTTCATTCACCGGCGTCGAGCGTATCGGGATTTTTCCTTTCGATTTCCAACCCGGTTTCTAGTCTCGGATCGGTGAAGCTCAATTAATCCTGTGTGGTAGTAACGATGGCATGATTGATGTCGCTGTTCTAATGAACTTTCTTGCACAATACATTAATATACAGATATACATTTTAGGCTGAATGTTTTTCCATCTTTTCGTTTTGCGTTGACGCGCGGAATCGTAGTCGGTTATCGCGCTGTCGTCTTCCTGGAAGAGGTAACAAGGTGACGAGAAAGGAATCCAAACGGGCGACCGTCGATTCCTCGCATACTTGCACGCGGCGCGGGTTGCCAGCGACAGATCGCACGGGTAATGAAATTGTGTCACGTGTCGTTCAGCGCGATGTCTAGTTCGCGAATGCCCGTGAGGAAGGGGGATTTGCGCTCTCGAACCAAGTTGGCCGGTAGCCATGGAGTTTCCTGGTTGCGTATGCGGCAGGAAAATTAGTCGACTGGTTACAGAGGCGATATGAGGAGCAAACGTTCCCGCACGTGATGCGTGTCGCTCTCCTCGCCTTTAAACAGCCCGCATCCGGGGTGCCGTTACGCGCCCCTCCAAATTCTACCGAGTTATTCGTTTGCGGTTTACTCGTCCGATAAGGAAATGGGATACGCGTCTTTCGTGGGGTACCACCTGTTAATTCTTCCGTTTCCTGTATCAGCGTTTTCAATTTTAATTATTATTACCGTAACATTTTTAGATAGAGAAAAGGTAAAGTATATCAAATTGAAAATGTTTCAAAATAAAAGTGCAAAACGTAGAAATGAAGCTAGAAATACAAATAAAGATAACGCGCAATCTTCAATAATGAGAAGGGTTAGTTGGACTACTCGGTTTTTGCGGGCTTAATCTCTTTCTCTCACCGCTGCATCACATGCTGTAAACAATTACAGTACACAAGTATTTTATGTCCCGAAATGTAAAGAAGGACGAACTACCGTACGTGTATATGCATGCCATCGGATGTATCGTATATACACCGTATTCACCGCTCGCTCGTGCAGTCGTGAGGGACGCGATCGACCTCTCGCCGAGAGTTGCCTTAACCTCTTGGATTTTTTCTTACTCATTTCAGCCCGCTGCCTGCCCGGATGCGACGAGCAGCACGGACACTGCAATCGACCCAACGAATGCATGTGAGTATACATACGTGACTTCATCTAATACCTGCACGTGCGCGATGGTGGTGTGCACGTTGTTGCGTGTACGTTTGCGCGTACGTGTGCATTGCACCGCCCCATACAACCGCCAACTAAATTCCTGGGCCCCGACACGGTGCATCCACTCCTCTGTATGCACCGCCGCGGCGTATGCATGTACGCGCGATAATAATTACGCGCATACCTATCGTAAATTATCGTTCGGCGCGGTTTCGAAAAGGTATACGCCAGCCAGCAGCTCGTGGATCCACGTCACGATTCCAGTAACGCTGTCCTACACAAAGTATTTCGGAATCGTTTCATTCTCTCTCGCGAGATGTTAGAACTCTAACTGGAAGAGGTACCCGGTGATGATTCATCTTCAATGACTCATCACGATTTTCTTTTAATGTGTTGTCGATCTGCAATATATTTTATATCGCGAAAGTTTGAGGAAGAAGGATAAGGCTTCAAGAGTATAAGCGAATATTAGAATTCTGTTTTGCGAATAATTTCAAGTCAACAATTTTAATTAATAATTCCATCTGCGTGCCGTGTAATGCTAACTTAAAGACGCGTACGCGCCGCGCACCCTTAAGCGTCCTGTTATGGCGCGTGCATTCGCGACGGCATTACAAGTGCATATAAACGCACCCGTTGTATATTATCGTACGCATATTTTCGTAACACTTTTATGAGTGTGCGCGCATACAGCGGGAAGGAAGGACGAAGTGGAATTTGAAGTTCCCCGACTGCTTTTCGTTCTAACGAGGCAGTTTCCGAAGTGCCAATCGTTCCTGCTCTTTCTTCCTTTCCAGATTCCATCGACCCTTTTCTCTTCCTTCTCCTTTTTTTCCAATTTTACGTCTTTCCTTCTTTGTTTCTCCCTCTTTCTCTTTTTCTTTCTTGGCTCGCCGTCCGACGTGCTGTTGAACTTTCCGATTTAATCCGCCGTTTGGCAAAATTCCGGGATTCTTCGACGTTTCCGCGCTTCCTCAGAATTGTTTCCCTTCAGCAAATGTGTGTGCAAAAACATTCCATAGATCGCAAGGCAGTATTTTAAAACTTTTTACCTTTATCACAAATCTTTCAACGAATTTGCAAAACTATGTGTAGGATAAATTTTGAGGGCTTCAGTTTTTTCGCGGCCGTTTGACGGTTTAATATCAATATTAAAATTTCGTTGTGAGGACATTCTTTTTCTTTGTACATTCTCTTCTTTTTTGTGCAAATTATATCGTAATTAAATACAATGATTTGCAAATCTTGTTTGCGAATGTCACGCGTTTTAAGATATCATGTCACGCTGGCATATCGACTCGAATCTCGGCCTGGTCGCGTTAACCCGAGGTTTGGAGTTAACTCAATCATCTAATTACTCTACGACCAGGGTTAATTGTCCCGTTAGCCGCAGCTATGAGTTCATGCCTTATCCATGGTCGCTTCGTTCTCGCGTGATTTTTCAACCATTTGCTAATCCTCGGATATGCTTGAGAAGTAAATACATAAACATATACATGTATTGATCTAATCTCCTTGTATTAACATCTACTTACGATTTTTTGATCAATTTGAAGTTGACTTTTCTATAACGATAATTCAATGTTATTCAATTGTATCTTTGCAATTTTGTTCTATTGTAATCTTTTTCTCACGATATTTGGGACATTTAAAATACATACAAAATTTTTTTTAATTTTTTGCTTCTCTTGTTCTCTTTGTCTCGTTTTCTTTGTCATTTCTCGAGTCGTTTCGAGCGCCGTCCCCGTTAGAATTGATGCCGTCGCGAGGCTCAAAGTTGCACGATTGTGAAAGGAGGAACGGCGCGGATTTTCCTTCACTGCGAAATATGCATCGCCGTCGTGAGTTCTCCGGCGATGAATATCGAGAGTTTCTCGCGACGACGGCAGCGAACGCACTATGCAGACTATGCGTGCCTGTACCGAGAACGCGTAACGCCGACGATTAAATCTGAAAACGAATCGATTCCGAACAATTCGCGAACGATGATTTTAGATTGCTCGATCTCTTGAAAGATTACTAATTATTATATATTTAATTATCAACGATTATAAAACGTTTGATAATTTATCGTACTATGTATATCTATAAATACTCCGGAAACTTGTAGAAAATTAGCAACAAGTAATTTATGCAATTACTGCATAAAAAAAGTTCCTTCGCGGTGTAAGTCATGCATATGGTATGTCGTCCTTTCGTCGAGTATTATCATTTCGTGCACCATTTTAATACGATCATTACGACGGCACGACACGCAACGAACGTCAATTACGCGCGTGCACATTACGCGTGCACGCCATCTTCGTTACGGGTAAATTTTTTGTGTAACCTTAAGACCGCTCGACGCTCGAACCTGATGAATAAAAATATCGTTACATGGATGTAACGGAATTTGATCGGCGTTAACCTTGATCGCACTCCACGTGCACGCGACAATGGCTGACGCATGCCGCTTTACACGCCCCGATCGTAGATGATTACGTAGATTGCGGGAATGGAATTACGATACGCTCGTTTTCAGTCGCATAGCGTATATTCGCGTATACTCGGAAAGGACGATAACGATCGTTTCGAGGTGACGGGTCTCACCGGACTCGTGGGATATCGCGCTCGTGATACGTGGAAGAATCACGGCTGTTGGACGCCCCATTGAAATTTTGGGGCCCGCGCGCGGTTGTGCGTGCGTGTGATGCCTGAATACCGATGACGATGCATCGACGTTACGATCTCTCGTCTCTTTAGGGTGAGAGCATCGGACGATGTCTCTTGAACGTAAAAAAGGAAATCCAAAGAGGAAAAGATAGAGCTGTGAGACATCTGTCATGTTTCGACATTTAGTTCTTTAGGAGAATTAAAATTAGGAATAGTATAAAATTAGATTTTTTTTTTCGAATTTATGTTTTAAATTCTGTGCGCATTTCTCACGGTGATATAAATAAGTGCAAGTCATACGCGCGCACGGCAGTTTTAATTTTTTCCGATGAATATCAAAATTGAATCTCTCGATTTTCTGTCATACTTTGCGATATCGTTTCGGTGCGACCCCGTTTAAATAGCCGCATAATAACAGGCAAAGGTCAAAGAACGCACTCGCGTCTCGAACGTGCGCGGTATCCTCGCATCTGATGGCACAAGAGTCGCAAAGAGAAGCGGAGGAGGAAGAGGAGAGAGAGATATGTCGTTCTCTCTCGTCTCTCTTCTCCAGAGAGACATTTAACCGAGTCCGATATGCACGCGGGATTTCCATAGCCGATCGAAGAATCAATCCTCCTCCTCCATCTTCTTTTTCTTCTTCTGTTCTTCTTCGCCCTCATCGGTGCATGACCTATCCCCCGATGGTAATTATGGCACAGTCGCGATTCTGTTGCGGCCTAGCCACAAAGTAGAATGCACGATCACGTGGCCGCCGCTTGCCGGCGTTCTTTGGGGAGTACATGTTCCTAGGTGCACCGTCTACCTTCGTCTCTCGCGGTAACAAACGATCACGAATAATCCGCGCGGTACAGTTCGGTCGGCTTTCCAACCCCTTTAGTCCCGTTTCGCCTCCTTCTCGTCTCTTCCCTTACCATCACCTTCCGTCTCTCTGCACTCTTTGCCGCGATCTACTCTCCTTTCCTCTCTTATTTTTCCTCTTAGAGCGGTTTTCCTCTTTCTCTCTCTCTTTCTTTTACTTTGTATATAGAACTTAATGGTATAGTCATGCGACGTCCACGGCTGCAGTTTCCCCTCGTCTCGCCTCTACTCGCTTTTTCCTCGGTTCTTCGTTCATCTTTCTCTACCTGTCTCCCTTGCCCTTCTCTTTATACCTTTATTCTCTTACTATCTCTTTCTGACCACGATAGAGTCACAGCGAGAGAGAAAGAGAGACTGTATAGTGACGTATATATACGCGGATACGTGCGATAGTGTGCGGCACCGCGAGCAGGCGCGCGCGAGCGCATGCACGCACACAGAGGAGGGTAACCTTTCCTTGACCCGCATACTGAACGGCTGTGCCGAGGCTCGAACCGTGGGAACACACTACTCGACGACTCATCCCCCACCGCTCCGTCAGAATTCTACTTCCCCCCTTCTACCTTCCTCCTTACTCCTCTGTCCCCTCCGCGCCGTCGTCCCTGTTGGTCCCGCGCATCTCCCTCTCTCTTCCGTGAACTCTTCCTCGCCGCTGTCTTTCTCTCGCTCTCTCGCATCCCGGGCCCCCTGTCCCCCACCCTTCAATGACTGCTTCTTCCCGCTCGCGCCACCTTCGGTCCCTTCTCTACTCCTTCCCTCTTTCTCTCAGCGCGCTCGTGTGCACCCAGTGCGCACATGAAGCTGCTTCTCTGTATGTGTACGTGTGCACATGTGTGTATACGCAGGACACATACACACGTAGCATCCTCTTTTCATGCCACCTCTCGTTCTTTCGTTATCTCTGTCTATTCTAGTCTCTTTCTCCTTCGTTCCTCCGTGAGGCATAACCCCCGCACGTAATGTAATGGCCGACCAACGTATCATCCTCATCTCCTGGCACGCCACCCTCTCACCCTTCACCCGGCGTTTCATCTTTCTCTCTCTCTCTTTCTTTTTCTCCTACCGGCTTTATCCACTTTTAAGATATTCCCTGTCGCTATTCGTTGCTCCCTCCTTCCTGCCCCTTGCCGGTTATCCGCCCCCTCCGCGTACGGACCGCGAATTTTTTCTTCCTTCGCGACTCTGCCGAGAAGTCCTCGTGCCGTCCTTTCCTCTCTCGTCTTCCTGCCGCATATCGCACACATCTGCACGTGCATACACACACATCTTTCGACATCGTCGCCGACCTCTGTCTCTTCTTCGCCCTCTCTCACTCTTCCTCTCGCAAGAGCTCTCCTTGTTCACGGGGGATTTCATCGACCCTCTTCTTGCGCCCATGACTGCCTTCCGTCCATCACCGGTGAAACTCTTCTCGAGACTCGTGACCGATGGAAGACAGAAGAGGATGAGAGAGACTCGAATATCGAAGTACGCAGACCCAAACTTCGCTTTATGATTGGATCTCTGTCAAAACACGGTCACGATGGTTTAAGCAGACCTAATAATACTGACTCGGTGGGTCATCCATCTCGCTGGGCACTGTCCTGACAGGATTCCATAGTATATGTATATAGTTACCAAGGAGAGAATGATTTATTTCCGAGGATGATTCAGCTTTCGTGGAAATCGTGACATACCTCTGTCATCCATTTACCCTGCCGGTGGTATCCGATTGTAGATAGATATGATACGTGTCAGCCTTTTGATTTTCTTATTTTCTCGTAATCGCGCGCGAGCATCCGAGCATCACTAAAGAGCCATGTTCTGTCGTGCTGTTGCAGATGTCACAACGGTTGGAAGGGGCCACTGTGTAATCAGTGCGTTCGATACCCGGGTTGCCTCCACGGTAGCTGCCAAAAACCTTGGGAGTGCGCGTGCGACGAAGGCTGGGGTGGACTGTTCTGCAACCAGGATCTCAACTATTGCACGAATCATAAGCCGTGCATGAACGGCGGCACCTGCTTTAACACCGGCCAAGGCTCTTACACCTGCTCGTGCCCGTCAGGCTTCACCGGCACCGAGTGCCAGACGCCGCTCTTCGACTGTCACTCGAAGCCCTGCCTGAACGGCGGTACCTGCACGATGACGGAAATGTCTGTGAGCTACGTCAACGGCAACGGCACTGAGTTATCGTCATCCTCCAGGCAGCAGCATCGTCGCTATCGCTGCACCTGTCCACCCGGTTGGCGCGGCCGACACTGCGATATCACGACGCGATCCTGCCGGGACTCGCCCTGCCGACACGGCGCCACCTGCGAGGACGACTCTCTGCGCGGCTACGTGTGCCGTTGCCCGCCCGGCTACACCGGCACCGACTGCGATTCGCAGGTCGACGAATGCTCGCCGAATCCCTGCGCGAACAACGGCACCTGCACGAACCACGTCAACAGTTACCGATGCACGTGCCTCGCCGGCTTCACCGGTGAGCGCTGCGAGATCAACGTGGATGACTGCCAGGGCGATCCGTGCCTGAACGGCGGCACCTGCAAGGACCAGGTGAACAGCTTCCGCTGCCAATGTATACCTGGTTATGTCGGCAGACTCTGCCAGGATAAGGTAGACTACTGCCTGGCAAAACCGTGTGCGAATGGAGGCAGATGTACTTCTGGGACCAACGACTATCATTGCACGTGCAAGCCTGGTTTTACCGGCAAGGATTGTAGCGTGGATGTGGACGAATGTCGAAGCGCTCCGTGCCAGAATGGCGGCATATGCCGGAATCGCGTCAACGGCTTCTTGTGCGAGTGCTCGAATGATTGGCAAGGCGACACCTGCAGCGAGAAAGCCGGCGTTGTAGTGATACCGCCGATCACATCCGCTCCCGCGAACAGCGGGGTGGCAACTGTACCGCTGGCGGAACCGTCCTCGGGTAATAGTCATTGGCCCGGCAATTTGTCGAAGCACGTCGCCTCTAGGAAAACCAGCTTGACCACGGAACACCTGGTGATGATCGCGACTCTTTCCACCGCGGTACCAGCCTTCGCGCTGTTTGCTGCGGTCGCGGTGATGTGCATGAAGAGACGACAGAAGCGGGAGCAGGCGAAGGCTGACGAGGAAGCAAGGCTACAGAACGAGAGAAACGCGGTGCATAGCAGCATGAGCAAACGTAGCGCTAGTACCATCGGCGTTGGAGGCACCGGCGGCGGTCTCGGTATCGGCAGTGTCGGCGGTCTTCTCGGCGCCGGTAGCGGTCTACTCGGCACTGGCGGCGGCAGCGTTTGCGCTCTGGGCACCGGCGATGCACACATGATTAAGAACACCTGGACAGCGAGCAAAAGTGTAAACAATGTAGCATCGGCGGCGTCGCGACAGGACGATCTAGACTCGTCATTCCAAACTGATGTGACGCTGGATAGTTCGTGTTCGGGTTATAAGCCAGAGCCGGTACTGCAAGACGGTCGGACAACGAGGACGACGAAACAGCTGAATACGGAGGCGGCAGCCCACCGGGCGTCCGCGCATCTCTTCCAGAAGGAGAAGGACTGTCTTGGCCTAGGCCTCGGTATCGGAGTCCTGGAGAGTGCCAAAAGGTCATCCGTATTTGCCGCTGGCAACGCGGCGGACAGCTGTTGCGCCGCGGAAGCCGCGCTGATGAAGAGGCCGACGACGATATCGGAAGCCAATGGCGCCGGTGTCATCAGTAGTGGTAGTAGTAGTCCACCGGGAAGCGGTGGAGGTGCCACGGACAACAGCAATTGCGGTGTGTACGTGATAGACGATCACTACGTCAGGCACGACGCCGCACTGGCGGCGACGCTCGCGACGGAAGTGTAGTAGACTCCGGACGTCGTCAGACTCCCATTTAGAGTGATAGAGAGAAAGAGAGAGTGCGTGAGAGAATAAGAGAAATAGAACCAGTGCGTGTGCGTGTGCGAATATCGTGGATCTTGATTTCTCCGTGCGCGTAAGTTGACAGACCACCCCGTTCGATTTCCTTCGATTTTTCTCGAGCGGCGCCACCGCGATGCTCTCCGGACGGCGACGCCTTCGTCTTGGATGCCTACGGGTGTTTGTTTCCTTTCTCTTTCTCTTTTTTTTATTTTTATTACATCTTTTTGCGAAAGTGCTTGTGCATCCGCGATTGGCGCTGCTAGTCGCCGATGAGACTCCGCGATTGAAACATCGTTTAGAGGAGAAATGCGCACTGCACCGCGCCGCCGGCCAGTTTGACCAGCCACGAGTGTACATCGTCCATATTATACTGGAACGAGAATGACGACGGACTGACCGAAGACGTTCGATCGGGGCTGATCGATAGACGACAGAAACAAGGAGAAGAATTAACGCGATGCTGTGGGGGTCGGCCGGTTTCCTCGGACAGCCGCCGACCCATCCTTAGGTATTAATATTATATCGTGCTCGAAAGTGAAACTTTGTACAGAACTAATTTATTATTATTGTTATTTACTTATTGTATTGCTGATTGCTATTATTATTATTAATATTATTACATCGTGTCGCATTATTATTGTTCTCGGTATTGGTTCTTTTTTGGAATTTGCGTGACCGAGCTGCCGACCGGAGCAAGAATACGACAGCGAAAGATCTTTCGTGTATATTATCCGTATGCATGTGAGAATGAGTGTACTTGTGTGTATGCGTAATTGCGAGCGAGAAAGTTTAACACGACGGATCAGCATTTTCGCGAACGACGTCATTTTTTCGCATTCGGAATTAATGTTTTGTGTAACACCGCCTCTTTCTATTTTTTTTTTTTTTTTACAAAGCATTCCTTTTTGTCAGAGAAAATACCGTTGTGTGACGCAGGAACTTACGGTGGTAACGATGTCCAGCAAAAAGCATGAAAATTAATATTTATAATGACACTTCAAAGAAAAGTCCCCTCGACTTTTCGGGAGTCTTCGTTTCGGGAATAATCCCGAGCAGTCGAGTGATTCACGTACTTTAAACACCCGTTTTTCATGCCGATTTTCAATCGGCTCAAAGGAACATTTGGAAGGATGGAAAGCGGCACTCTTAACAAAATTCCGTCCTTTTAATCCGGAAACGTCGTCATTCCATCGTGATGATTCGAATAAACTTAATACGCGGAATTAAAATGAATGATGCGATAGTCAAGCAGATAGTTTTCGTAGAAAAGAATATTTAAAAAATACCGAAAATGTAGAGGGAAAAGCCCATGTATGCGAAGCCTGTAGATCCTTTGCTATATTTTCATCGAATTTAATCCAACTTGTATCCGGGGGATATATAATGGTGGAAAATTCATTCACTGATTTGAGAAATTCCAAAGAAATCGCGGAGCGTTGGCTTACCCTCGTTGAAAAAAAATGATCATTGATTTTCTACGAATCCTATGATCACTAAATAAACGACGTGTACCGTTCGACGAGACATTGCTCGCGCTACGTACGACTGAGAAGACAAACGGATAGATGTGTATAAATTATGCAGATATATATATATATATAGAGATATATAAATAAAAAAATAAATAAATATATATATATATAAATGAACAGTGAGAGATAGAGAGACCCGGCATCGTCGACGACGGCGTTTCGACGACGATGCGGTTTGTTCCGAAGCGATTTGGCGTCGAAATCGGCGAGAGAGGCGAATCGAGAGAGAGAGAGAGAGAGAGAGAGAGAGAGAGAGAGAGAGAGAAAGAGAGATCAAAAGGAGCGATCGTCGTCGCGCGAGAGAACGTCGGATCGAATGCTCGCCGATTAAATCTGATCGTAGCGCAACACCCTCTCTTCCCGAACAACGCAAATATTTCGCAGAGACGTCTAAAAGATAATCCGGACATTTGAGAGTTCAGCAATTCTTTAGAACATTCTGATCTTTCAGATGTCTTTTTCTTGAGATACCTTGTAGACTCTCGCGTTGTCCCTTTCCGAGGTTCATATTTCTGGAAAGCGATGAGGAACTAGCGTTTGAACTGCGATTGAGCTTAAGATTTCGGCGGATTCGGTCGTCTCTTCCGCGTTTATTCGCACCGGACGAACGAATTCGTGAAATAATCGACTCGTATTGTCCGCGTTCATTCGTGCGAGAAGGAAAAATCTAGAGAGATCGCCCGAAAACGATTCCGCTTTTGCGAATCTTCCATCATCTTCACCGCCACCAGCCACGCTTTTTTCGGCGGTACGCTCGCTGACTTCGCCCACGAATGCGTGATAGATAAGTGACGATTATTGTATGTTGATGCCGCATGGTCGATTATGATAATTAATTATTTATTTATGACTGCTGATGACGATTTTACACGGCGTAAAAAAAAAAAATAAACAAATGGCGATTAGTGCGCCGACGACAGTGATGACGATATTATCGCGTTACAAACGTGCGTGCGATGTACGAAGAGTGAGAGAGTGAGAGAGTGAGAGAGTGAGAGAGTTGTAGCGAACAAAGATTCGATGATGTTCCTGTTACGAAATAATGATAATTAAATAAACGAAATGCAAGTACCGACTAAGTCAGGCTTATTTTCGGGTCTCGTTCGCGCGCGGTGGCGCAAACAGGGTGTGTTTTTTTTTTCGCGTTTATATGACGGTCGTACGTAATCGGTAACGCTTTATTTTAGAAAACGGCGACCGTATCTACGGTGACATTCGCGGCTCGATCAGGGATCGCGATGAATCCAATCCTTCCCGTCTGGCTTCCATCCCCCAACCCTTTCCTCCACCCCGTCGAGCCCCCGACGGCCGCCGTCGCGCGCGTACAGACTCCAAATTAACGAGAAACGCGTGCGTGTAAATGCGATATTATATTGTACGAATTACGATGTGTAATAAAGCTGTTGTCATTTTTTGTACTTACACTCCTTCGGACGATTTGATACGTCTCGCTATCGTTGTGTGAACGGTCTCCCATCATTCCCATCCGTCTATCCCCTTTTGTCCCACTCCCGATTAGATTTTTTTCAATGACGTTTCGAACTTTTAGACTTTCGAATTAGAATTACTTTCTTTTTGTACCAGCGATGCGTATTCGCGAGAAAAAGGAAAATATCGTTTCCCGTTGATAGCGGCCTTTCTGTTCGCGACGAGGCATTGACGAAGATTGTAAAGACTACCCTAGGCGTACCGTACCCCGTTTTTGTATAAAACAGAAAGAAGATAATATGCACACAGCGTATACATACACTGACATACACGCAGCACGTCTGTATATTTGTAGTAGGACTATACAATTGCGATTATTATTAATTATTAATATTATTATTATTATATGAAACGTGTAAATAGATGAATTGTCAATATAACGATGTCACGCAAACGACAGTGGACGATTAATAATGATACATTATAAAATGAACTTGCGTTTTTTTTCATCTCTCCCGTTTCCTCTCGTTACATAATAAAAATTTAATCGTGTTGTGAGTACACGACGCTCAACATACATAGTATAAAGTGTCTTAAGAAGATTTTTAATGACAATATCTTTGCGCAAATCAACATAAATCTCTAGCTTTAAAACTGGTTAAAACTGGTGCTCAAGTTCTGTCAAAAATTCCGTAGTCTTCACTTTGATTCAAGTAAACGAGTAGGCTTTTATTATTTCGTATTTCGATGTGCAAGAAAAAAGTCCACGTGGCTTTTCGCTTCTAATATAATTTCATATGATATATTAAAAAAGAAGAATCTTGGAACGATAGAGTTTAGTCGCTAGAGTTTAGCTTCCGTGGGAAACGGGTGCTGACTGCTGATGTTTGATTCCGGGACACTTCTATATTATTCACCTACCAAGCTTTCGAGGCCAGAGCGATACCGGCATGCTCGTCGCTATTTCTGTGCTCGTCGTCGTCGTCACGAGCAGCGCTTAAGGAGGCAGGACACGAAATGCACCGCGCGACGACAAAGACCGCGCCGGTGTGTCAGCGTTGCACTCGCGAGAGCTCGGCATAGAGAGCTCGCTGTTTGTGGGAAGATCGACGGGAGAAAGGGCCCGGTTGAACGGCGACGATGTCGAACGAGTCGAAGTCGCGAAGAGGAAATCGCATCATCGCGGAACGACGCGGGAGAGATAGCGGCCGATAAGCCGTACAGCTTTACGTAACTATG
Source organism: Aphaenogaster floridana (assembly GCA_003063835.1). Lineage (NCBI taxonomy): Eukaryota > Metazoa > Arthropoda > Insecta > Hymenoptera > Formicidae > Aphaenogaster > Aphaenogaster floridana. Next base: position 474,835 of record NJRP01000124.1, on the reverse strand, counting down.
CAAACCGCACGCGCCGCGCATCCCGGATTCGAGGCAGCGCGAGATCTCTTCCGGATGCGGGAGAGATAGAAACTGCTGCTGACGACGGTCAGCCATTCTTCGATAATTAACGCGAAAAATACTAGATTAAAAAAATTGATTAATATAAAAAGGATGGAAAAATAATTACATAAAGTTGAAAAAATAAATATGTGTCGAGGATTCTTTGAGGAAGAGCCAGGATTCTATCAATTATATCGAAATTCTACCAATTCCAAAAAGAAGAGGATAACTTTCACGGAGGTAACGTCGATTCCGCGAAACGCGACAATTGATACCCGTTACGAGGGAAAGAGAAACTTGGCGTGGTAAAATTGGATGTCACACCCGTGTAATTTTAATAATGAGCTGTCCCTCGTACGGCCTCGTGTAAAATACGCAGCGTTTACAAACGTCGCGCGGCGACGCATCGCCGTGATCGTCGCCTGCTAATTGCGAACGTTTAAAGCGCGTGTTCGTTCGTGTGCGTACGAATGCGAGAGAAGAGTATTTACTATTAACCCATTTGCAAGTACTTATTCAGTCATTACCTTTGCAATTATCTTAACGGTAATGGAAGAGTCCAAATTGTCATTTCTAACGCGTCCTAGTGCTTCAGTTTCAGCAAATAAAATAATTTTCATTTCGCGTATTACTTAACGATACATTTTACAGTTTCGAGCAAATCATTTCCGATATTACGTTACGTATCACGCGAGGTATTTTAATTAAAAAAATAATTAATTAATTATATAACGATAAGAGGAATTATAATATATGATCACGATTGGAATGCGGCGCGAAGGTTCCTCCACGACGGTCTCGTTGTCCATCTTCGTGGTAAAAGGGTTCGGGTAATCAAGCTCGGAAGGTATCATGCATTCGGTACACCGCGGGCAGAAACCGGGGAACCTCGTGAAAGCCGTCGAGGGACCCCGAGTCCATCGGCCGAGAGCTACCCACGACTCATCGTGTCGTTATATACGCGATGGTTATTACCTGCAGCAGCGTTACTGCTGCTGCCGTTGCCGCTGCTGCAAACCCATTACGATTGCCGTGGCATTCTTCGTGTTTGTCCTGCCTCTCTTTCTCTCTCTCTCTCTCTCTCTCTCTCTCTCTCTCTCTCTCTCTCTCTCTCTCTCTCTCTCTCTCTCTCTCTCTCTCTCTCTCTCTCTCTCTCGCCTCTCCTAGTCTCTCCCTCCTACATCTTCCTACACACCCTCGTCCTGTCTCCCGATGACGACAACAACAACGCTCTATTCGTCCAGTCCCATCGACTTGGCTCGTTTCAGCCTCGTTCCCATCTATCTCTCCTCCCCTCTAGCAGAAGAGGTGACTGGATACTTGGCCGCCGTTGATCGCGATTCATCTCGCGAAATTTATGTAATTTATTATGAGCGAGCGCGTGAGTAACAATTTCGTCTCGCTGCTGGTCGCGATTGACTTGAGACTCTAGCACCGTCTCTTCTTTCACGAGAGACATTAATGCCAATTTGTGGAATCGCTGCCTGTTTTGTTCAGGTCGAACATACGATTGCTCTTCTCATATCAACGAGAATTACGTCCAAGAATCGCGATTGATAAAATACGAGGGGGTATTTCGAAGTGTAGAGTTTACCTCATCGCGTAGAAGCGTGATGTCCCTTCCAATCTAGAAAAGCAACGAGGCGAAAGCGCCGAATTACGATAGGAAGAGAACCGACAGACCGTCGCAAACTGTCGCCATCGATCAGGGATAGGGTTACGACCGGCCCTTCGCGATCCCCGTCGCGCTTCAACGACCACGAAAACTAACCATACCGACGCCAACCACACCATCCACATCATCCGTATCGCGTAGTACAGAATTCGGCGTCTCCGTCCGATCGGTCGCGCCGGATGCCGATCGGAAGCAACGACCTGAAAAATTACTTCGTGTCGTACATGGTGGTAGCCGTTGTCAACGGACGTGATTGTCATCGAAATAATCGCGTTTTTGCCTGATTTTGTTCAGACACTCTGCGCGAACCGACACGAAATTATCTTTACATGGAGAAAATTTTTTATTAAAAATTACTATTGCCAGTTGAGTCGTCATGCACGTCATACAATTTATTCAACTCGTTAATCATTTACTGGCGATATTAAGAATTTTATTCCTGTAAAAATTACTATGTATGGCAGTAGCCGTGGACCATTATTGCTGGAATTATAAAAATTTTCACTATGTTTTACACTTAATGAGTTTAATAATTATTAATATAACATAGTAAAATTTTTTATAATTCCAGCAATGGTCCACGGCTACTGCCATACATAGTAATTTTTAATATAAAATTTTCTCCGTGTAGTTTCGATAGGTATTTAAAAATTTATTCGGTTATATTGAAAACGTAATCTAGGTGGTAAAATGCGAAATGATTATTGCAATTATTCGCGCATAAATTTCGATGCGTTTAAGATTAGAACACTAGATGTTATTTTGCAGTGGAAGAGATTGGATGTCAATAGAAAACATATCGATCAAACTATGTAAATAAACATTGTTCTTTTATTTTCACATATACGTGGTAAATTAAATTAACAGAGTACAGGGCACGTATTATGAATCTATTCTGAAATGATTCCGTTCGGAATAATCCCGAAGGACAAAGATAGGAAAATCACAAGGAAACGACAAAGATAAGCATAGAACAAGTGACTATCATTCCGAACGGAATCGTTTCCGAATAAATTCATAATACGTACCCAGATTCTATATAATTCCGATGCCGCACACACACAAGAAATTTGCAGTATTTTTAAAAGATATTTTTCTAACATTAATTATTATTCGTTTCAAGTGGAAGCGGCTCGTTCCCTTCGTAACTTAAGGATGTATCGGAGGTACAATCTTAGACAAAAGTGCATGAAATTTGAAATACTTGAATATCTACGCCTTACGCATAGTAAATCTAGATATAAGGAACTCGAACGATAGTTGGAGTCTTATTTTTACTTTTAGAAAGGTATTTCCAACATTATTTACGGTTTTTTAAATTTATGAGCCTAAACTTTTGACAGTGAAAATGCCAATTTTCTCCAGTTATAATTTATTTCTTTAAAACGGTGTAGTGAAAACAATTGAAACTTAGTGAATATTTTCATCTAACCGTATACTAGATGTACAAAAAAATTGAAAACATTGGTACTATTTCTTCAATATTTTTTCAGCTGTTTTATCCGTCAAGATCGTTTCTTTCCATAAGAAAGAGAGAGAGAGAGAGAGAGTGTGTAAAATCAGTGAAAATTAAAATCGTTATAACTTAGCAACCGTTTAGTGGATTCGTTTAAAAATTTTTGCAGCACATCGGGAAGACTAAAAGAACAATCTCACAAATTTTTATCGACTTTGTACTATTTTGAAGATAGGTCCAATACATCCTTAAGTCCGCAGCAAGTTTAAATTCATTCTAGGTGAAGATGAGGCAAGACAAGAGTCGGAGGCGGAGAGAAGAGGAGGATATGCTCAGTGCCGCCTCACGTGCTCGTAAACTCAGCACTCGGCGATGTGCACCAAAGCGGAGGGCAAGTGAAAGTCCTTCGAAAGACATACGGAATCAAGAGAGAGAGAGAGAGAGAGAGAGAGAGAGAGAGACGAGTTCATCGCATACGCGTGTGCGCGAGCGCGTGGCCTCTTACTTTTTCGCACTTGTGCATCACGCGTGTGCGGCGCACGTTGCGTTCTCTCGAACTTGCGCGACCCGCGCGCGAGAAAAAAACGAGTCGCTGCTCTTTTTTCCCCCCGAGTAAAACCTCGACAGCGAGTTTACTTTACAATCCATGGTGATAATAAAATGTTAAGTTATTAAAAAGGAAAGTTGCGAATGCAACGAAGAGAAATTAATAAAGCGAATAATCTCTCCGTCGTTTCTCAGCTTTAGGTATTTTCTTATCTGCAATTTCTTGAGAACGGCGACTGGTATCGATGCGTACTCCGGCGAAGAGCCGAGTCGTAAGATTTTCTCAGTGAGAAATACGAGATTGAATTTTCACACTTGGCACGATAATAGCGCGGCTATCGAAAATTACTCGGTTGCCGCTAATCGAACTTTCGCTTTTAAAGTCGCAGGCGGCCCCCGAGGCCGCGTCTACGGCCGCGAGTATAGTAGTCTTATTAGCCGAGCAACGGCGATTTCCTCGTCCAATCGTTGCGGGATCGCCGTAATACGTAACACGCACGATCTGACGGGTGCTGCATCGCACCCAGGTCGCGTTACGAGGCGCATCCCGCGGTGTAATCGAGTTAAACGAGCGCGCGTAAAAAACAAAACGGGAGCAGCGGCAGCAGCCTCCTCCTCCTCCTCCTCCTCCTTCTCCTCTTCTCTCCTTCCTCTCGGTTCGGGAACGCCATGCGAAACCGTAGGGTCGGTACCGGCGAAAAAATTAATTGGGCGGATGTAATCCGACGATTCCCACGATTCGACTATGGTACCGGGCGGCAATCTCTCTCTCTTTCTCTCTTTCTCTCGCTGCGTGTGCAGGTGGCGGACGATGTAACGTACGAATCGACGATCCGGTCCATTATCGTCGCTTGCTCGCTCGCTCGCTCGCTCGCGCAAATCGCCTCTCGTACCTCGGGCCTTTTTAAGGCCGATCGAACCGGACCCGCTCGCTGATTGTCCGTATGTCGTGTTTTGATCGACAAACGGAAATCCGCGCTGTCGTCGGTCGTTCGACATTCGACAGCTTCGCTGTCCCACGATACCGCGGTCGCGTCGATCGTGTTCTCGCAAATTACGGACGAACCGTACAGCACGAGTATCTCCTCGATATCTAAACACCTATAGTTTTTATTTAACTCTTGCCTGTTTCCGCAACACTGAATAAAAAAACTGAATAAAAAATCATGATACCTTAAAACAGATTGAATTATCATAGTCAACCGTAGACCTTATAGATGTGGACTGGCAATTCAAGCAAGTTTGCGTCCGTACTTCTCTCTCTAAAGAGTCCGGAAGTACGTTTCGCGCATGCTTGACATATATTATATTCACGCGCTATATGTTTAATCGCATGCGCAATGTATATTTCCGGACACTTTGAGAAAGAGAAGTACTAAGAAGAAAAGAGAGAGAAAGTATGTTTCTCTCTCCAATCTCCTCCGGACACTGTTTCCTATGCAGAAACTATAGCAATTGCCAGTCCATATCTATGGCCGATATTCATAGTCGGTTAGGTTCTTATACAATTTAAGATCGTCTTAAGTACAATCTTAAGATGTCATAAACCAATCACAGAGCCGTATTAGCGTCTTAAGACATTACTTAAGACGATCTTAAAATAAGAACGGACTATGAATACCGGCCTATAAGGTCTATGTAGTCAACCAATTGCTGGTATACGAAATTTTTGATCGTTAAATAATAGTATCGCAAGAAAAAAAAAGAGACAGCGTTGAAGTAACAAATAAAAATCGCGCGATCCGCCGGAGATACTACGGCGGATCTTTCGTATTCACGTCTAATCGTTCCTTCGCAAGCCATCTCGTCCGTTACGGCGAGAAAGAGAGAGATCGTCGTAACAGTAATTCCTAGAAAATGATTATGGGCGAGCAGCGCGCGTAGGTGGTCGACAGAGGATTTTCCGAGAGGGTGAAGGCACCTCTCTCAATGTAACGCGGCCGTAACGTTCACTCGCACACGTCCGTACCTGCGAGGCGATCCTCCGCTGACATTTGGAACTCCACACACCTTCACGCAAAGTATGCACGACTCCGACCTCCTCCTCCATCGCCGTCTCCTCCGCCCCCGCTTCCACCTCTTCTATTCCCCTTTCTTGTCGTATGTTTAAACGATCGAGTCTTAACGGTCTACCACCGCCGCTGCCGGCTTTACCTACATTCTATGAGCGCAGCGTGTACTCCGCGACGCGTTAATGATACCTCCAACAGAACGTGCAGCAAAACGTCTTCTTTCCGTAAACCTGCGATAAAATAGGACTCGTCCAAAACATAGTTTACACCAACGACTGGAGGTATAAAAATAAATGTCTGGATGTAAAACTACAAATTACGTATTTAATTAATAGAAAATACGTAAGCTGAAAATTGAAGACCAAAGAGTCTCTTATTGAAATTAACTTCCCAAATTATAATACACGTCTTGTGCTTTCTTTAGATACAAGTTAACGAGTTAACAAATATTTAGTCTCCATCTTTTTGGAATAATTTTGGATAGATATAAGAAGCACACACACATGTTGCTACAATGTATTTTATTTAATATAGCAGTATACATAAAAACATCGTGTTCCGATAGAAACATTTTGCACAGTAGGATCTTAATGTTTCATATAAAATTATTCCAGACAAGATGGAGCGTGTAATAACTCACTTTATCCACTCTAATCCGATCACACTTGGCCAGTTTAGCGAACGTTATAGAAAATCATAGTTCACTTTACTTGTCAACAAGAAACGCAGCAATCGATTATCGTTAACGTGGAGGGGAGTCGCGCAGAGTCATTAACGACTCACGCTGTACTCTACGGTGAGGAAGAGGAAGAGGGGGCCTCTAGCGCGTCGGAAACCACCGCGAGGCCAGTTCTCGAGGCCTCCGCGCGCCTTTTTACGACCGCGGTTAAGAACCCGCACCGGACCCGCCGGCGCTTCGCTACCTTTTGACCCCGCTCGGTGCCAGATGCGAGGAAATGGTATTTCGGCCTCGCGAAACCGCCGATCGCCGATCGCCGTGCGCGCGATCGAGTATCATCGCGACGAACACGCCGGCGATAACTGCTAAACCGCACCGAAAGAACGATAAGGTTGCCACAACCACAATAATAGTAATATTTGGTTCAGCTACGTCCTGTGGTTCTCACATTCACATTGTTTTGTGTAGTGCATCTATAGGTATATGTTTGTCTCAACATTCACTATGTTTGCTGTACCAAACGCATATAGTTGCCTTCGCATCAATGTGAATGTGACAACCACAGGACGTGGCTGTACCAAATGTTACTATTATTGTGGTTGTGGCAACCTTATCGTTTTTTCCGTGCAACCAACTATACACGGAAAAAAAAGATATGATGCACATAACCAGAAATATTTAGTTGTATAAGCAATATAGCTGCATCACCCTACTTATCTTTGTATGATGATTACGTGTATGGTTGATATGACTTATATACTTTGTGTCAACTACATCGCTGCAGTAGTTGCGCGTGATCTGGTTGTGGCAACCAGAATTTAGTTGGGGCTCATTTACCATGGATAAGCCAATCTATCCATATAGTTGCGTCGATCGGAAACAGAAACAGTCTGGTTGAAACAACCAGGTATTGTTACTGCTGCAACACACTCAACAATTGCTCTACGGTTGCAGCAAACACACAATTAGTTGTTCCATATTTAACTATTAAATCTGGTTGACACAAACAGATTTCTGTGCGAGCTAACAATTCTTTTTTTTCCGTGTACCTATAGGATTAAAGGAACGACACTGCATAAAAAGAAGAAAAATTGTATCGCGTAAAGGGGCATACGGAGCTCTCCGAAAAATTTCTCATGAGCAACGTCTCTCGTTAAGCTCGCCATTCTCTCAAAGGCAATCTAACAGCACTCCGGATATATCACATAACGGAGAACAAGATACTCGCGTCATTGCGAGTTAGCGTCTTGGGGTCCATTTCAATCGGCGCGTGCATAATATGTCGAGATTGACGACTTCCTCGTGTCTCTCGATATCATCCCGCCTCGTCTCATCAGTTTTTACAGTTATCCACATTACAATCCCGCGTACAATAAAATCGCAATCGTGCACGATTCAGTCGATGTTTATTATATCCGCGACCTCTCCGTCTCTCCTTCTCTCTTTCTCTTTTCCTGCGCGCGGATATTGATTTCGCGGCTTTTACCCACCAAACGACGCGAAGTACGCGCGTCCGCTAATCCCGCCGTTATCGAAATTACTTCTATAAATTAGCATGATCTCCGACCGTTGGGAATCGCGCGTGCTGTTGCGGGGTCGCGGCTCCCGGGACCTCTCGCGCCGCCGCCGCGCCGCTTTTTCCGAAGCGAGAAACCAGCCCCGACCCGACGAGATGGTACTTCGCTACTTCCTGACCTCTCCGTGCCTCCGCCGTGCACGAGGAGGAAAGTCGATTTTCCTTCTGCCTCCTGTCCGCTTCGTTTCGTACGTTTCGCAAGTACAAGTGGTTATTAAGTTTAGATTCCCGTACGCGCGTTCATATGTGCTTACTTGCACGAAGAAATGATGGGTATGGAGGCAAAACTCACGTTCTCCAACTTTTTTCAACATTTCGCGAGTTGAAAGAGGCAATCTCATCGTTTTCTCTGTGTGCATTGAATAAAAGTGTGAGATTCAGATTTTGCATGTTCAATTTTATCGCAAATCTTAGGCCCTGCGCACAATGGAGGAATATTAGATATTAGGAATAGGAATTAAAATTTTAGAATCAGTTTCCTCAATAAATACTGAACGTAACGCACAATAGATATTAATAAGATATAAGACATAAATGTGTTATACGAAACACAACATAACTTATTATTTATCTATAGTGTTCATTGAGGAAACTGATTCTAAAATTTTAATTCCTATTCCTAATATCTAATATTCCTCCATTGTGCGCAGGGCCTTAGAGAGGAAAGAATGCTTGCAAACGAAACGATGGAATTGAGGCGAAAAATCGAAGCGATTTTTTACATACGATATATAGAATATATAGAACAGACGATATGTTTACATCGTCTGTTCTATATATCAGTATCGAAGACGAGCTAAACATTGATAGTTGAAAAGGGGGGAACGAATCTTTTTTATCCCTCGTGATATAACGGGGAACAATAATCTATTTATAAGCCTGTAACTCCCCTTTCATACAAGTAGTAGTATAAGAAGTGGACGAAGAGCCATTATATATTACGCGCTCATAATTTTTCTTAACTACCTATAATCTATAAAATAGTTTTATTATATAATTGTAATCGGAATTGCAATCAAATTTATATATCTACGGGGTACTATTTGCGATGCCGTTTCAACTTCCGCGGCGGTATCACCGCGAATATATCTTCGCGTTTTCTGGGTCCCCCGTTAATTAATCGACGACACGCGCGAAGTTTCTCTCGCGCGATGCCTCTCTCGGATCGGATCAGGAAGATACCGCAGCATCTTCTCCGTCGACAGAGGCCGAGGGTATATGTACGGTACGAAACGGTACGGCACGGTACATTCACCAATGACCGAGTGGCACGGATCCTCTCCCGCATCCTTTCCTCTCCTCTCTCATCTCCGCACGTCGTGCACGTGAGATGAGACGTGTGTTGTGTGCGCGTGTACGCGTGCATACACTTGCGCGAATGCACGGCAAGACGAGCGTCTGCAGGTTCCGTGTGCACCAGCGGGAGCCTATCCCAGCGTTCGGAATCGCCGTGGCGTTTCCAGCCAGGCCGTCGTCATCGGGCGATATATTTATTAATAGTCGTCGCTTTGACGATGAGACGCTCTCTCTATCGGCCGACGATGGGTCGTGCTCGCCCCTTAGTGACGACGGCGATCGAGGGTGAATTATGCGGATACCCAGTGACGTAAAGTGTCCAAGGTACACACATACCTCTCTTTCTTTGTGTATCGAAGAAAAAGGGATGATCATTTTGGTCAATATTGTGTCATACATTTGTTTATCATTAACCCTATAAGGTTACTATCCCTTTTTTGTCTACGTCATTACTAGCGTGGGTCTGGGAGACCCGGGGCAACTTTATCCGTTCATATCTCAGGTAAACGTTAATATTTCTTTCCTCCATTTTTTAAATCGAAACGCCAAAACCTGCTTAAGCGAACTATACACAAGTTTCATTTTGGTATCATAAAAGGTAAAAAGTTATAAAGGATTAAAGCAAAGGAAAATTTTTGTATAGCCGGAAAAATCATCTTTCTGCTCGAGTCTCCCAGATCCATGAGTAGTAACCTAGGGTTAAGTTGTCGTGTGTTTATCGAGAGAATTTTCCCAAAATGTAATCTAAATCTCAAGAATTTTAAAAGGTAGGATAAAGATTAGATAAGTACGTGGGAAAACGAATTTCCGCAAGTCAATTCTAAGATATGTGCCGTAAATCAAATTTATTATGCATATCTCCAGGCATGAGTCAACTCCCATTAGAACGCTATGACACTCTCTGTGAGATATACGTTCGTTTATCCTTCATTTAGGTAAAGGAACTTAATCTTGAGACCGAACCTTGTTTATGTATTTCAAGAAGATAGAGAAAAAAGACTTTATAGAGCACCACTTCAGCGTAGAAAGGGGCAAAAGGAATGTAAAAAAAATTACCGGAACAAGAACGGGAAGTTCGTGGTCGGGGACGTAAACAGGGATGACTAGGTCAGGGCCCAATCGAAACACCATGGCCCGTCTGTCTCATCGATTCCGGAAGAATCGGGTGATATACCACGACCTCTTTTTAGCCAGAGACCGATTATTTTCTAGAACTGCATACTTAAATTATATCATGGTCCGAAGGTAAAATAAGACGACTTGGGGGCAAATAAACAAGAGGGTGGAAGAAAAGAAACGTAAAAAATAAAAAGAAAAGGAGAGAATAAGAGATAACAGAAGAGAAATAAAAAAATTCGTGAAATCAATTCTTAGAGATATTTCTAAGCTTAATTTTAATGAATCCGTGGATAGAAAGAAAAGAATGAAAAGGAGTCAAAGAAAGTTTGTGCAGAAAATAATAAACACCTGTTGCAAGTAGGATTGACAGAATGATGAAAATGGAGCTAATAAAAAGTTAATATTTAAAATCTGCAACTACTTTCCGGATGAAGTGTCCAAGGATGCAAATACCTAGAAACTAGGTGTAGGATGATTAGTTTGGATATAGTGTTTATATGAAATATCATTTTGATATTTCATCATTGATATCTTGAGTCGACCAAGGGCGAAAGATGATCAGTCACTAGTATGTATGGTATCGAGTGGCCATTGGCATCACTACCAAGTTTAATAATGGAGACGTCTTATTGCTTTATCGCATTATCGCTTCGTGATGCCTACAACTATTTGTCTTGACAGGAGTTTCGTTTCCTCTCTAGGTATATTAATCTCGATAGTATATTTTATGTCACGCGTGCTACTTTCCTTCGTGGAAAAGATTCTCTAATCTTGCGTTTGAATTTTCTAACTTATCTTATCTTTCAAAATAAGTTTAAGTGTTTGCAGATTCACTCATCAGGTCTGCATAAATATAAATTACGCGAAAGAAAAGACTATGTGAAGATCACAGGGCATAATATAAGTTTATTTCTGTCCATCCTGCTTCGTTCGTTGAGACCGGCATTTCGTAGTAGCGGCGCGATTCACACAGTAGAATCGCAATCGCGGAAACCAAACGGAATTCCACTTGCATTGCGTTACGCCGCATTCTCTTTGATCGGAGCCTCCTTGTACTTTCTAATTATGCTCTCGCTTCTTGCACGCGCGTGGGTGCCTCGGTAACGAACGGCCGACGATAACACGGCCCGTGATTTTTTCGTAACGCCATTTTCTCCAAAGTCTGCTTTTTTTCAACGCCACTTTCGCATTTATGAGCTTATTACGGTACTTGCGAACGTAATACGTTTCGCTTATCACGATTCATTAATCCCATGATTCTACCGAGATCTACGTAAGTACCTACCTTTATCGAGCTATTATTAAGTACGTTATTCAAAAGTATGTGCATGTAAGAGTCGCATACATCTTCACAGATATAGATATTAAAGATTGAACTAAGGGAATGCAGGTAGTTTCGAAATTGAAGAATGCAAATAAATAAAATCTCTCTTATTATTAGAATTTTAATGATATAACAATGGAAATTAAGATTGTATCCAAGTTGTTTTACCACGGTCTTCAGCTCATTGCTATACGGAGTGGCCATCGCGCCGGAACTGATTGCGGAATCGGCCATGCCTGTTACATGAATAAACTATCGTCACGTCGCCGCGTTACGTAAGGACGCGCAGTCGCCAATGCATAGGACGCACGAGATTGCCAGGGCGCACTGATGACTACCTCGAAGACGGTGACGACGATGTTGATGCGGCAATTGAAGGTGAGGCCAGATTACTCTGTTGCCTTACCAGGATCCGTTAAATAAGCGAAAAATCAGGCGCTGCCTTGAATCGTAATTAGCCACTACCAAATGATACTGCGACTTATCTCGTCATATTGTTATACATTATGAATCATTTATGCCCTTATTATAAATGATTGTTCTTAAGTACGGTTATTAATCGCTTAAGGCCAAGTTTTTCACCATTTTACTTTTTCATCATTTAACCTTTGTAAATCCGATACGTCACGATTATGTATCTCAACTGATATTAATTTCGCTTGACTATAAATCGAGACTCCGACTCGAGTGCCTCCAGCGTGTCTGGACGCCGACGCCGAGGGTGGGCGCGCGAGCGAGGAACTTGCCGCCACGTCGTAACTCTCCACCTTCGACAGCGCCGTTATTGTCCGCGACGACCGCGACTTTGCCTCTCGATGGCACCGATCGATTCCTCATCGTGCAACGTAATCGTCCGATTGTGAAGGCGACTCGAGACCGGGCGATGATACGTTCGTCACGATCCTCCTCGCGAGTTTACGCCGCGCATAATATCTCGACTTTATTCCGTGTCGTATACAGTTTATATGTAGCCTCAAGAATGTAGTTCGAGAAAGCCTACAAAACTGTTCTTTTTTCCTTAACTTTAAACGGAATCTAATACGAGACCAAAATGCTAATAAATACACGGAAAGAACGGTTTTGCTCAAGTGTCTAAAAATTTAGCCAGATGCAAATCTGAAAATAATTTTGTTAGTCCATCAAAAGTAACTAAATAGGACGCTTATATAAGCATAATAATAATGCTGCAAAAAGTTTTGATATTCTAGCAACTATTTTGAGCGTCCTACATAATTATTTTGATGGCCCAACAAAATTGTTTTCAGATCTGTATCTGGCCTAATTTTCAAATACTTCAGCAAAATCATTCTTTTCGTGCAGGGATCAAAATACTTAATTTTAAACGATGAAGAAAGAATCCAGTTTCGAACTTTTTTCTAAAAATAAATTTACCCCGATGCGATCGAGTACATCCGCGAGTTTCCGTCCTGCACTAATCCCAAGGAATATTCAGTATCTCGTAGAGTTTTCCATGTGATTAGTCATAGCGCTGTGTAAATCTCGTTTGCGAAATCATTGAACACGCAGCGTACGCGTATGCGAGATTCGATCTGTCCGCTCAGGGACAATTGATTTTTATCTTCGATCGCCTCGCACCGCTGCGGTTTTTCCTCTCACGGTGGAAATCGATGATACGTAAAGGCGCGTCCTTCGCCGCAAACGCGCCGCAGAGGTAACGATATTGCGGGTGACGTCGTTGCGCCGCCTGTATCTCTCTCTCTCTTTCTCTTCCCGCGTTCCTTGTATTAAAGACTACGCTTATATTTATCCCACTCTTATTGTGTCCGCACGCTGCAATTTTCTTTCTCCCCACGGCGGGTTTCCTTTTTGCACTGTCGCGTAAGCACAAGCGCGACGAGTCCATCCGGCTATTTTCCTTGGAAAATGCCGCGAGCGAATTTCTTCGCTTCGCCGTGTGTTTCCACTTTGGTGTCTTTTTGTCGTAATTTTATTTGTTCGTTCGTTTCGTGTCTTTTTACGGCTGCTGGAAATTACAGTACGAAATAAGCGTAAACACGATTATCCATTCTACTTGTCATTTTATTTTAGATATTAGAAAGCGGAATACTCGCGGACTCCCAGCACCGAGTGAGGAAAAATAATAATAATGATTATCAGCAGCTCCACGATTCACGGTTCCCACTCACTCATTGATTCAACAGCACTCGAGTGGGCAGCAGAAAAATGCTTTATGTAACTCTTTATTAAACGAAGTACAGTCTCGCGTTAAGACTTCCCATTAAGCAGTCTCCATTAATAAATAACGGACAACATTTCCCCTTGATAAGCTTCATCGCAAATTAACACGGTTAAATTTCGCCAATCACCAGACACGTCTCTGTCTTTGCTTCTCTCTCTCTTTATGTTTCTTTCGTTCGGTGAAATCTCGGCTGGTAGCTGCCGTCTCTCGAACAAAGTAATCCGGAGGTTGTCTACTTTGGTGCAGAAGAATTCACCTGACTAACTCCGTGACCCCGCGCTGTAGGGAGAGAGCAGACCCGGATTTCCCATTAGACTAATCATTAGGCTCCGCGGGCGCACGATCCTAGAGCATATACCTAATCTTCGTGAACACGCCGATTAAGGCGAAATTGCCCCGTCCGCGAGACACAGCCGGGCTTTTATTCTAACGAAAATCTGCATCCCAGAACGGAGCGTGTAACACACGTGATATAATTCTATCCTGTTAGCCGCGCTTCTTTACACATTTGTAATAGAACATATTTAGTAGTAGATGAGTCTTCTCTTCGCCAGTAAATAAATAACCAAGATAATTTTTGTTCGACACGACTGGCCAAATTTATTAAGAAACTTTTTACGACGTTTCGACCATAGTTTTTGGTCCTTATCAAGTAATAAACGTTTAAATTTAGATTTTGAAGGAAACAAAAATGTTGAAGTACAACATACAATGCGTCTATTACGAATAGAATAAATATCGATTTTCAGAACATATCTTCCCTAAATTGAAAAACGAACTTACATATTGTATCCTTTTTTGAGTCAGCGGCTATTTTTGTGTTTTAAATCATTTTTATTTAATATATTTTCTATTTTCTTATTTTTTTAATTGGCACGAACAAAAAGTATTTTTTCGTTCGATCCTCCGAAACTCGTGACGTAAGTGCAGAAAGCTTTGCCGCTTATTTCGTTGTTGCCTCGAGATCTCGCGCGCTTCAGCATTCGAGATTCACCTGTTTACGGGAACATCTGTTCGACCCTTTCGGGTGCGAAGGGATCCTAACATCCGTCCGTTCGTCCGGCTGTGCATGCGAGATCATGGATCGAAGGGAAACGTCTACTTCGCGTAAGAAGAAAAATGAAGAATCAGGAGCGCGGAGATCCCGGGGCGCGGTGCGGGATCCCTAATATAATAATTGGCGATGCGTGTACGGGGCACCTCCGCTTCGTCCGCTTCTCTTGTACGGTGAGGGACGTCTATCAGACGCCGAGAGAATTTAAACGCCGGAAGAAGGAGAAGGAGTATCCCGTGCTGCTTAGATTTAATCGCTCCAATTGGGAGAAAACCTGATTCCGCGCGACTCCTCGAATCCTGCATCTCGCAGAAGCGGAGGTCATCTAGTTCAGAAGCCATTCCGAACAAGCGCCAAAGAATACGGTTAACCGGGAAGAATATTTTCCGCTGCAATTATATATTTTCAATAGAAATCATTCAAAAAATACGAAAACAGGACATTGATACTATCAAATTAAATCTGTCGCCTATAGTTTCTTTGACAACAGATTGATTCGTGAAAAATTGTATGACACGTCGAGTAAAATTTGATTTATTTGTTTGATTAACAATATTGCTATTTTTTTTTCTTGTTACGTAATCTTATTTTATTCCAAGAAAAAATTTATTCTGAGCAAGAAAGGTTATTCGTTCAACAATGTCTCCCTCAAGCGATCGTTTACCGTGTCTCGTCTACCCTATCCCTATCTAAGAAATATCTCTGACGATCGAACGCAAGGGTTCGAAGGGATTAAGGGGGCATAACGGCCATAAGTTTCTGCTCCCTCGCCGACTCCGACACTGGCATAGTAGCATTCCTATACGAAGAAGCTCATCGTCCTCGTCGTCGTCGTCGGCGGCGGCGGCGGCGGCGGCGGCGGCGGCGGCGGCGTCGCGTGAAAGTTGTTCACTTCCTTCTCCACCACCGTTCTCCAACACCGACACCGCCGTCGCGCATTCACCACCACGTTCGCATGCAACGAGACTATCGGTCGCACGAAGCGGCCGCGTTATCCGCGCGCATTGGACTCCTTCGATTTGCCAATGGCTGGGATAGAACTACCACCGACACCGACCAACGACCGACACGACCGTGCTAGAAAGCCCGGCTGCAAATCCAAGCCGTAACCTTAGGGCCTAGGCCAATCCGTGACCATGTCACCTCCGTCTTGCGCCGTTCGCGTTAACCTTCCCACCCGACCGTCTCGATTTTCGCGAAAGATCGCACCTTGATCTCTTCTTAGACGAGTGGTTTCACATTACTTGCAAGTGTACTTATTTCTACACAACGTAGCAATGTTTATCCAATAGGCCATTCGCAATAAAACGTCCTATAAATCCGATTAAATAGAATTATATTAAATTATGTTGTATTTAAAAGAGTTTTATTTACATACAGTTATAAGCATTACATTACAAATACAAATAATTTAAGAATAATTAGATATTTTGATAAGAGAGATATTTTATAAAAGTTTTACAATATCAAACATTGTGATACTCGGCAAGCTTAATATTGATGAGATATAAAAGTTTAAATCTTAATTTCAGTTTTATTGTTACATCATGATTTTTTATTAAAGAACATTATATTTTATCTATTGCGCACTGTCCCCAGCGCTTGGCTCTTAATTGCCGTTTTATACTTTGTTATTTGACCTTATCGAGAGTCAATTATTTATATATCATTTGATTATTTAAATCTTAATATCTACTACCATTCTTCTAAGAATTATAAATATATCACGACGTTGTTAGAATTGAAGAAGAGGAAGTAAAGAATACTTCGTACATTTTTACTTTTACTTCCTCTTACAGGTGAACATCGTGCAGAATATGTCGCACTTCTTCTGAGATGTGTTTTGCTGTAATCGCGTATTCTTTATATAAATTGTCATTGAGTAATCGGATCTTGACACAAAGCTCCATCGAGCTCGCGCGACTTCCAGTAATATGCAGCGTTGGCATCCTGCGGTTGCCATCTCGATGCAACTGGACGATCCAACAATAACGGAGAAGTAATTGCCAAGTATCAATCCAACTAGAATTGTTGTTAGCTACGCATGCTTTCTCGGATGCTTTCCTGGAAAGAAACAGGATTAATTAGCAGGATGATCGAGTTCGGTTGCCGGCGATTGGGCGCGGAAGTGCCATCCTCCGGAGTTCGGAAGGAGCAGCGGGTACACTTGAAACGGTACCGGACGCGGACACCGCGCGCGGCAGGTGGATGACGCAAGCAAGGATGACTCTTCTCATGGTTATCCCCTCTCGGGCCTCGCCTTTTCTTCCCGAGGAGGAACGTCGCAGCTGACACTCCGCGACTATTCGCCGGTGCTACCTGTCTCATGATCCGCGGCGCGTCTAATGGGTATGAATTGAGAAAACATGCGTTAAATATATAAATATATAAATATACATGTAATATATATTAAGGAAAAGAACGGCAAATATGATTCAAGCATGGTAATTGAGACGCAATAAAAAAAATATTTTTTGATGATTATTTTTTTTATAATAAAAACATGAAGAGTTTAATTGTACATTTCGGCTCTTCTTGGAGTCAGTCTTAGCTTATAGTTGATGATACAGTTTCAGATGTCCATTGGCATATAGAGTAAATATCATTAGAAACATATGACTGCAAGGCCTGGAGCAATGTTAATGGACATATGTTCACAAATGTAGCCTAGTTTACACTAATTGTTTCATACACGTATCAAATTGTAAATAACTAGTAAATTAGTTTAATCATTGGCTGATCAGCTTAAATACACTACTTGATAGGTACGCGTATCAAACGATCGATGTAAACTAGGCCTGCGTGAAAAGTAAGGAATGGTAAAGCATCATGAATTATCGTTATTATTCTTAATAACAGTCATTTTGCTTTTAGTTTATCTTGAGAAGAGACATTTGAGTTTATTTATGGTTTCAAATACGAAATCTAAAGAGTAGCTATTTTCAAGAAGAATTCCAAGTTCTTCGTATGAAACTTGGAATTCTTCTTGAAAATGACTACTCTTTAGATTTCGTATTTGAAACCATAAATAAACGCCTCAAATGTCTCTTCTCAAGATAGACTAAAAAACAAAATGACTGAATACTAACGATAATTCCTCATGCTTTACCATTCCTTACCTTCCACACTTTCTTGAACATATGACCATTAACATTGCTCCAGATCTTGCAGTCATATGTGTTTCTAATGACATTTACTCTAACAAGGATTTTCCATTTCTTCTGAGTCCATAATGATAAAATGCCAATGGACATCTGAATTTGTATCGTCAATTGTAAGCTGAGGATGGCTCCAAGAAGAGCCGAAACATACAACTATGTAAACTCTTCATGTTTTTATTATTTAAAAAATCCACCAACAGAACCACCTATTTTCTGTTACAACGCAGAGAATATATGCATGTACAATAATCTCAAACGTAATTCATAAGGATCAAGGTCACCGGGTATTACGGTAGGCACCTACAAGCTTGTTTAAGTAAATTGTATATCTTGATTTTGATTTACCTGTCTGACGATATGCGAATATGATTATTACGAGGGACCTCGTGTGCGATATTTATTTCTAGAACATGGTGCATAGATAATGCGCCGTTCGGCACGCACGCGAGGCGAAACGCTAACGCGAAATGATTGCCAATTAACATTAATATGGCTTTACGGGCGCCGGAAGGTTACCTATATAGCCAATATGCAGAAACTAATAAAATTCAATAATATTGATCGGCGGAATAAACCGTGCAGTTATCTGTTATTCCGAAGATATTCTCGTCGCGGTTTATCAAGTTGGTAAATATTTAGGAAAACTTGTAAGAAAATATTTTCTAATTTCGTTAAGAGCAGCATTGTCTTCAAAAATAGACGCGTAAGTCAAGTTGTACCGGAGAGGGAAGATTTTGTCAAGTTTTTAATTAGGTAAATCGAGGCATGTCGCAATTATCGACGATTTCATATTGGACTGTCGCAATGAAGGAATACACACATTACGCGCAAACGCGCCCACGGAGTGAGGCGTATACGATCCACTTTGATAATCACGTAGCGTGTAAAGCGATATCAAAGGGATAGCGTTTCACGAAGGTAGCAGGTGATAAGTGAAGTAAGTCTCTATCCCGTGGATTTATATGCGAACCTCGTGACGCAAATTCCCACTCGTTGAACTAGTCGCCTGCGTGAAATGTGCATAAAAGAATTGCATATTTTTAGCTTTTCTTTCATTTCTTCCCATCGACGCGACGATCGGAACTCGCTATTCTCGATCTCTCGCTATTTACGTTAACGCCGATCCAACTCACGCACGCACACACGCCCTTCGCCACCCCCTTTCGCGTCTTTTATAACGGTGACCCCTTTTGGCCTCGTAATTGCCATTCGCCGATACGGAAACAGGCTTCGCTCTAGTTTTCAGAATCATGGATATGAATAACCTTCCAAGCCATTAGCTCATTCGGGCGGTGCACATGTCGATCAATGGTGTCACTGGGTGCAGCGCACGAATCCTTGGAACGGACAAGTTTATGCGATTGTTTCTGATAATTTATTTGTTCGTATCGCCGATTTGTTTTCTCCTATAATTACGAGCAAATGGTTACTCTTCGAGAGAATCAAATAATAAAAGTTGATAATATTCAACAATAAAGTAAATTAGAGTCTTTCCCCATACCTGACGTATATTCTTTTTGACAGAAAAACTTTTCGGTTTTAATAATTTATATTACTTGGAAATTTTGTTCTCCTGGTTTAACTAATTGACATTCTGATACTTGTTACACAGCATTCAGACACTATATTAATTTCTTTAAAATACTTTCTCAGTACATCTTTGACACACAAACATCTTTTAGGAATAATGATTTATTGGTACATCTCATGACACGAAAGATGTTTGCATGTTGGTTATATATTTTTACTCAATACGACATTTGCACTTGAGAAGGACCCAAAGCGAGGGTCGAAACGTTGTGCTAGGAATTTATTTTTTCAATAAAGGGACTAGTTGGGTCGAATAAAGATTTTAATAAAATAAAGTAAATATCAAGATGATGAAGGACTGAAGAAGGTTCCCATTTCTCTCTTCCTTTCTTTCTCCCCTGCTTTCTTTATTTTATAACTTTGGAATTTTATATAATTTAAACAAAATTTGCCTTCTGAAGCCGAACAATTCCGATTAAAAAATCTTTTTCAAAGTTGCATAAAAAGTATATATTTCACAAATACTATCGAAACGACAAAATATCTCGTCTTGTAATAATAAAAATTGCGAGAGAGTTGCACTCGTAGATAAATCATTATCCGAAAGAAGTAAATTGGGGAGATTATCAGTGGTAGAGATACTCCTGCAAATTTCACGGCGAGCGGTATCGATGCAGGGCCATACCGAACGAGAATATATTATTTTGCCCAAGGGACTCGCTCGCGCGCCTCGACACAGAAACCTTTCTCTCTCTTTCTCTCTTTCTCCCCCCCCCCCTCCTGTTATCTGTGCTTATATACATGCACGTATAAAGCCACGGGAGAAGCACGAATGCAGTTAATTGATGCACCGGCGCAGTAATGGCCGCCGTTAAATGATCGACGAGGTGCACCGCAGTCGCGGGATAATGACGACGCGGCGAGAATTTCAGCTAAATTAGGCGCCTTTGTGCGACGTCTGGCGAACGCTCTTTCTTTCTCTTTGAAACGCCACATTGAAACATTCGCGCGTTCGCGTTTACGGCGTGACATTGAATTATTAATTAAGCCGTAGCGCGGATATGATAAATGCAACGTTAAACGTTGCATGCCCGTGCGTGCGTACGCGCGGATCTCGCGGAAGATCTCGCGGGGGTTCGGGCGGAATCACGAGTCCGATTAATCGATGCGCCATTACGCAACGGCGCGCATAAATGATACAAAAGATGCCAGCGTCGGAGCGTTAATTATGCACGCCGCGCCGCGCCGCGCCGGAGGGAATTCTCGCCGGTCGGGGTTTTGCACGCTTCATTTGTGCGGCCCGCATTAACGGGGACAAATAATTACACGAGACGTCATATTAACGCGATTGCTACGTTTCGTGCCTGTATCGTGCCTGTATGTGAAAATTAATTTCGACAAATGGGCCGATAATGGATAGATATCCCGTTCTCATATTCGAATTATCGGCGTTTTGCCTGACGAGACAATTTATTCGCGTTGTTTATAAAAACTCGTAAAATATTATTTAATAACTGCAATCATTCGACTGTTTGAAAAGATATGCGCGCGCAGAATTATTATACATAGATTATTTTTGTTTCGATATAACTGCATATACAGTTAGTGTTGAAAAAAAAAGGATAAAATATTTTAAGGGGATTTAGTATGCCCAAAACCAAGTCGAAAAGTCTTAATAAACATGGGTCCGCAAATGAGCCGTTTTTGAGATATTTTTATTTTTTTGTTTTTGATATTTTTATTTTTATTCTTTTTATATTTTTACTTTTTATTATTTTTATAATTTTTATTTTTATTATAATTTCTTTTTTGCGGAGATGCAGGATCTGCATGAACATGGAAGGAGGTCATTTTGAGCATCTTCTCTAATAAAATAAGGTAAAACACCAGCTGTTATTTTTTGCATAAATTATAATAAAAATTAAAATTAAAATTAAACAAAATAAAAATTATAAAAATAATAAAATATAAAAATACAAATATCAAAAACAAAAAATTAAAATATCTAAAAAACGGCTCATTTGCGAACCCATGTTTATTAAGACTTTTCGATTTGTTTTTGAGCATACTAAATCTCCTTAAAATATTTTACCCTTTTTTTTCAACACCCTGTATACAATATAACTGCCACAATAATTTTGATCTCTTCTTTCCCGAATCATAAACCGGATACGGCAGAGAAGTGCATGAGAAAAAGTCGCAAACTGTAACGTGCGCCTCGTGGAAATTGGCAGGAAATAAAAATGTCTACGCAGCGAAAGTTTTTCGACGTGTAATAATAAAGAAACGCGTGTAATTGTGGCAAGATGTATGTTAATGTACGGTTTGATTCGTGTATTTATGATCCACGGGAACCACGGCATTGTCTTGCGGTTGCACGTTTCTCAGAGAAATTTCTCTGAGACGCTTGTAACGAGTGTTATATTTACAAAGCGGATAGTTACGATTAATTGTTACCAACGCGGCAGAATGCCATCGTTTAACGTCGCGTTACGTTTTTTTCTTGTTGCAATTAATTGACTTAAAAGTATTTTTTGTTAGTCTTGAATTAGCAAAAGATTCTTTTTCGTACCATTTTTAACATGTACAGTAGCGCTCAAAAGTCTTTTGACAAATAGTTTTTTGTGAATTACTTTATTAATACCAATACTATATATATATATTAAACTTTGTACTATAATCTTTGCATATAATAACACATATGTTTATAACAAAAATATATCTTCGCAAATATTACTACATATTACATAAACAACGTAATAGCCCTGTTTACAAAGTAACGCATAAAAACTGATCGTCAAAAGACTTGAGCGCTACTGTATGTGTGTGTTTCTTTAACTTTTTTATACTTCAAATATTTTTATAACATGTGAATATTAAATAATCATAGCGAAAACAAAAGAAATAAATTATTACAAGAAAGAAGCTAAGAAAAATGATACTTAGATTTATGCAAGAAAACCAAAAAAATCAGCATTAATACTTAAAGTACTAGCTAAATTACTAATTCTAGCGATAGGATTCATATTGGATAAGTTAGTTTTAAACCGGTAACAACGAAAGAAGGAAGGAAAAATAATGCAATTATCAAATTTTTTTAAAGTCGAGATACGGAAAGATATTTTACTGGTCGTAACAGCGAGCGATGGAAATCGTCACGTTGCATAGTGTAACGTGCCACATTTTACGCTCCTTGAGCTGGCGCATGGCCTTAACAAAGTTTTTGTCACTATTGCCTATGCATTTTCATGCGCGGGCGCGATCGGCATTGCCGGATCGTTGATTTGTCAATCGTTGACAGGCGTTTGAAACCGACATATAAAACCGATTAGTTCTACGTGTAGGACGTTTCTTGCGCGAGCTGAGCAATTCGCTGTACTCATAGCCCTTGAGGAGCCGTGGGTGTCAACATCGCGTGTGTCACCTAATCGCCCAGAGATTCGAACCTGACTAATTTTCCAGAACAATACTCGGAAATTAAAAGTACAGTGCGGATTGTAAATTTAATCAGATAGTCTCCAGTGAATTTCCACGAATTGATAAACGAGATGCCGGGATATGCAGATAACATGAACGAGCGTTAATTAAAACGAATGATTTTAGTTTTTTGAAACTACTGTTATATATCGCAGGCGTATATACGGTATTTCGAATAATGATTTGCGCAATGAAGACGCAGCTTTTTGCGAAATTCAATTTTAAGTCTTCCGAGTTGCACGTCTCTTGCATTAATTCCGTACGTTCGGTGTTTCATCCGCGGTCGACATCTGCGGGAACTTTTTTGTAATTTTGGGTGAAAATGTAAAGGAAAGGAGAGCAAGAAATTCCTGCTTACACCGTGACGACACGGGCCGGGTCTGGAGATCTTCGTTATTATTTCAGCGAAACGAAGCGTATATTCCGTACACGCTCGAGTTGGCTCGTGTGCGAGTTGTTAACTTCTTCATGCCGGCTATATCCAATTTGTTGCATGCAGCAGCGTCTTCATTCGCTTTTCACAGTAAATATCATTGCAACAAGAGGACAGACAGCACGGCATATTGTTACGTAAATTTCCATGCGATATACACGCGGTTTTCGGGGAAAGAAACGGCTGTCGTACTTTCGTCGTACATTAACGACGAAGGACTTCAACTTCATACGTCTATCAGTGGCAAATATTTTATCTCGACGGTATTTTATATCAAGTACAATTATTATTCTACTGTGCAAAAATTGCAAATACTATAAATATATATATAAGCTATATACAAATTTAAATAATATTTAGGGAGCTTAAATTTGGCGATTTCATGTTTTTTCTACCAGAGACTTTTAATTCTCTTGGTTTTGAAAGAAAGGTTCAATACGATTTTCATATATTATCCGCGAAGAGATTTTAATCGACTTGTTCGGTGTCTTCTTAATGGCAATTACAGGACAGTAGATGCACTGTGCTACCGAGTAACGTTATCCCTGAGATACCTGGCTGGTTCTAACGTCACGATGCGTGACGGACGCCGGTATATGTCCATTCTGTAAAGACCGTGCGGGTAAGTCGTTATTATTTGTTTGAGCCGGCTCGAAACAACTTCAACAGTATACAGGCGGATTTCTCTTTATCGTAAGAAATCGACATCCATAACTAAAACAATGTTCGGTCTGACGTAACGCCGAAGAATCGGATTATAGATTGCCGTAACGTTCCTTCGTAAGAATTAGGCGAATTAAAATCCGTTCGAAGAAATTGATCGCTGTCGAAATCATATACACGACCGTCCGTTTCTATATCTGATACTTTCGAGAAGTAAAATTTCGTTTTATACACGGAGAAAATTTTGTATTAAAAATTACTATGTATGCCAGTAGCCGTGGACCATTGCTGGAATTATAAAAATTTTTACTATGTTATTATATTAATAATTATTAAACTCATTTGTGACAACATGGTAAAAATTTTTATAATTCCAGCAATGGTCCACGGCTACTGCCATACATAGTAATTTTTAATATAAAATTTTCTCCGTGTATGCTATATGCTAATGTGAAGAGCTGATGAGAGAAATTAAGCGTAATCGTTTCAATCATATAAATCCAACACGTTCTCTGCGCGAGATTGCTATTTATGTTTCCGATTACCGATCAATCGGGGAGAAAAGATGCGTGAGAAACGGACGTTGCGTAGGTCTTTTTTGCGTTACCGAGATGGGCTGCGTGAGTATCCCTTCTTTTTTTTTTCTTCAGTGTCGCGCGATAAATGTCTAACGTAAACCCGTTCTAAGCCCGACTCGCGCCCGTGAACGCGTGACTTTTAGATACAGTAGAGACTTAAGTCGAGACCGTGGCGTGCAACTGCATCGCGAATGCGGCGATCGGGCCGCATCCAAAATGTCTTTTTTTTGCGAACGGTCCGTTACGATCTTTTAGATTAGAAAAGCCGGTACCTCGTATAAAATATCTTAATGCGCGTTACCAGTTTCCTTTCTAAAAAAATATGGCCTTAAACGGACAACTGTCTCTCCTTACGAGATATATGCTTTTCATTAAAAACTAGAAACAAAATATTTCCCTGTTGTATTATTTGATATTTTATTTGCATCTCGATGAAGATATCGTTTTACGCTATTAAACATTAATTAATTATCTCAGATGGAATTGCACGTACAGTCTTCTTCGTCAAATTTCGGCGATTCGCTTTTCTGATTGTCCGCGAAACGCATGGCGTCTCCGATCATTTCGACAGCTTAAATTGATAACATAATTATAGACATAATATCACTAATAGAACGACGCGGGGCGGACACGATTGTTCCGTTAGAATACTGTTATCGAGTGTGTTCTCCAGGAAATCTTTTTTTAAAACTTGAACGTTCGAATTATTACGTAAAATAATGGTAGCTAAAATGCAGCGCAACGTTCCGTAGGATGGTCAGTCTAATATTCATGGAGAGTCTAAGCGGCTGGATGAATGGCTGTTCCATATTACGATGTACCGTTCATAAATTTCTTGGCAAATCGAACGTGTTTTGAGAAATTCAAAATGTAGGCGATGTAAAATTTCCCCTCGAACGTACTTGTCTTCGCTGGGAGAATGAACGGATGTAGATGTGAAGTATAATTTTTTAGCGACTTCGAAATAAAATAATCAAGAAAATTGTTTTATATATCCAAGAGATAAAAATTATATTACATGTATGAAAAAAAATTTAATATATAATTATTAGAAATAATTTCAAAGAAGGTAGCAATTTTATCGATAGTAAGAATCACAAACGTAAGATCGCTAACATATCGACCGGTGGTTAGCCATTATTTTTCTACTTTACCGACGTATGTTAAGAAAACGTTTACTTTTTATCTTACACAGAAGCATTATCTTCAAATTGTATATTAATTATAAATGCCTCACACACATATATTTCTTATACAGCAGTCAAATACTTTAGCCTGTTACCTAATGATATTCGCTCTTCTATTTCCATTTCTACTTTTAGAACAGCTGCTTCTCTGTACATCGGGTCTCACTTTGACTCATTTTCATGTACAACATGCTTCATCTGTAATGCGAAATAGCTATCTGCGCGTCTGTCAATTATTCTTTTTATTATTTTTTTCTACTAATTTTTCTTATTCTCTATTTTGTTTTATTTTATTTAAATTATATTAAAGGTCCAGGCTTATATATATATAAACACCATCATTACTGATGTCTCGCCTTTTGAGGTGCTGCTCTCAACTACATTGCATATGTTTAAATGTATATTTTTATTCTGCACGTCAATAAAGCTATTATTATTATTATTATTATTATTATTATATACATAAACTATTAATTATTTCTATCTATTTATTTGTGGAACATGGCATATTTTTTTAAAAAACATAATTTGTATTGCAGAAATATACATATACAATGTGCGAAATATGTCAGTACATAATTAAGCTAATACACAATTACAAATTCTCAATACCAGAACATTTTACAATTAATTTAAACTAGGAAGACTATAGACTTATATAAACTGTGCATTCATATGCGAGAGCTGACGACAACATGGAAGGATAGAAATATACATAGTCAGATACTCTCTTTATCATACAGTGTGCTAATGCTGTTCCAATTGAAACGCGCTCACAAACAGTCTATTATAAAGTCTATGAGGAAGATGTAAACGGTCTTCCATAAACGCTTCACACATAAATTTACAAATGTCTTTATATAACATGTGCGTGGAAAGTGCCCATTCCGCGCGTTTCTTTTCAAGAAACGCGCGTAATGGGCCACTTTCCACGCACGTGTAATATAAAATAGTGTGTGTAACACGTGCGAGTTGACAATTGTAAACTCGTGCGGGTGATCGCATTCGCCTTCTCCGCGCTCGTGTCCAATTGTCAACTTCCCGCACTTGTTACACAAATAACTATTCCCTTTCTTCACGTTTCAAACTGTCAGACTTTAGGAATTTTCACGATTTGAAAGAAGTGATTATTTCTTTATCGTTATTCGCGTTATTATTACGATTCTCAACTTTACTATTACGATTCTCAAAATATTAAAATAATGCTATCTTATATTAAAAATAATAATACGTAATAAAGAGTTGTTGTGTTGCAAAATAGTAAATAGAGAAATTCGATCTAGAGTGTACGTGTCCAGCACGTTGCGCGATTACAAAATTAACACAGCCGTCTCACAAACACGTATACACGTATAGCCTCTAAGGGAGACATATACCAACAGTGAGATCATACTATTGAAGAAATTTACAACTGGCTGCTTTTTAAATTTAGACTGAAATTTAGCTCCTTTTCTTTACGCTTCTCTTCAAATAACTACCTTTCGAGTTCGAGATTCATCCAATACCTCTACGAGAATATGTGATCTCGCTATTAGTTTACGCTTTCATACGGAAGTTTGTACTCGAATTGTATGTTTCTCTCGTAAGAAAATAAGCTGCCGCTTCCTCCATTCACGTACGGATCTGCGATCGAAGTTGAAAAATACAACTGTGCGATCCAATTGACTACATTTTTACGCAACGCAAACTCTTCGACGGAATCCGCGCGCTGAATTGGAAAGAGTTCCCCCGGGGTCGCCCGTTAGCTTCCTCCGCGCGAACGGCCGATTCCACGTCCTCGTCGAGGTCGATGACGAAGTCGCGATTTCCCATTAGCGTTGCCAGGCACATGTTTTCCTCCTTTATTCGCGAGCGCACCAACATTTCCAGCGTGAAGAGGTGCTCGTCGTGCGCCTCCGGCAAGTAACGGTGCATGAACTCCGCCAAGCTGTCACACCAGTCAAACAAATACTCTTATCGCCTTATTATATAATTTGTAACGTTATCAACGCGTCAGGTATCAGACAATAGTGAATACAGAAAACGATCTTGCATTATGCATCTCTTACCGTAACAGGTACTCGACGTTATGTCCACTCGGACCGGAACATTCGGCGATTTGATCCGCTATAGTCTGCAACGATGCCTCGCCGAGCCACAGCTCGTTCTCGTTGGTGGCGATGTAAATTATTACGGGGAATTGCTTAGCTCCGTCCCGACTATGAAACGTCGTGATGGTCGTCAGGTATCCTCCTAAGGAGCACTCGCGGTTTTCTAAATAGGATGTTGCTACACTGTCCTGGAGCTGGAACGCTCGTCCATAAACTATTGCCTGTCGACAAATAAACAAAATTTATATTGCACGTGATTCCTATAATCGAGATTTGTAGTGCAGCATACAACGCGTTATAATTAAATTGCCATAAGTACCTCTTTGTCCTCGATTAGAGTGGCGACTCGTCCAGGCTGCAACATAAAGAGAATAACGATGTAATATTCGATCTTGTTGAGAGATTAATATACGAAAGAAATCATTTAGAAAGAATTTAATTAAATTATGTTTGAAAAACTGACTTTTCAATGGGGACGAAGTATATAGAATAATATCTCTGGAGACAGATACTAAATATATATATATATATTTATATCTAATTCTTATTAGGAGATTATATTATCATATATGCATTGCGCGCGTGCCTGTTTTGTACATACATCACGTAATACATAACAGACTTGTTGGTAAGCAGAAACATATCGCACTGTTGCGAAATGCGAAATGCGAAACAAAGAGTAATCCACGCGACACAAGGCTTATCTCTCATTGAAGATATCAGTTACTACTGGTTACTACTGGCCGTATATACAATTTCACGTAATTTATACGTAAGTGTAATACAAAACGCGTTACCGCAACATTCATTCGCCCCCTCACCCCGCAAAAGGAAAATATAGCTTTTAGATATTTTATACAGGATATTCTAGAAGTGTAAGACAATCTCCATCTTACGTCCATTTTCACCAACGTAGATTAATTTTCAATCTCGGTATAACTTACTCTTTATCTTTTTCCAATTCATAGAACTAGAAAAAGATAAAGAGTAAGTTAAACCGAGATTAATGTTAATCTGCATTGGTGGAAATGGACATTAATCTCATATCCAAATGAAAGCAGCGATTTTTTGCGTAATTCATAGATTTACAAAAACTTCATCTGAAAATTACGATATACGTTCTTTTTTATTAAATATGTCGTTCTGTCGATGAAATCTTTATTTCGACGAAAATAATGAAATTATGTGTTTTGGAAAAACAAACCGCGAGGATTAATTCAATTATTTGCCCCGCTGACGTACAATAAAACACGTGATTGTGACTCATGAAATACAAGAATATATATATATATATATATATAAAATTATTAATGTAACCGTCTCTAAAATTAATTATTTAAAAATCAGAATTATAAATAAAGTATATTGTATTTTGTATATTGTATATTGTATTTAATTCTGATTTTTAAATAATTAATTTTAGAGACGGTTATATTAATAATTTTATAAATGTCAAAAGTGACATTCTCTTATTATTTTTCAGTTCAAAAAGGAGAAAATATATAAAATATAGACGAAACAAAGAAGAAACAAAGAGGGAAGTGACAAAGCGCGCGAGTTTCCTCGTGCGTGTTAAAACAAAGAGAGGACCAAACTGAATTTCGAGTACGCTATTTTTACTTTACGCACGTTACGTTCACAAACTGGCGTCCTTCAAACTCCGATCTTTTCCGCGCTATTTTATCAAAATCACGTACGTGTCGATGGTCTCTTATCGAGCCGAGACAAGCGCGCATAAATGATCAATGTCACGAAAAATGTATCAGTACGCTTGGAATCGGGCCAGAGCCAGAAAAAGAATGCGCGACATACACCGGCAAGCGCAATAAAATTCAAGTATTAATAGAGTTTGCAAATGACTTAAAATAAAAATCACGTGCATAATGTATGGGACGTATTTTTATACGCAAAAATGTATTACAAATACTGCGAATATATCCGCCAAGGATATAAAGTAGCTGAATGCAACAGACATTAACGATAAGCTAAGAACTTTTAAACGAAAAAGTGTAATTGGAGACCTTACCAAGAATCTATTAGTTAAGTAATTTTTTTATCATTGATTTTTTTTCCGAGCCAATTTCGGCCAATTTAATTCGAATTTTCGAGAGAAGCGTATCATGAAAATGTAATTTGTTAATCTATATGTATATATATAATTTTTACATTTTACAATTCTAACTTCTTTTATACGTATCACAAAAAAAACGCTTTATCAAATATATTTTACATACACGCATACATTAATAAACGCGTTGTACATTTCGAAAATGATTAATATTTTAGGACGCATTCTTTTTTTCTGATTAAGAGCATAATTAATTACAGATTTCTATTCCTAATCGTGAGATTTTGTTTGCTATTTTATCGTATCGATAGGGTCGTTGCCACGGATGTTTGCTTTATTCAAAGTCCGTACAGCTGCTCCGATCTTTATTATCACGTGCTCCGAGGATGCACGTTGTCGGGAATTACGCGAGAAGCTGACGTGTAAAATAGTATAAGTAATGGCAATATTAAAAATAAGCTAAGAACTTTTAAAGAATACTAGAGTTATTTTTTTTTAATTTTAACAGTCTTTAAGTTTATCGCACTAAAGAATCAACGTTCGCTTTTCAACATTTATCGATTATGCGGCGTAAATGTATTATTATAGAGTGAATATATTAACTCCTGCCAAGAGTAATCGCGTCTCAGGAGCGCAATTTCATTACTCTCACAGTCGAGATAACACACACTTGCGACAGTTTCTGAAGTAAATTCATTATTGCGATTATTGCATCAAACATGAGATTACATTACTCGGAAATCACCTCGGCTACGTATTTAGTCGTCAGAAAAAGAAAGAATTAAACAAAAAATCGCGCCAAAATTGAAAAAATTTAAATTTCGTCTCGTGAAAATGAATTAGTCTCTTTCAATTAATCCACTGAATACGCAGGTTCCTGGATACAGCCGACTCTACATGGTCATCGGTATTCTTCTTCAACCATAGTTAAGGAAGAATAGGGAGAAAGAGATCGAAGGGTAGTATTTAGCTCACTTTATCGGCCGTTCCACGATGGGTAATGTTGCCCTGCCAAAACCGCCTGTTGAAGCCCCTCACGTAGCCGATCGTGCTTCTGGTGTACTCGAAACCGGGATACCAGCAGAGCGACCCGTATCCAAACACCCAGAGCTCGTTTCCTTGCGTATAAGCCATCACTGTGCTCTCTCGCGAAGAAGAAAGTCGGGTAATACGAGCGAGCCTCTACTTCTTTCTTACTTCTTCCTTCTCTCTTTCTTATCTCGTTTCTTATAGTATTCAAGTACCAAAGCGACACTTTTAAATTAAAAACTCAGTGTCCCACATAATATTTATAAAACTATTAATACAATCCTACGTCTGTCGTTAAAAATTCGCGTGTGTGACCTGCATATAAGTGGATCCTGCCATTGCAAAATGATCACGGAATTTTAACTTGTAAATGCCCTCTGCGTATTTAAAAAGCATACATTGATACACTTTCATCTGAATTGTTTATCAGCTTCTTGGATCTTCCGAGTCCGTATCTCTCGATAGAAAATCCGTTTCAATTCGGATAATCTCATATCTTCTCTTTTCTAGATACATATACAAGAAACTTTTTTTCCGTCAAAACGAAGTTCTAGCTATCCTATAATTTTATATACCAGTTGCAGAAGATCGCCGATAGCCTTTCGCCGGATCTTTATCGATCAGCAACAACGTGGTCGAATTGATGGCAAGTTTCACTTTTAACTCGGTAATCGTCGAATCGATCCTCGATCCTCGCGCTGCACGCGTCTCTGGATCCCTCGCAGATAACACGCGGTGGTTTCAATTTATTAATTCGCGGCTACTCGAGTAGTCGGTGGGATACTGTAGCGACGGGATGCTCCTCTTTCGTCTCTCTCATCCTGATTGATAACGTGTTTACTTCACGGTGATGCTGGATCTTCAAGATCGATCTTGGTTCGAGTCGGTCAGCCTGCCGCGAAAAAATCGATCTCTCGGACCAATTGTCCCGTGATCTCGAATGTATAATCAAGTATTTCCGAGGCATTTGGAGAATCTCGAAAAAAAGGACGAATCACCGGACAAGAACCGATGAGAGCTGCCGGCTGACTGCCACTGCGATAGCCGGCTAACATTCGGTGAACTAGACCAGACGCGCGACAACGGGAGAAAGAGAGAAAGACATCGGGAGAGAGCACGACGAACCGGGGAAGACAGAGAAAAGTAGTGGAGTACACGCCAGCAGAGGTCATGGTGGGGGATGGATGATGAAACGAACCGTCCGATTGACGCACCGGACGTGCGTGAGCATTCCGTTGATCGGATTAATCTGGGGAAACGCCGGTTCTTACATCAACAGGGACAAACAACTCGTACGCACGTGTTTAAAATACAGGAAGTCACGTGTACGCTCGACTTGAATGATTTCAAAAACAAATTTTGTCAATTGTTTAATATTTGCTCGATCACGGGGGCAAAAATTGATAATAATTAAACATCGGTTTGCGAAAAAAAACATTCCAATCAATTTTCTTGGTACATTTAATAAGAAATCGTTTTTTTAGTTTTATTTTTTTTTATCTATGCACACAACACACACTGTGTATATTTCTTTAAATTATAAATGTCAAAAATTATAATTAAACTATAATTAAAGACAAATGTTATAGAATTACATAAAACAATGTTATGTTTATTTAGAAATAAGATTATGATAAAAGTTCGTTATCTCTCTTGAGTCGTATCAGGCTCGGAAAACACTTTGTCCAGGAGTTCGGAACACATGTCTATCTCGTCCTGATTTTCCACAGGTTTTAATTCTGTTAACAATTGCTCCAAGGTAGATCTTAAATACAACTGTGATCGGCGACATTCCTTCAGCGCCGGTAAGAAGTTATCATTCACCATGCTACTGAGCACTCTCAGCAGTTGTTCCCTATAATAATAAAATACTCGATTTATATCAGATACTAGAAAAGTAATGTTAAAAATCATTACATTCCCTTGAAATGCTACAGATATTAGGTGTTGGAATTAATTCGTAGCGTTTTTTTAGAGAGAAACAACGATTTATTCTAAGTTTAAATATAAAAATACATTACTAAAAATATTTTCCATCGCTTGCCACAACTTTTTCCCATCTTTCGGGTAAGAGACGGATACCCCGTCGAAAAAACGCTTCGTCCTTAGAGGCGATCCATGAATCAATCCAAGTTTTGCATTCTTCATAAGAAGTAAATTTCTCCGCGGACAAACCATGGGCCATCGACCGGAACAAGTGATAATCCGAAGGAGCAATATCTGGAGAATACG
>NJRP01000124.1:288695-430648 GCA_003063835.1 Aphaenogaster floridana | reverse complement strand
ACCAATCACAGTCGAATGTGAGGAGAATAATCGTCTGTGATTGGTCAATTCTTAGGGCTTAAAGCTTACTACACCCTATTGTAGACCCAGACTTAGGGAACAGTTCATATAACCTGATCTGTCAAAAACTGTCGTATATATCGACATAATAATAACATAACAAATTATAGAGAATTGTAGAGAATGCTGATTTATAACGGCGTGAGAAATCTACAGATATCGTAATTGTTTATTTAAATCAGTATTATTATCGACTAATTGAATAAACGATAATATTGGGAGTCAAAATATTATTAACTTGATTCACGTTAAATTGCGATTTAATTTTCTTTATATTCGAGAAGGAACTTCTAATGTGTGTGTAAAGTCATGTAAGTTGCTACAAAAATATTATTACGATTAATGATACGATAAGACTGATTCACATACGAATACAATTTATTGAATCCAATGACTTGAATATTTTAATTTCTTGCAGAATGGCATCCGAGGACGTCAATTCTCATACAACAGCTTCTTCGGAAGAGACTGGGCAACCAGTACCTGTTACCAGTACCTTGCAACAAGAAAGTAATAATAAGGATTCAAATTCAGCTAAGCCACAGACTCAAGTAAATCGAACGAGTAATCTCCAAAGAATACATCAACGCAAGCAGCAGACCTATAACTGGCCACAAGAAAAAAAACTGTTGAAGCTTGCGAATTACAGTGCTTGTCAAGCGAAGGAATGCAAATGTACAGGCTGGAAAAACGCGCAGCCGATTATAAGATCGCCAAAGGGCGAGATACAGCAGCCTGTTATAAATTTTTTTGATCCATGCAAGATATGTACTCATCCTTTAGAAAATCACATCAAACATCTACCGGTTCAGTCTGACGAGGAAATCAACAAATTATTGGGAATGGCTATTGATGCTGATAATATTTTTGCATGTACACACAGGGAAGTAGATCCCGATACTAAGAAAGTATATATTTATTTGTACAAATTATTGAGGAATTGTATCTTGTCTATGACAAAGCCAGTCGTAGAAGGGCCATTAGGGCAACCGCCATTCGAAAGACCTAACATAGCGAAAGCAGTAATGAACTTTGTTTTGTATAAATTTAGTAATTTGCCATCAAGAGAATGGCAAGTTATGTACGACATGGCAAAGATGCTTTTACACTGCCTGAATTTTTGGAATTTCGAAGCACCCAGTGCCAGACGATTAACAATTAATGCGGAGGAGGCTCCTACTTATAAAATTAATTATACCCGCTGGCTCGTCTTTTGCCATGTGCCTGCATTTTGTGACTCTTTGCCGCATTATGACACCCCTTTAGTTTTTGGGAAAACTCTGTTACAAGCTGTATTTAGATCAGTTTGCAGACAATTAATGGATAAGTGTAATAATGAAAGAGATAAAATAGCACCGGAGAAAAGAGTTTTAGTTTTAACGCATTTTCCTAAGTATGTTCAAATTTCTTTTCCATTTCTTATATCTCATAAATATCAAGTTGAAGCATAATCTTTTGTATTCAAGGTTTCTTTCATTGTTGGAAGTAGAGATTTATTCTGATAATTCCCCCATCTGGGATCCTGAATTTAAACAACTTCCGCCTTCTCACTTTCAAACTGCCTTGGAATCAAAGAGTCATCAAGCAAGGAAAACGGGAGAATTTGAAAAGGTTACTGTCACTCCGAATGAAAAAGACAATTTTACAACAATAAATATTAGTCCTGGAATTAAGAAAATCCAGGAGAAACGTCCTAATGCCGAAGGGCGTCTTGATGCAAAGAGGCGAAAGAATGAAGAAACTTTCGAGGATCTGCCAGATGAGACCATTGCTAAAATTGTTGCATCTATCAATGACACTAATTATATGTCTGGTTCTGATGCAGTATTTCCACCAAACGTGCCACGGGACGAAACCGCTAAGATGGAAGAAAGTAAAAAGATAATAGAATTTCATGTAGTTGGAAATAGCCTTACACGACCAGTGTCTAAGCAAACTATGCTTTGGCTGATAGGACTACAAGATGTATTCAGCCATCAATTACCAAGAACGCCCAAAGAATATATTACTCAACTTGTTTTTGATCCGTAAGTAACAAAAATCTGGTATCAATGTTAAATATTAATTTTACATTTTAAGCATGCATTCAATAATATTCTTTCTTTTATAGAAAGCATAAAACATTAGCTTTGATCAAGGATGGTCGTCCAATTGGTGGAATTTGTTTTTGCATGTTTCCAAGTCAAGGTTTTACAGAGATAGTGTTTTGCGCTGTTACGAGTCATGAGCAAGTAAAAGGCTATGGGACGCACCTAATGAATATGCTGAAAGATTATCACATTAAGAACAACATACTGCATTTTCTTACATTCGCGGATGACTTCGCTATTGGATACTTTAAGAAACAGGGATTTAGCAAAGATATAAAACTGCCGAAGTCGGTGCATCAAGGATACATAAAATACTACGTGGGAGCGACATTGATGCATTGCGAGCTAAATCCGAAAATTGTATATACCGAATTTACGGCAGTTATCAGAAAGCAGAAGGAAATAGTGAAAGAACTGATTCACCAGAGACAACAGGAAATACAGAAAGTGCATCCTGGCTTGACATGTTTTAAAGAGGGTTTAAGAGGAATCCCCATCGAGTGTATTCCAGGGATTCATGAAACCGGATGGAAAAGTTGCGCTCAAACTAGAACGAGAGGTGTAACTAAAGGAATGCAAGGTCCAGAACCCATGGAAACGAATTTAGATGTACCAGATTCTCTATGTAATACATTAAATGGTGTTCTGAACAGTGTGAAAAAACACAGCACAGCGTGGCCTTTTTTGGAACCTGTAGTTAAAAAAGATGTTCCAGATTATTACGATCACATAAAATATCCTATGGGTGAGTTTATAAGAAAAGTGTCTATATATTTAACTGATTAAAATTGTAGTGTGAATATAATTATCTGGTTATTACCAGGAAGAAGTTAATCGAGTATAACAAATTGAAATATATGTAATGATATATTTCATGTTGTAGATCTCAAAACGATGCAAGATCGTTTGACTTCGGGATACTATGTAATAAAGAGATTATTTATAGCAGACATGTTACGGATTTTCACCAACTGTAGATTGTATAATAGTCCTGACACTGAATATTACCGTTGTGCCAATGCTTTGGAAAAATACTTTCAAACGCGTATGAAAGAAGTCGGACTTTGGGATAAGTAGAACTTTTAAGACTGTTATAATAATGATAATGTTGGCAATTGATACTTCCTAATTTATTCTTATTACAAAGTATTATTGCTTTATAAA
Source organism: Aphaenogaster floridana (assembly GCA_003063835.1). Classification (NCBI taxonomy): domain Eukaryota; kingdom Metazoa; phylum Arthropoda; class Insecta; order Hymenoptera; family Formicidae; genus Aphaenogaster; species Aphaenogaster floridana. The sequence continues at coordinate 427,334 of NJRP01000124.1, read as the reverse complement.
GAAAGTCCATATCTTGAATCATACTGCTTTTCATGCAGTATTTGTATAAAGATAAAATTATATAGATATCTATATGCGTAGAAGTGCATGTCGGAATAACTAAAAAGAAAACAAAAGAAATTTTTATTTCAGTAGCATTGTGTGTTCTTTGATTATCTATCTTTCATTCTTTCTACTTTTGTCTATCTTTAATTTTTTCTTCTAAAATGTGTTTATATCGTGTTTAACAATTATTACATTTGTTTCAATTGATTTCTTCAAATATGTCTGACATGTATCTCACGTTAATTGAATGTGTATATGCGCGTGTATATGTATGTGTGTGTATATAAATGCATATAGCAGCAAAGCAGGTATCGCTTGTCTAATCTTAATCAAATATTTCATCTATTGATTGCGCGCGAATTCTTTATATGTGGCCTTTTTACTATGTTACACTATATAACATTATAATGTTAAAAATATCAAGAGTGGTTTATGCAAAATCTTCAGACTGAAGTGGGTACTTAATTTCACAGCCTAATTAATATCATTAGTCGAGCAGTTAATTAAGGAGCGTAATACAGCAATTATAAAGATCGCTCTAGTGGGCGATCAGTCTATGGAACAGTGATTCTCTGTAATGCACGCGTTGGTTTGTAAAGTATTCTTAAAGGAATAAAGCTTGTTATCTAGAAATGATGTGAATGAGACAAAATAACAGCAGCCAAATTTGCATTATACGTTCGTATCAAAATTAATATATATATCCAATGTTATTATACATTAATAGTATAAATTGATTGATTGAATAATTCTATAACTAAAAATTGATAACGAAACTTTTGAAGGGCCAATATCATTATACCATATTCGTCTAAAAATGTAACATTGTTTCTTAAATATGTTTCATAAAACCGCGGGCACTTCGATTATCTATTTTTAGAAAAGTGCACATTTATAGGAGACAATTTAGAACAATTAAGACATTTCAGCCCGTTAACCTTATGAGCTTCCCTTATTTCTTTCGTTTCTTGTTTAATTTTGTCAATATGTAACTGTACGACATATATGGAGAAGACTTGTTGAACAATTATGTTCTATGATTAAATCATAAAATCTTGTTGGCTCGATTCATTTTGCTTGCCATTTAGAAATCTATTTTTAAATAGATTTCAATGATAGAAGTCATTTTATCTTTGAATAAAATTTGTTCGCTCGGATAATTGTTGCAAATGAAAATTCATTCTTCGCGCGTTATGTCTAAAAAGATTGCAGTCTAGTGCAGATTTGCAGAGAGATCAATGCGACTGCAGGAACGCAGAAAAACGTATGCTCTAATTACTGCGAGAACTTCATGCATTTATTGAGGATAACACTATAAGCAACAACTGCCAGTTATAATTGGCATACATTAAAGAGCAATTAAGTCTTTTATTTAAAAAGATATATACATATTTCTCTAAAGGATAAGAAATGCACGAAAGGAATGCTATCTATTAAATTCTACTTCATAATACGTAGTGATGACAAACCACTTTTGTATAATACTTGTATTATATTCTGTTGTACCATACTTCTAAGAGTGAAACATACTTTTAAACATATTTTTATTCATATCATTTATGCGCATGTTATTTTTAATGTTAAAAACTATGCTATGTTAATTATGTTAAAAACTATGTATTATATTTGCAGATTATATTCTCGTTATTAATACATTACGTACTATGTAATTTGTAAATTTATAAACAGGTTTTACCAAAATCAGTCAACTTCTTTTACCAAAATCGGTAAATCTTTTGAACAAAAAGCAAAAGTATTCTCTCTATATCTATTAATACAAAGGAAATCTATTAGTGTTTGCCAATTTGAAATGTTATTATTCATTTCTGAAGTCGTCATGTAAAAAGAGATAGGTGTGTGGGTCGATTTATAGGCGGAAGGAGGGGAGCTCATATAAAGCAACTCTTCTAGGAAGAAACGCAATGCTTCAGAAACCAATGTCACGCGAGAACGTGGTAGCATCTAGTCTCTCGGTTGTCCTATTTATTTGCTATAAGAGCAATTCGCGTTCTGCTTCGACATTGCTGTAAAATCTTTTGTTTAATATAATTTGAAAATGTGCGACGACGACGTGGCCGCGTTGGTGATTGACAATGGATCAGGAATGTGCAAAGCCGGATTTGCCGGTGATGACGCTCCTCGGGCTGTATTTCCCTCCATTGTTGGAAGACCTCGATATCAGGTATCTCAAAAATATAGATACCTAATAGATGAGCTACATAAATTTGTGTAATTAAGTATATTATATTCTAATCAAAAGTATTTTTAGGGAATTATGGTTGGCATGGGACAAAAGGATAGTTACGTAGGCGACGAGGCTCAGAGTAAACGGGGAGTTCTCACTGTTAAATATCCTATAGAGCATGGTATCGTCACCAATTGGGACGACATGGAGAAGATCTGGCACCATACATTCTACAACGAGCTAAGAGTTGCGCCGGAGGAGCATCCTGTCTTGCTGACGGAGGCTCCTCTGAATCCTAAAGCCAATCGCGAGAAAATGACGCAAATCATGTTCGAGACCTTCAACACTCCGGCTATGTACGTTGCCATTCAGGCTGTCTTGTCTTTGTATGCGTCAGGACGTACGACCGGCATCGTGCTGGACAGCGGCGATGGGGTGTCTCATACAGTACCGATTTACGAAGGTATTCCTTCCTGTTCGCTTCGATTTCTCATGGTACACCCATCAGTGCGACCTAAAAAATATCAAATGTAAATTGTGTTCATGTCGCAATATATTTTTTTCCTTTCCTTCAGGATACGCCTTGCCTCATGCGATTTTACGCTTGGATCTGGCCGGCCGCGACTTGACAGATTACCTAATGAAAATTCTAACTGAGAGGGGTTACACCTTTACAACTACTGCCGAACGTGAAATCGTGCGTGACATCAAGGAGAAGCTGTGCTACGTGGCCTTAGACTTTCAGCACGAAATGGCGACAGCCGCCGCATCGACTGCATTAGAGAAAAGCTACGAGTTACCGGATGGCCAGGTAATGCATTATTTGACTCGTTTTACGAATGCAACGTTTACATCTCGTGTAATTAATGTAAAACGAAGACTTTTCCTCGATAGTGATCAACATTTAATTTTTTTATCGAGAAATTACGTTTACAAAAATCTATCTAAAGTTTTTTTTAAGAAAAAGCCAGAATTTTAACAATTATATTGAAATTTTAAAATTTGGCTGCTAACTCTACAGAGCTAACTTAAAAATGACGTCTGAATTATAGATACAATTACAAGAAATACAGATACCTGTATTCTAAATGTAATGAACGATGATAATGGAGGGAGTGTACGCTCATTAGCATTAATCGCGCGCATTTGCGTCGAGCGAGTGTTAACTCGTCATGGGTTGGCTAGCCGCGCGGTCAGTGGACGAAGACGTAACGGGTAACGGTTTGATTCCAGGTCATCACAATCGGCAACGAGCGCTTCCGTTGCCCGGAAGCAATGTTCCAGCCGAGTTTCCTGGGCATGGAATCCTGCGGTATACACGAGACGACGTACAATTCGATCATGAAGTGCGATGTTGACATTCGCAAGGATTTGTATGCCAATTCAGTGCTCTCGGGCGGCACTACCATGTATCCGGGCATCGCCGATCGGATGCAGAAGGAGATAACAGCGCTCGCGCCGCCGACCATGAAGATTAAAGTAATCGCGCCGCCCGAGAGGAAATACTCGGTGTGGATCGGCGGCTCGATCCTCGCCAGTCTGAGCACGTTCCAGCAGATGTGGATCTCGAGACAGGAGTATGACGAATTAGGACCATTCATCGTGCACAGAAAATGCTTTTGAGATGCCATCATTCAGAACGCTTCTCGACCGATATTAATCCTTAGTGGATCGTATGCAGGATAACTGAAACCATATTTATTTCTTGAATAGTAATTTATTATTTCCTGAGTAATAATTCTCATCTTACATGTTTTCCCACCCTTCGCCTTCTTAAAAAATAATCGTTTACTCGCCGATAATTTTTCTTACCTCTTGATAAATAGGTATTTCTGAAGTACTGACTCGCAATGGGTGAATTTTACATCTGATCATCATTGATTCTCGTTTCATTGCATTCGCACGTGCTTTCAAGATGAATATTTTTACTCCTTTAAACGCTTGAAATCGGGAGTTTGTGCACATCGAACAGAGTCATTGATTCAATGTCTTTTTTATTTCTAAAATGTACTCGATGTTATATTACATAGTAGGACGTTTAAGGCGGATGTGACATTGGAGAGCCTAGTTCTCCCTACGTCCTTCTTAGAAACTTTCATACAACTTTTGATACATAGTACATCTGCCGACATAATAAAATTCCCTCTGTTGACGCATATACATTAGAAAATAATAATTTATGTATTCTCTGTTATAGAGCGTTATCGCATATATTTATAGATGTACTAAGAACTCAATCGGTAATTCCACAGCTAGAAAAAGTTGGCATTTACAAGATATTGATAATTATATTCGTAGTATCATAGCATCAAATGCCGTTTTGTTCATGAAATTCTATTAATTTTCACGGACGGTTAATATTATCTTACAGAATATATATACCTTAAGTAGAACGTAAAAAAATCTATCTCTAAAGAAAAATATATACAATTTTCATTTTCATTCATCTAAGATAAATTATCATGGATCAGATCTTAACAAATTATCTGATATCCAGCAGATTTAAATATGCGAAAATAATATATTGTCATCTGCTCGAATTATTATCATTTACGTCGATCCCTTATATTCGTAAAACTACAGTTTCTTCATAACGCAAATAAAATTGGAATTATCACAAATCGTCTCGGATAGGATGCGGTGTCAGAATTCGATACTTTATATATATATATATATGGTTTTGCACCACGACAGAACCGTAAATTAATTATTGAGAAATGTATCAATATTTGAAGATGCCACGAACGAAAAATTCATAAAAAAATTAACATACATATTACAATTTTATTTACCAAAAATATAATATGCACCAAGTTAATATAGTTAACTTTATATTTAATTGAACTGATTGTGCTAGAAAATGTTACTCAGAGCCTTGTACCTTGGATCGATAAAATTGAGCTATTAGTCACGATATCAGTGACTTTACAATCGTTTACGATAACCAAAGTTCTTCTTCGCCTGTTTCGTAGATGTTGACAGTGTTCAATATGTGTGGGAGCAAGAGTAGTAGACGTTACAACGATGTCGCTTATAACAATCTTATTTGTAATCCAATAGGTGTACAACATACAGATTATATCAAAAGGCGATCCAATTTCTTTTAGTTACAGATTTTCTTGACGTGAATGTTTCCTTAGCGAAAAATCCATGAAAGTTATTTCATTAGGCCATCAAATTTTCGCAAAGGAAATGTCAATTCGTCAGAGAATCTGTTAGCAAGAGGAAGCGCGCATTTTCTGAAACACTATACAATACATTTGTACTGTAAATTTCGGAGTTAATCAAACACGATTCGTTTGAGATGTTTAATTTTTCAAGAATATTTATCATCCTTTTGATGTTAAATTATTATGCAGAATTTGTAAAATATCAAAAAGGACTGCACAAGATTTAAAAACTCATTATATTCTTCCGTTATGTAACACTGTTTCACAACATATTTTTACGAGGAGTATATTATCAATACATGGTAGTTTTTAAAATGATTTTTTTGAAATATAATTAATAGCAAAGAATATATTTACCATTTAATACAAAAATAATATAAAGTGCTCCATATAATTGGAGCAGTCAAAAAAAGTTCTGCAAATATCAATATTGTCAACTCACTGAAAATGGAACAGAAATCTGGTCTAGAGTTGAAAAACGTTCAATACGCCAGCGCGGACTGATATTTCGTTATGTTGTGTGACACATACTCATAGTTACATAAATAAAATGACCAACACCGAGTACAAAATGCAGAATAGATGTATCAAACAAATATTGATGATGAATTTTACTTAAATAAAAATGTAGAAAAAATAAACTATACTATATTGCATGTTTAAAAAGTCAATAAAAATATCTTTGGTGCCCCTATTTTGCAACGAAAAACGCTGTTTCAATCATGGCGTGAGAGGGAGCAATAGTATTTTCAAGAGTTTAAAACCGACGGTAGCGATAAAATCAGTTCTGTCCATTTTTATAAAAATTTATAATCTTCTAAACTTTTCTTCTACCTGTAGATTTTCTTCTACCGGTTGAACGTTTAGGACGTCGACACTTTATTCGCGTTATATTCGACCAAGGTAAAGAGAATTCACTGAAAAATAAAAATTATGTTAATATTTGATATAATAAATGCGCTTGTAAAGTCTGTATGTTTAAGAAGTAGACTTGCTTACCTTGGAGTAAAACTAGGAATAGGAGCGCCAAATGCAGTTACTGGCAAATGAGCATCTACTTGGAGACTTTGAATTTGTTCTACATCAGGCCACAATGATGTTATGGTTTCCTCCTCCATGGATGAGGGACAAGGACCAGTATGATTAGTATTATAGCACGTAGCTTGATGATTTTGACGTTCCTGCCTTTGTTTTAATTTTTCTATATGCCTTTGTTCCCTAACGGGGATAATGATAAAATTAAAATATATAAATCAAATTATAATGCCTTAAAGAGAAGATTGTTGGAGTATTTTTTTTTTACAAACCTTATCCTTTGTACATCCCACCGCTTTCTCCTCCTTTCGTCATTCTCCAATTTCAAATGTCTCTTATTAAAAATTTCGTCATCCAGATTCTCAGTTCCCTCCATCGTATAACAACTCGTGTATACTTTTACTCTCCAATTTGGAACTTCTAACGAATTACTCGGTTCTCCCGGGCTGGACTGTTTCATATTTAACGCATAAGTTGTATCTCCTACAGCTGTATAATAGTGTTCCTCTGTCGTGAGAAAAGATTCCTTTTTCACAAGAGATTTCGCCTTCCTCTCGCTCTTTCTACTGGTTTCGTGCAAGGTCTGACCTAATATCTTCTCTTGTACTCCGTCGTTACTGACAGTGGACGAACAAGAGAGCCCCCTTTTCTTTTTACTACCCGTAGATAAGGGAGTCGGATCCGATCGCCTCTTCTTTTTCTCCTCCCATTCAAACCTCGTCTCGTTATTAATCTCTTGTTTTATTTCCACCTTAATTTGAGTATCAAGCGGTTCTTGCTTGACAGTGGTGATACCGCCACTAGTATTAAGACGTATCTTAAAGCTCTCGTGCAAGGTGTTGCTACCCTCGCACTGGACAGTTCTGTGCAGTTCGCTGGTCGAAGGTACGTTGACCGAATTGACACTGGTGGGCGAGCAGGCGCCTAAATGTTCCGAACCGGTAGAATTCTCGCTACACTCGGACCTCAGCTTCTGAAGGCTCACACGCCTTTCCATACGCTCCAAACGCAGTTTCAGCTGCAACAGACAAATCGGGACACCGTTCCATAATTGACACGATATCTAACGTCCATTGTTCTTATACGCAGAGATTTAAACCTTATTTACACTTCTCGTGTACCGTCTGTACACGCTCTTTCTCTCCTCGCAAATCATGTTAAATCGCTTCGCAAATCCGTCTGGACGTCGTTATCCTCGCGCGCTCACGCTCGCGGCAAAGGAGGTTAATCCGATATACTCGCGCTCTGTCATTCGCGCCGTTAATGAGCGGCGAAACCCCTATCGCCTGCCGGGCACAGTCGCGAGAAACGGGACCGATCCTCACCGGTTTCCCGGCTGCGATATCACCTACTTTGTCGCACGGCGCGATCACGGTTCCCTCTTCGATCCAACTGTCATTTTCAAATCGCGAAAACACGCAACAACCGAGAAACGTCGTCACTCCTCGCGGAGGAAACTCACAGCCTCATTCGCTCACACTCGCTTCGCATTCATATACGCACACAGCAGACACACACACACTCTCTCTCTCTCTCTTTCGCTCGCGGTCTCAATGCGGAAGTAGCGCCACCACGTGTTGACACCGCGCAAGTTGACCTTCACGGTCAACCTGTTCCCGCGTGGTGCGTTTAGGTTAGGCGGGAGGGAAAGGCGGGATTGACACTCGCGGGCATGTGCGCGCAGCGCGTTTTTACAAAATGGTGCCAAAGTCGTCGCCGCGTTTTTGGCGTTCCGCGGCCAGAAGAAGAGCGGGCGGATGGACGAACGGGAATACGCACGACGGTCAGGCTCAGGCTCAGGTTAGGGCGGCGCGCTCGAGCCTCTTTATTTATCGGCGATGACAACCGCGAAGCAAGAGTGGACCGCCGCTCCGAGTTGCGTCGACGTCTACGATCGCGACCTTCTCTCGATTCTCGCGCGCGATTGTGAATGGTGAATGAGCACAAAGGCGGGATATCTGGCGTCCGTCGGCGAAGCTCGAAGGGAAGTGGCGAAACGTGCGTGTCGTACACTTTGACGAGTTATTTCGCGAATCGGAGTCCGTTTCCAACTCTCGCCACAAGCTCGACGCGATTCTCGCGAGTGCTTCTCGCATCGCGCGCAGCGTAGCCTCTATGCTTGAAAATAGAACTCGTCGGGTTTTTATGGCAATTTTTTTTTGGCTTCACCCTTCACCTCGGAATCGCTGTCTCGGCACTCGGGCTCTCCTTTCAAGTACGCACATGATGCAATTATCGCGGACGCTTACGCAAAAATCAGACGGACGGCGGGTGAACGGGATTGGAGGACGGATCGGGTCTTGAATTGAAAACTCGCTCGATGACTCACCGCCACTCACTTCACCTCGTTCCGCATCTTTCGACTTAAGGTTAAAGCGATCGCACTTTCGGAGATAAAAATCCTCATATTAAAATAGGGCTCCGTGCATCCGTCGAGTTCGCGGTTTACGATAAAAGAGGACTCGAGCGATATATGAGGTAGGTGCATTCAAAGGGATCACAGTAGTCAGTTTCATTCTGCGAATATAAATATTTGGGAATCAGAGATAGATTTAAACATTTTTCTGTTCGTTTATCAAAATGTCAAACGGTGTCACAATCAGAATTAAATCACTGAAAAGGCACGTGTGTCTCCGTAAAAAAAAAAAACTCGCATGTAATAAAATTCCGTTTCAAATTATTCAAATGAAATTCTATAAATCGGACGATCTCCCTTAAAATCTAGGCACCTATTACGAATCTACTCGAAAATGATTTCGTTCCATTTCTCGTATACTCGTCCCCTTGTCGTTTCCTTTGATTTTCGGAATCGTTCCGAATGGATTCATAATCGATGCCCCGAAATGACAATTTCGCAGAATGCATTTCTCTTGAATTCGACAATCCGTCGCGGGAGGAGGTTTTTCGCTCGAGAAAAAGAAAACAAGCGCATCGTCCAGGGCGCGTACCGTCTCGTTTTCCTGACGCAGCGCAGCGAGAAGCTTGTCCTTGGTGACGATCTGCTCGGACTGCTGCTGGATAAGGTCGAGGTGGAGCAGCAGCAGCTCCTTGAGGTGTTTGACCTCGGTGAGATCATTGTGACGGGGCTCGTTGCCGCGCAGCGGACTGACGCCGAGAGCGGTGGCCGCGGTGGCCGTAGCGGCAGCCGGCGCCCCACCGTCGGTCATGCTCGCGTACATGTGATCGAAGTCGCATGGGAAACTGAGGATACCGGCGGCAGCGGTGGTAATGGTGCTCTTGCTGTCGCCATCCACCTCTTGGTAGTCCTGATTGCGCGCGCTAGTGCAGCCACCGCTGTTGTTGCCGTTGGCACCGCTCCCGACGTTGCCCATCGTCATCATCATCGTGACGGAGGGATTGTTGTTGCCGCCGGCGTTCGTGGTGGTCGCTGTCATCATAGCCGACGATATCGAGGAGGACGACGACGACGAGGACGATGATGATGACGACGATGACGAGGATGATGACATCGCGACAGTGTTGCTGCCGGTGCGAACGGCGTTCGCTATCGCCGGCGATGACGATGTTGTCGTCGTCGTCGTTGCGTTGGACAGGTGCTCGTTCATCGCCGCGACCATGTTGCCGCGATTGTGGTAGCGGCGACGACGGTTCTCGTCTTCGTCTTCGTCGTCCTCGTCGTCGTCGTCGTCGTCGTGGAACGACGGCGCGACGTCAACAATAACGACGGTAGTGGCGTTTGCGAGGTTGCTGTTTCCGCGGAGCGCTCTCGCGTCGATACTACCGGCGTCTAGCAGCAGCGGCGTCGTCCCGGCGCTACTCGGCGCGATCTCGCGGCAGTCCGTCGTCGTCGTCGTCGTCGTCACCGCGGAGACGTCACCGCTGCCGTTGGACGCGCACGTCGTCGCGTCTGTCACCGAGGATGATAACGCGTCGACAACGTAGATGCAGCAACGACAACCGCCGCCGCAGGTGCGCGGTACTGTTGTCTCGCGGTAGAAATTCACTGGCGTCGTGTCGCGGGCGTCGGACAACGTCACGTCGCGGGGGCCGTCCGCGGCGCCACCGATGACGCCGCCGGTAACAACGGCCGCAACGACGGCTACGCCGCTCTTACCAATGATATCGGTATTACTGTTATTCCTCTTGCTCTTGCTCCCGCTCCCGCTCCCACTCCCACTACCACTACCGACGCGAGAACCGGCACCACCACGAGAAGCAAACGCACTTCCACCACCACCGCCGCCCACGCAACCGCCTCCTCCCCCGCCCCCGTTGCCGCTGACAGCGCCGGTGGCGGCAGCAGCGACGCCAGCGACGCTCCTCTCACCGTTCACGAGTCGCTCGGACGGCGAGCCGACGCTTGACATCTTCTCGACGCGAACGCGATTGAGGCGCCGACGCCGCCGCGGCGGCTACCGCGACCATTTGCATTTGCAGCCGCTGCGAGCGTCCCACGCACATCAAGCGTCTCTGACGTGTGCGTGTGCGTACCGCGGCAACAACGCAACGCCGCCGCCGCCGCCGCCACCGTCGTCGCCGCCGCTAGCCGCAGCCACCGCCGCCGTTGTCGTTTTCGTTTTCGTCTCGGCCGCCGTACTCGCCTTCGACCACCTTTCGAGCGGGCGCGACGCGACACGGAGTCCTGGCTGGAACTCTTCGCCCCTTGAGTTGCCTTGCCGTGTCGCTCGAGGGGAACTCTCACGACGTTACGGACGATCGCGAGTGCCAGCGAGCACGCACGAGGTGTGCGAGCGCGGCGCCTCCGCTCCGCTTCGTGTTTACTTCAACGGGACGATACGCGCGCCGCGTCGCACCGCGCTGCGTTCTACGGCACGATTACCGTTGCTATTATCCTTAGGGGCCGTTACCTACTTACGAGTAGCTGATAATGAAGAAGTCGATATTTCGTTTAAAAAATGGAAAATAAAGATGCCAGGAAAATCCTTTTCACGATTGCGATTGCGATTTGCATGGCATAAAGTTGATGTTCACCGCACGAGAATAACCGCGAGATTGTCTGTCGAGAAATTGACTACATACGGTAAGTGGTAAAAGAACAATCGGTAAATTTTTTCGAATCTCGGAATTATCGGATGTGTTGCGCCATCCTACGGGATTCTTATCAAAATTTATCAGACGCCATTTTGAAATTGCAAATATAAGATTGAAATATATAAGATTTGCTGATTTCTATATACGTACATATATAAACGTGTATCTTACGTCATTTTAAAAAGTAATAAATTTAGCCTCTTTTGTAAAGAGAATTTGACTAGTTAAATAGTTATGCATTATCACTATTGTTATAACATAGGCCGGTATTCATAGTCTGTTCTTATTTCAAGACTGTCTCAAGTACCCAGAAAACACGAGTCCAAAATCAGGACATAAGACGTCTTTAAGACGTTTTTAACACTATTTTAGGACTATTTCGTACAATGTGTCTTAAGGGAATCCTGGAGTGAAGACCGAACCATCACTGCACACTACTACATCAATATCGCACGCAGACATATGCATCAATTTTATTAAACGCTGATCTTTTTTTTAGGTATCTGAGTCCAGCTCTAAGAATTTTACGTTGATTCTTGATGTAATCCGTGTATCATACCGTTCCCGTTTTGTAAATACAGGCTGCAGAACTTTTATATGAAGCAAATGTGTCGTATGTATGATAGCTTCATCGGTAAAAAATATCCGAATTTCTTAAATTTTTTTATTTCCGGCATAAAGTTGGACGCTATGTTTTGCATTGGAGTACATACTTTAATTATGGAAAAGGATTTCTAAATCTGTAAAACCAATACACCAACGTGTAGAAAAAATATCGCGTTCGGCCGATAATACAAACGACTCCAGGATCCCCTCAAGACGCTAATACGGTTTTGTGATTGGTTTATGACATCTTAAGATTGCATTTGAGACGATCTTAAATATAAGAATCGACTATGAATACCGGCCATAGAAGGCTTTTAATATGATAATACAGAAATACATTTGTGTATTTTGTTCTTGGTATTCATTTTTATTTGAACGATATATATTGGCATCAGATATTATAAAACTATAACGCATTTTAAAAACGTTTTATAACATTTAATAACGCATTTTATAGGCAGACATATCAATAGGGATACTAAATTTTGATCAATAATTGTCATAACTGGCAAATAACTTTTCGCGTACAAACGATAGATTACCGAAAGTCTAACGTTGTTCCTTTTGATTGACAAGAGTTTATAGATTTATTTAAAAAAGAATCATCTAAACCTAAATGCTAATAACTGCGTTGCAAAAACTTATGCGATAATTAGCAATCAATTAACTAAAGATATATGAGAACTATTATTTACAGTTTTGTGAGACATTGAATCGTTTGCGATTAATACACCTCCGACGTATGATACATCCGTGTAAATAACATACTGAATGATGTATAATAAATCTGAAATTCTGACTGATTCAATTTTTTTACAAATGACATATTTTGAACAAAGTAGATAAAAATCGATGATTTATTTAACGTATTATCAGGTAAACTTAGATGCCTTTTGTTTTACAATAAATCCGTCGTTATTTTAATACTAAAACAATTATTACAAATGAGTATTCCTGGAGAGACGCGGACACAGCGTAAAAATAAAACATTGTGTCCATCTGCTATTTACGAGATAACGATCAGTGTAAGTTCCTGAGTTACGTTTAGCATATGTTATTTTCTTTTATATATGTGTACACCATTAAAATTAATCTAAATAATTTAAAAATATGACAACGTTGATATACTCTTAAACATTAATCGAATCTACATGCATACATAAATATAATTATTTTCTACGCTATACACAATACTAATCTTTACACATTTCTGTATATTTACAATTATCTTAACATTATTCTTTTCCCGTTCTCGTTCGAATAAAACTTGCGTTTCGGTTTACGTATAATAAAATATTCTTTAAATTTCTGTGATAAATTATTTCATAAAAGGCGATTGAGATACACTCTTCACTCACCGACATAATCGTTACTATATTCTTTTTAACAACAGTTTAAATTTCTTTACAGTAACGCGATACGATTATTCGATAGTGGGAACGCAAGTTTCTCACGCGCTATCATAAAACCGTTATTCTATAAAAAATATCCCAATTGTATTCGATTATTGACTTCTTTAAAATATGGTAACTTCGCGTGATATCGCGTTAAAAATTCGTTTGGCGAAGCGATAAAACGGATCTAAAACGGATCTGTCGATATAAAACGAATCGTTCGATAATAAAAATAAAATCAGCCAGCGTATAAGATTCTTCCAACGTTATACTCTGTCTACAGGTCTTTTCATGACTAGAGCTGTAATCTTTCGTACTAGTACAGGTAATGGCGTACATTATTGTTCCTAAAGTGAGAGGAACAAATCATTGTTCGAAAAGACTTCGTATGTGTGGAAAGAATCCTAATGTTTCCTAAGTTGCCTTGCACCATTTCTATTATTCTTCTCGCTATGATTTTTTTTCGCTGGATGCAATATAGGAACTAACACATTAAATTAAGTTTACGACTTAAACCCAATGGCAAAACCATGCGCGCGCGTTCACGCGACTCGACTTGGAACGGAGTTTCCGAGTTGGAGAAACTAAGAGTAAAACGCTAAAAATTAAATAATTAAATAACAAAAAGTTAAGATCTCCGGATTTCCAGATTGGCACGATTGCGGGTTATAACTACGCCGAATATATTGTAGCACACGTCGCGATTACACACAAACATTCACCGAATTCCCTTCCGATGAACATTGATACTGCGTATGGACAGAATGTTGGAAGCGCTTTGATAGACCATAGAATAGTGTACCACTTTCGCCAAGCCGCTAAATTTCTCGACACAAACAGAGAAAGAAAAAGAGAACAAACGCACCCATCGTTCATTCGTGCCGATTTGGTTTTCAAAAAATATTTTACCCATTTTGACTATATTCTTCACTGATACGATATTTGCCTGAACATGCTGCTGATCTCTTCCATGGTCTTGTTCTTCGTCTCCGGCACTTTCTTGTATATGAAGATAGTGAAGAACAATTGCAGCACCGCAAAGATGATGAACACGTAAGCGCCTAGTGCCTCCTGCAGCGGCAAGAAGCCGATGCTGACGATGAAATTCGCGGTCCAGTTGACAGCAATGGCGATAGAGGTAGCGGATGGTCGGGCGGATTGATTGAACAACTCTGACACCAGGAACCACGGAATACTTCCCGGTCCGGTGGCGAATAGGACGACGAACATGATGACAAGCACGATCGAGAAATACGCTGCCGCCCGCGACGTATCCTACAAATAAAAAGTTCGGTTATGATCTCAGCGTCTTTGGAGAGTGTTATCGTGTATCTTGACTAGCTAAAGGACAAGAATACTTACAGCGAATACGAGACAAATGGCAAGTAGAACGGTATCCAGGAACATGCCGAAGAATCCGACCAAGAGTAATGTTTTTCTGCCGGCCTTCTCTACCAACACCAAAGAGACAATGGTCATCAAAACGTTCATCGCGCCGACTCCCATTGTGGCATTCTGGGCGGCATGCTTGTCGAGTTGAGCCATCCTGAATATTTTCGTCGAGAAAAACATGACGGCATTGATGCCAGATAGTTGCTGGGCAAACATGACCATAATCGAGATGAACATCGGAATGCGAAGCGCTGGATTTACAAACAGTTCGCGCACAGTGACCTTCGGCACCAATTTCACCGACTCGTACTCTGCTCGCATGTCCTCCATCTCGTCATGAACTTCGATCGTGCCGCGCAACCAGGACAACGCTATTGGAGAGAAAAGGAAAATGATCTTTGTGAGAAAAACTCGGACAAAATCGACAAAGCGAACAAGCTGGACAAAGGATTCGAATCTATGACGCATAAACGACGGATCCAAAAAGGCAATACACGATTTCGAAGACCAAATAATATTCAGGAATAAATTCCTTTCAAGATACTTTTTTTTTATCCGCCTACTTTTACAAGTCGCGTTCTATGCCGTTTGCGTGCTGTAATAAATTCTACTTTTCCGTACCTCTTTGTGCGTCCATGTCCTTGCCGCGGTTGAGTAACAGGTACTTGGGACTTTCGGGACAGAGAGGCAGCGTGAACATCTGGAAGAGCGCCGGTACGATTGTCAGGCACAGCAGCAACGGCCATTGATCAGTGGTACCGAGGATTTGTTCCAGACCGAGGATCTGCGACACTAGGATCGAGATGGTGATGACCAGCTGATAGACCGTACCCACGGCGCCACGTAGATGCACGGGCGAGATTTCGGCTAGGTACATCGGCGCCAGACCGGCATTCAGTCCGGAATTTATACCGATCAGAAACCTGCCGACGATTATCATTTCGTAGCTCTTCGCCGCCTTGGCGCTACCCTCAAAGATCACAGTCAGCAGGACCAGGATGTTGTTCAGCAGCAGACCGCCCTTTCTGCCGAAGCGGTCCGCTACCCAGCCCACCAGAGAACCCCCTATCATTCCACCGACGCAAAATATCGATACCGCCAACGACCAGATTAACGTCACCTCCGACTTTTCCGTTGGAACGCCCGTGCGGTTTGTCTTCAGCTCTCTGATCCAATCTTCGATAAGCTAACAAACGTTAGAACATTTATTTAATAATTTTCGTCATTTTCACTCGTCATTTCGTTTATGTGCATCCGTACCTGTTGAGGTGCATTAACCACACCGGTATTGTATCCATGTTGAAACGATGAGCCGAGAGCGGCCGCCGCGATAGCGAACGCTAGCCGGCCGTTGAGACCCTACGGCAGAAATCGACATGGGAAATTTTATTTTAAAGTTATTATCTATTAGAAAAGAAAAAAATTCGTTCGAAAAGTACACGCAATCATATAAAATTTATATATAATTTTTGCTTAATTCTGAGATATCAAAATTCGATGAGAAATATTTTTGAAAAATTTTCATAAGGAAATATTTCCTTAGCATTTTCGAAATGACGTCGTTATTCCTTCTTGAAATGCAGATATCGCGATAAGGCGTATAATATATATTAATGAAACGATAAATATGCAACGCGCAAGTATAATGTGATAAATATTGCCCGGCATTCAGTCAAGTCGGAATAATCGAACATCTGTCGTAGTGAACCGCGAAATATTTGCAGGAAATCGTTATTTCGTCAACAATTCCGTATCTTTATTTTTATTAGAGTATTTCCAAAAAATATATATACATATACTGAGAAAAAAGTTCCAGTATATTATATATACGGGAAAAAAGAAGCGCGTCTCTCTAATTTAAACCAGCGGCACACGGAGAGTTTTTTCCTGCTGGATTGCTTGCGATCTAGTAAATTATTAGAAATCCTGCATGCTGAGTGGAGCAATTATAATAATTTACTAGATCGCAAGCAATCCAGCAGGAAAAAACGCTCCGTGTGCCGCTGGCTTTAAAAGGGAAGTTATCCTGCAGTTTCGTAGAAATCGAGTTTCTCTCTCTCTCTCTTTCGTCTCTCTTTTAGCTTCTTCTAATACTACTACCGGAGATACTTTTTCAGGGTCGAGTGCGTACCGTTCTCCTCAGGTATGGCATTTCTAGGTCGGCCGATTTTATCGTCATCCTGAAAGCTTCCCTCGCGCGGAGACACGCACGGATACGCACCCTCGATCACGTTCCGATATCTCACTTTCACCAATCGATTCGCGCGCGATAGATGAAAGAATTGCGTGCGTTATGTCGAATCGTTTGTCCCGCGATTTGTCTCAACGTAATATTGTTCTCCAATGGCTCGGAACACATGCCGAAGACTGGTGAGTCGATACCCTCGCTGACCGTTCTTATACTAGGAGACCACACAACATGCATGCATAGTGCATACACGCGTACGCGTGCGGGGCACACATATCTTTCCACCCGGAAGATACACGCATACCACATACGTGCACGTGTGTTCGCGTTACTTAACACGGCGCTACGATGTACGTTACTCAATGATTTTTTTTTTTGTTGAGTTTGCACAGTGCAAACATGTGCATACGCACGCACACGCACATGTCATTTTCATGGAGAACCGATACTTTGCTATCGTACGCGCGGAAGGCTTGTGCGCCGAGCAATGGCGTAAGCCGCCCGTAAATTATAATTATAAGTCTTATTGAAGCGAATCTGTTCGTATGCTCGGTATTAGCATAGTCAACAAAACAGAATTTTTAATTAATAACGTTGATTTTATTGAGAATGTATATATATCGGTGAAGAAATCTCTCGACCGAAATAAATGATTGAAATAATCTATTCTCTAAATTCCACGATGATCGCATGGAGAACGTAGAAAATGCATGGATCGTATGGTAGGAATCGCAAATGAAGCGCATCATCATCATATTGTTCCAGACGCTTGTGTTTACATATGCATAGCACTTGCATAAATATTTATCGACGCACTTTTGACAATACTGCGAGTCTTCTTTGACATCTGCGATCCGATAGCCAAGTGCACTTCGTACGCGGATGTACGATAACAATGCCATGTACTATGCACCGAGATTGTAATTTGAAAAAAATTCTGTTCCGTCGGGATCGCACATCGGACTTTAAACTCTACTTGCGAAATAAGTAACAAATTCTTTTCAATTGATCTGTTCGCTGTAGCCGCGCTTCTCATTTCATTTTTCTGTCCCCTGTATTTTTCAAAGCTTTGTAAGAGGATATATCTTTATTCCTTTGCGAATATGGAAAGACAGCAGCAAAGTAAACAGATCTATTAGAGCGTTTACGCCGCAGTAATTTTCCGCTTTACGGTTTCGTTTCATCGATCTTTATCTGTTTGAGATAATTCAATTCTCAACATAAATGCAAATGTCGTTTAGCTGGACAGTCAATAAATAAGCTAGAGATGAATGCAGTTCGCTCGAGCGTTACATTCGCAGTATTATAATTGTTGGATTTCGCAGTGGATTAATGCTTTTAACGTTATACTGTGTACCGAAAGAAATATTCGCATTTCTCATTATCTCGCGTTTTTACGCGCCGGTGCAAATGAGAGACCAAAGTTTGCACGCGCAGTGCTAAATTCCTCGAGTCTCGTGATACATTGATCACTGAATGCGCGTCATACAGACTTCTCACTCAAATAAAACGAGATCTCTGTGTGAGCGACATCTTTTTGATGAAAAGTTGTTGAATTGCGCAAAATAAGCTGTCACCATATATTCTCGCCGTTTTTTCCGCCGACTACTATTGTAAACAGAACAACCAAGTCCACGCGTCGCATTAATAACAACGGAATATGATACAATATCGTGACACCCGCTTCGCAAATAGAAACGACCTCTCGAAAATGCAAAGAAAGAAGCGTTACGTAAAAGGCACTTGTCGGGGATTCGCGCGAGTCTAAAAAATCTGACAGTTTGTATAGTTTGATATTTATTACTAATTATTACTAAAGCAGACGGAAGCTGGTTAAGAGATTATTTTCGGTTAAAAAATACTATAGAAGAATAAATGTATAATCGTGTTAAAACTCACTGTATTTGGTAAAAATTATTTAATTAAAACGAATCGAAAGAGATTCGTATTTGCGATGTTAAATATTCGATCTCCAAAATACAGATTGTTTTTAAAATCTAATAAAAAATATAGACAAAGAGAATTTTACTCTTTAATATATCTTATCTATAAAATGAATAAGAGTAGAAGTAGAAAGAAATAAGAATATTCAATGGATAAGTCAAACATTCAAAATTCGCAAATTAGAATCTATAATGTATTTTTACTGATTTTATCGATTATATTCTGATTTCTGCAAGGAAAAATAATATACCACATACGCTCACAATTATCATCGAAACAAAAAAATGTACAACCTGGTAGAAAGTATAAATAGCGAGCACACGTTGCAAACCTATTTTTCCACAGCGATATTCCATTTCATTAATCAGTACTTGTCGCGAACTTGAGGCACGACCAAAGAGATTACCAATGCTAAAACAATTCACAATTTATACTGACGTAAAAAGTCGCTGTCAAATATTTAGCCGCTACTAAAGATTTACGTTTACTTAATTTCCACACAATTATATTTATGTCAAAGATAAGCATATGTACATTTAAGAAAGCGTGCAAAAGTAGTAAAACGAAATAATTTTTGTTAAACAAAACTGTGGAAATAGAAACGGAAGAGTAAGCGATTAAAGGGAAATTGATCTAAAGAAAAAAATCTCATTGAGATAAGATATAAATTGATAACACAAAATGTCATTCCTCGTTTAATTCCGGATCTTTAATGAAATTTTAATATGACTGTAGCTATAAATGCTATTTAATGTTAATTGATAAATTGATATTCGCACGTACGCGGATTCTTGCAAGGATGTCGACACTAAATACAATCAATTCGCAATATCCCGAAGCCGCAATTGGATGCGTGCGACTCTAGGAAATTGAGCGATATTGATCACACACGAGCGATAAAGCGATCTAGATCATGGTCGACGAATGTAGATATGAAATCTTGGAAACGACCTGAATTCACATTTCTATGTTACTTTACATTATCAATTTTCCTCGGTAATTTTTTGTATCACAATTTCGAATTTTCTCGAAGCTTAAAGAGACTATTATTTCACAAGAATAAAATTCTGCCAATTTTTTTTACAGAGAATGTGCGTATTACGCGGATTCTATTGTCTCTTCTCTACTACAAAATTCATGAGAAACTTGTCAGAGCGATAGAGCATTTCTGCAGGAAAATAGCTGAGTTAAAAGACAAGTTGACAGGAATTCATTCCGTGAAATTGAATTTCTAATCCCTCAAAGGAAATTAGCTTTTAAATTGAATTTTTTCTTCTTCTGTTCCTAATAACTAAATACTGAATTCAATTTAATATTACACTTTATTGCAAGTAGAAATAAATTTATCTTGTTTTCTTTATTTTTTTTCTATCATTTCTTCTGTCGATTAGAACATGTTTTCTAGAAGAGAGAAACTGGAACTTAAATAAGCAGAGCTGCAATTTGTGTTTTCAAATATGTTTCAAGATTAATTCTTTTCGATACATCTTGCATAATCCTACATATAGGAGCAAAATAATTCTTCTGTCGAGCATTTAGGCGACGATGTTCGACTTTGTCGTTGATCGGAGGCGACGCCTATGATCCTAGAAGCCGTTGCAACGGCTGGCCGGCTACGTATGTGCATTGTGCGTAAGCATTGTAAGCGTGTGCGGCACGCACGGCGGGTATTACACACACGCACAATCGCGGTCACGCGCGAATATTTCGTCGTTCTCTACGTAGCAAAGTTCCAGATCGCCGTGACGTTTCAAAGAAAGACCCATTGGTCTGTGTGCACGTGTGTGCGTGCGTGCGCTCGTCATGAAATCCTCTCGCAGCTGCATTGGTCGTGGGGAAGGCGTGTCGCGGCGCGATTGGCGCAGCCGACGGTCGAGCCTCCCGAGAGAATAGTGGCAACGACGACGGGAAGCTTGGGCGCGCTAAAAATAGCCCGGATACTTGCGCGAGCGCGAATGTGCCGCCAACGTTTGTCTGAGCGTGTGCTGCCTGTTTTCGAGACGCCGTTGTCCTGGTTACCTCGCCAAGTCGCTAATTTCGACGAGCCACGAGCTCGCCCGCGAAAAGAACGCGCGCCCCCGTACAAGGTCCGCGAACTGCTCTTGCCTCTTCGATATGGATATCTGGTCTCTATCGCTCCTCTCTTGATTCAATTTCATCTGCTCTTTCTTAACGATCAAGATAGAGCTTGCGAGAGAGAAGCTTGATTAAAATAGAAGGGCTTCGTATTATCCTCTTGCCGTTAGGCAATAGAAAGTACTTGACCTAATGGCTCCCCTTCTCAGAAAATATTGGCGACTTAATGAGCGCCCTACAAATTAAGGTTTCTGTATTTCGAGTACAGCCGTTTTGCATCGTTATCGAGACGATAGTATCGCGGATGGGGTTTCATTGCTCGTGTTGCTGCATAATCGAGATGCAAGATATGCTAATTTCTACCGATAAGCCTGTACAACAAAACGCATAGAATTACACTGCTTGAGTTTATCTTTGTTGTTTCTTCTAAATCGAAACTGACTGTCTCTCTTTTAACCTGGCCTTCGCTATTTTTAAGTAAAAAGTGGCGTAAAAAGATCTCGGGCATCTTTAGAATGATTGGACGCTGCAAAGAAGACGATTTTCTGGCACACCTGTCATTAATATGGATGCCTCTTATATGCAGTCGCAAAGCGATCGATACGTAATAGGAAGGACTTAATACCGATGACCATTTGCGCATTATGATAATCGTGTGTAATCTCCTTCTTGGAATTCTACCAAGATGACGATGCAGCGCTAATCATTTTAGTTATGTTAACCATTGTGGTGTTACGAATACCTTAGAACGCAAAATGTCGCGTGTTCCTGGTAGACAAAGGACTCAATTACCGTCTGTGTCATCCTGTTCCGCATGATTAACATTTCCCAAGCCGATTCCATTCTTTCGCTGAAGATCTTTTCATTAAAATTCTACGCGCGATAATAGCGTATCGTTTCACATGCCGCGAAAACGGGGCCTGATGATAATAACGGGTTTCAACGGGAGCTTTCGAGTACCTATCGTTACTCATACGTTGTCTTCAAGGAGCATTGACGAGGCACTTCCTCCGTTTTTGATTGTTATCGAATCGCAGCCAATCGCCGCGCAACGCAAAGCTGCTTTTAGAGCAGCACTCTAGACTCAAGTCTTTGATATACCGAGCTTTGTTTAAGATCTTATTTATTAAAAAAAGGTTAAACAAAATATTTTGTGATTCTTGCATTGCACGATCAACACGTGAATTTATCAATTTCTTTACAATATTTTGAACAAACGGCAACTTTACTTGACGAAAGAAAGACTACTTTGTATCTTGGCTTCATTGCATTCAGAATTTGGTGTCTAAATGATTACGGTGAATTTTAAATAAAATTAAAGATGTGTATAACGAAATAAGAATTATCTTCCTTTGGATCAATCATTTGTCACAGTATGAAATGTAAAAGTTTACAGGAAGAATGACAACCATAATCAGTACTAATCACATCGTATATATGAGTTGTATAAATATTTGACACGATGTATAGTTGTATTAACTGTCATAAATTAAGAGGTTTATTATTTTCTTTTAGCCACGCTATCTATACGTGCCACCTTTACTCACTCTCTCTTTCTCTTCAAAATATAAACTCTTAAATATAAATATTTATATAGATCTTTTAGCCACGCTATCTATACGTGCCACCTTTACTCACTCTCTCTTTCTCTTCAAAATATAAACTCTTAAATATAAATATTTATATAGACATGTTTATCTTCAGTTAAATACATAACATGTTATTGCTTTGTTTTGACGTTTAGAGAGAGGAAATAACTCCAAATTACACGGAGAATATTTTATATTAAAAATTACTATGTATGGCAGTAGCCGTGGACCAGTGCTGGAATTATAAATTATTTTTATTATGTTTTCTATAGAAAAACATAGTAAAAATACACACAAATTTTTATAATTCCAGCAATGGCCCACGGCTACTGCTATACATAGTAATTTTTAATATAAAATTTTCTCCGTGTACTACTATTATTAAACTTTTCTTTCATTTTACATATAGAAAATATGAAAAGTGTGAGAAAAAAAGAGATTAACGTCCATTTCCACCAATTTCTAGTTCTAACAATTAGAAAGAGATAAATAGTAAGTTAAACCGAGATTAAAGTTAATCTACATTGGTGGAAATGGACATTAGAGACAAGAATTTTGTAAATTCTTACAAGCGAAAAGTTCACTGAACCGAACAAATCGATACGATTGGCATGCTTAAGTCCGTTTGACTCCGATATACAGCGCCCAAACTTATCAAATATTCTTTCAGTCACAAGTGTCGTCTGAAATATCTTTTATTTCTTCCAGACATATTTTTAAACACAGCCGATTAGAGTCACGAATAGTTTTACGTGGCATCGTCAACTTTGATGTAAAGTGGTTGTAAAATTTTGATGAGGCTCGACAATAATTACGATCATTAAGTTTTAAAATATACCGGGTCGACCTTTTCGTAAACTTTTATTTTAGTTCTCTCGAATAGAAAGTACATATTCTTATCCGGTTTCGCCGCATATCTATTCCAAGATTAACCTTTAGGGGAACCTTGATAAAACAGGCACATTTATGATTGGCGCAAATATGTGATTTTTTGTCCAATTTTGTATCGATTTTTCTTCAACGAAAATGCTAAGATACTAACAACTTCTGAGTAATTAGCGATTGATGAGAGCAAGCTTCTCGTGAATCGAGTTTTCGGAATAGCGGATAAGAAACGAAAAATCGTATTTTTCTTTCAACTTTAATTAAAGTTTAGTTTAACAAAATTTTAATTCCAAGGCTTAATGACGTACGTATATGTCGAAACGCGAAAAGCTGTATTAAAAAATTCGAAGAAAATTCGGCTCAAATCTATCAGCTATTAAAATTTTTCAATTTATATTCCGGAGTGTAAAAAAAGCCAGATGTCTTCTTTCGTTCGAGAGTTTTACCTTGAGCTCCATGCTGTTTGAAGCAAATAATTCGTATGCGGCACTTGATACACTTGTGTCTCTCTCTCTCTCTCTCTCTCCGTCTCCCTCTGTTTTTATCTCTCGTTCTACTTCTTTTGGGGTCGTATGTTTCTCTTCGGGATGCAATATATCACTCTTTCTCTTTCACGATATTACTTTCTTTTTGGAAATCGGACCGCGAGGAGAGCGACGAGTTAGAAAATTTGCTCGAGCGAAGAAAAATCCCGAGATGACGACCCCGCTGGTAAAGACCTCCGTACCACGATCGCGAACGCGCGCGACTGCCGCTGATATTCGTGTGATGGTATAGTCGAAGCCGATTTTCAAAAGGCCCCGCTCTCTTCTTTCATGTCCCCCTCTTCGTCCTGTACCTGATACAACGACAGTGCGATTGGGCGACCCCGGGACTGGATCCCGGTCGCATGAACCTTTCACCGTCCCACGCACCCCTGTCGCAAGCGAGGGGGGGGGGGCTGCCCCACCAAAAAAAAAGAAAGAAAAGAAATAGCAGATCATCGAGCTGTTCGAAGCGCGAAAGGCACGGCACTCGATAATGACGCATGACCTGCGAAAGCAACGGCGAGAATTTCTAGTGAAATTATGTATAATTTTGAAATTAATAATCAGATTCAATGTTTCCAATGTTAATTAATTTTAGGTAGGAGAGAACTTCTCTAAGAATCAGTAGATAAATCATTTTGCGACGCGCGACGATTCTCCGATTTTGCGTCGAGGAAGACGTATGGAAAGCGCGAGTATCGCGATCCAACTGCGCGGTCGATTCGGGACATCGGACACGGAGTAATCCCAGTCGTACTCGTATTACGAGAAAAAACGGGAGTGTTTTGCGGTGCGAGGCAGGAATCGATACACAATATCGCGTGATGAGAGAAGCGCGCATTTATTATTAGTGGAAACGTCGACTGCAAAAACATCGTATCACGTTGCATGAAACTCTTCTGAACTACGATCGCGCGTACGTCGCTGAGATTTATTATATAAAGTATGAGAGATGAGAAGAGAGACGAGAAAAAAATATTAATCCAGACGGAAATCAAATTTTCTCCCTCTCGCGTTTATTCTCATAAGTGTTTTCAAAATATTCTCGTTTCAGAAAATATTCTCAGGTCATTCTCGGCCATGTGGAATAATTCATCCCCAGGTATTCTTAAAACATTTGTGGAACGTGAAGCGTTCCCACAATGTCCTCCGAAAATGCTCTAGCTCTTACAGAATATTCTTAGCTCATATTATAGTGTTTACGGATCCTAAGCAAACGTTACTCGCGCACTTTGTCGTCTTATTGTTAGAAAAAAAAAACTGGAAACACGTGGCACGTCGAGCATCTCTTAGTCTTTGCACTTTGACGCGATCCTGTTCATATTTCTTCGAGAGCGCGCTTCTGACAGTCCGTACCGGAGAACATATGATACCGGACGCGGTCCGTTAATGACGGCTGGTCAGGTCACGCCAGTACCCGTCAATTTTACAATTTAACCGCATTGAAGCGAACCGCTCCTGTGACTTCGCACACATGTCCCACCAAACTCGCATGGCCGACTTTGAGGCTCGTCTTACTTCCGACACGATACATTTCCCTCGTGTAACAACGCTATTCGAGATATGGGAAGCAATAATTAAATATATGGATAAATATGAGAATATTGTTCTAACGAAATATTATTTTTTCATCTCAAAATGTATCGATTCGTTATGAACTTACAAATCGCACCAGCACATTTTCAGTTATATCGTTTAATCGAAAAAGACAGAGATCTTTGAAATGATTCGAACTGACTCACGAATAGCATTGTAGTGTGCAATATTTTATCGCTGTACATGCATCGCTGAATACATCGATCGTCGCAAATATTTACCGAATTAAAACCAAACACTGATCACTTTATTATATGTTATAATTCAATTAAAAATATATATAGGATGCCAGATATATGTGTGTATTACACAGATATTATAAAAATGATATCGCGGAATTTTTCATTTACGTCAGGAATAAAATTGCGATGGAAAAGAGATTACTTTTAAAAGAATAAAGCTGTCGCGTCTTCTTCGCCCTATTTTAGATAATGATTAAGTTGCTATAAATAT
Organism: Aphaenogaster floridana; assembly: GCA_003063835.1. Taxonomy (NCBI): domain Eukaryota; kingdom Metazoa; phylum Arthropoda; class Insecta; order Hymenoptera; family Formicidae; genus Aphaenogaster; species Aphaenogaster floridana. The sequence goes on along the minus strand of NJRP01000124.1, from coordinate 401,236 downwards.
CGACACGAATAGATTTTAGACTCATTGTCAGACAAGCAGACATGTGATTCACTATTAGAAGCAATTGTCATTAATTGTCGTAATACGTCGGCCGAAGCTGACTACACGAGATCCAATTTGCATGTAAATATCGATCTGGACACATGTGCCTCCATTCTTGCGCCATTTCTGCCAGTAGGAGTCATCAAGAAACAAAGTAAAGCCTTCTACAAATTTAACGCCTTTCTGTTAAACCAGACATGTCAAACAGACGTTCAGCGTCAATTTGTCATCCACGTTTAAAATTAGATGTATCTCACTGTTTATATCGCGAGCTCGATTTCTATCAAGGTAAAGCCCACCTGTCGAAAAATCAAGTTTTAGTTCCTTATTCAAATGCTGTTTATCTATTATTAAATTATTACAAAATTATCAATAGAAATAATGTTGAAACGAACGAAAAAAATATTTAATATTGATCCGTACGTCGATATTAATTTGTAATGCAATTCATCTGACATTTTTGGTGTTATTTTCTTAATATCAAGACTCTTATAACAAGACTTTTTAAATATTTTTTATCATTTGCGAGTTATAGCGAGAGGCCGATATCTGGATGGTATCCCCCTTCAAATTATATCACCGAAATTTCAACACATTGCCACGATAGAACGTTATCTTTTGTGGACTTTGTGTCGCGTTTATCGTGGTACAGCTCTCGTTTTCGGTGGCCGCGAATATACGGCAATTATACCGATATTATTTACTCTCATAATTGCAATTTAGCATAGCGATGCCAATCTTCAATACTTCATTTCAATCTCTCGATTATAGTATATGTAAACATATGTACGCGGGATGTCTCAGAACCCGCGCTTATACACATCCGACAATATTCCGTTAATGGAACGCGGGACGAGACATCGTGATAATTTGCGAGTCAATGACTTTGGCGAGACATCAACATCTTCGTTCCTTGTCATTCGTCACGCGAACGCATTTTTCTTCGAGCGATGCATACTCGATCGTAATTCACTTTCTCGAGACGCATCGACGACGAATACGTGGCAACAGCTGGTACTTACCCAGTCCTTATCCGTCGTAGCGGTCTGCGTGCAAAAGAAAAGATACAAGGAAAGGAGTTAAGATTAATTTCATAAGAAATTTCGTAAGCGAATGTCAAAGCGTTATCGTGTTTGGACGGTTAACAAGCCGGATAAGCGCTAGAATATTGAATTCGCGTTGTAATTTTGAATAATGAAAAATAATTAATAGTATCTCGTTAATCTATTTAATCCCCGGGTATAGTCGACGAAATATATTTTGCAAAAAATATATTAAATAAATCAGAAGTTAGTAGAGATATTTGTTTCACTTAATTTATAATAAAAATAAAATTAAATATAATCTTTGTTAATTAAATTCCGATCTAGTAACCTAACGAAACAATGTTTATGTAAAACATGACATGGTGGTAAATAGTATTTTTTAAATATCAAATTTTCTCTTCGTATTGCTTACTGGACTCATCACGCAAATTATACTCGAGAAGTAAGTAGTTAACACTGGAGAAAAATGGATTACCTTTGGTGTTGGAGTCAGGGCCGTTGGCGTCGACGCCTGTTCCTGAATGTCGTCGCTTGACTAGAGCAAAATATTTAATTACACACCAATCTTGTGACGTATACGAGCGACGGGGGCGTAGGTGGCAAGCGCAAGGGTATGTTTAAAAGATCCAATGCAACATTAATCACTTACTTAAAAGAACTGAAGATAATTAAATTTTAATCCTCTTAATGTAAACATCAATTTTTTAATATTTTAAAATAGTAACTTAAATCATTGTTAAATTCTTATCTGTATTCCTAGGATACTCCTCTATACGTAAATAAAAAATAAAATAAATCTCATTTTTATATTTCATGCGTATATATATATATATATATATATATATGTTATAATAAATAAATAATATAACTGAAATAATATAACAAGAACTAATAGCATGATTTTATTCATTACATTAACTACGTAAAATCTTTACAAATTCCGCGTTTAATTTCCGGCTACGCCTTCGGCATGAGAATTGCGTGTAGATACATATATACGATACCTTTTCCTTTTCCACGCCCATCGTATAGCAGCTTGAAAGAATAGGAAACAAACAGTTGGTTAGTCAGTAAAAGTCTAAAAACGTAGGCATTGAGTAAATGCATGTGCGATATCTCTGCTCTGTGTATATATGCGTGACGAGACCCGAAAATTATGTAGCCAATATCGCTCGAAAATGAGAAAGAGTCGTTTCGCGATAAAAAGTACTCACAGAACTCGCGATAACTCATCGGAATGTCTTACAAAATGCGATATCGATCGACTAAGAACGGACGGCCATCCGCATCGCTGCACATGTGATGCAATATCAAACAAAAAACTCACATAAAGATGATAAATGCAAACGTGACGCAACCAGGCATGACAAAGATTATGAAAAAATTGATCTCGGTAAGAAAAATGCCCTGAAATATTTTGTCGAGATTGACACGTTTACAAATTGATAATATCTGTGATAGATTTATTCAAAACGCTATTATAAATGTTCTGAATTACATTGTGATAAAATGCATTGCGTATAAGTAAATGTTGCATTCGCAATAACGAACTCGGTTCACGTGGAAATCTTATTTTGTTATATTTTGCTCCACAGAAGAGTTTGCTAAGAAAAATTTTCACGATAAAACGAAGTTTGGTGAGATAAGAGTTGGATACTGTCGAAAAATTGAATAAAAGCACAATAAATATCGATTTCCATAAAAATGTTATCCCTTATTAAGGAACAGACATTACGTATTAAATGTAATTTGTACAGGAAACTCCATTCGGAGAACTCCATCTGTCACTGTTTAATGGGTCAGGATGACGCAATCGCTCTTCTATTCTTCTATTATTCTGACATTTTTTCCTTTGAACCATTTTATGTAAATTCGATTAGTTAGGCGAAGCATTTACCAAGCACGATCTGACGATCGACATGCGTGCGTGATGAAACTATAAAATAGCGTTAAGTCTTTATTTTTTAGAGAGGAAAAATAATAACAGAAGAACTGTAAAAGAAGTATACTAAATAATCGATAACCATAGATAAAAGAAAAATTTTTAAAGAAGCAGAAATTATATATAAATTTCTTCTAAACCTATAGTTATAGTCAGAATTTGTTCACAGTAGAATTGAACAAAGTTGAGGATATTAGATACACAAGCATTTTATATTTGTCTGCAATATAAAACGTAAATTGTACAATTAAATTCACGATTAAGATTCTCTCTTGAAAAGTTCGATAATTGTAATATTTTTCGCGTTAATTCGATTGATTAATTGATCTTTATCTCACCCGAATTAACACGTCGTCTTAAATGACCTGATCGCGCAGCAGGATTAAATATGTGCTTAAATTTGATTATGATATAATTACACGATAATAGATACTTATCGCACTCTGTCGAAAGTAATCTCGTTTACGTTATTGCTTTTAGCGTGAAGATATAATTTATCCCTTGTAAGAACAATTTCATTTTAGCACGCAAATTGTGTAACGTAGGTCACATCGTCTACATCGTCTATTTGGTGGCGAGATAACTAGGTATTTCTATGCTGAAAGGCATATTATGTTTGCAAAAATGAATCACGCATGCCGCGTGCAGCACGACGCGATGCGAACGACATAATGGTGTCACGCAACTACAATAAAGTATTAGGAAATATCTCACGCGGAAACGAATGTATGTTCAGCCTTTCATTTACTTTATCGCGTTCTTCTCTCTTTAAAAAAAAATCGTATTTACTACGGTCACGCTTGTCTCCGACCAACGCCAACGTCACGGGAAAATCCGGCTTGAACGATAGCAAAGGTCAATCGAAAAGGTCAACAGATTTCCACCCTGTTCGTCATGATTCTATACGACGATGGCAGTAATATGTGTGGGACACGTAGTGCTCCATAAACGTTAAGTAAATCTTGGATTCGAGATTGAAACCGGTATAACCTTTGACGAGTTCAGATGAAAACCTGAGGGTTAAACCCTTCAATCTTTTTAATGGTCGTCAACACATCTGGATGAATACGAGAACCATTTTCCATACTTCAACGATCAAGAATTCAACTTGGCGGAATTGTTCGATGCGAGGACTTCAATTCCTGATAGAATCGAGTATTTCTCTTCGACGTTCGTGCTGATCGGACATTACATGATCGACACAATTCGATGAATCCAAGGAGATGTCGAAACCGTCACGAGTAACACGTGCGCCAAAACATGATACAATATGCGACACGAGCAGCCGTCGTTTGCATTTTTTTCGGCGATCAGCGGAAGAATCACGTGTAGAGACTCGTGAGGAAATATTCGCAAACTCACCTCGTAAGCGATGCTGGTGAGGGGCAGGAAGCGTGGGTTCGTCTACTCTGAGGGCTCGATTCGATCCTCGTGTGTCTTAATACCCCCCACGGACGGGGTTGGCGCAGCCGGCGCGACCCCGTCAGCCGATCATACGACGCAGGCGCACGAATGTGTTTCAACCCCTTATATGCCACCCACGTAACGGGGGAGAGTCCCGCGCGGGTTGAATCGCAGTTGCATCATTCACCGCGCACACGGATTTTGTGGTCGATCGTAGGGACGATGACGTCATGAACGGATTACTGACTACTGAGCATCTTGTAAAGTGAACGAGAGGCTGTTTAGAAAAATTAACATTCCGGTTGATAACGAGGAAAACTTTTGTTACATCTCTCCTTTCGTTCTCTTTCTCTCTTTTCCCGTATAAGGGCCGATTGTTCCAACTTCTTGGTAAGTTTTACCTGACAGGTAGCACACATATCTACGTTTCTTTTCAGATAAGTTCTAAAAAAGAGACAAAGATATGCTACCTGTCGGGTAAAACTTACCAAGAAGTTGGAACAATCGGCCCTAAGTGTTAAAAATTGGCTCAGCTTCAGATTGGCTAAAGAATCCGTGTGTAATATTTTTGGATAGGAATATTACTTTCTTCAAACATGAGAATACCTTTAGTATTGTACAATAAATGCGAAGTACGAATATTCTTCTTCCATCTTTCTCAACGAGAAAGATGGATACTTTGAGACTTGGAAACGATCACTCTTGATGATCGCGGACGATCATCGAATAGCCAAGTTCCCTGGCGAAAATTGTTAGTGAAAGATTGTGTTTATATTTGTTTATGAAGAGTTTTATCAATGCTTATACTATTTATGAAGAGTTTTATAGATAGTTACACTGTTTAGAAACGCGCGTTGCAAATAATGCTGACAATAACATTTTATAAATACTTACAAAACTATAATGGAAACGTTTGAGACTATGTCATTAAGCGCCACTGAAACATTTCATAAGAAATTTCATAGCCGTGAACATCTCATAAACAATTCCATGTTTAAATTTCCATCTCATAAACAATTTAATAAATTTAATAAATTTTTTAAAGCTCAAATGAAACATCTCTACTCAACACTTAAACAAACTTCTTATAAACTTTCAATAAACATATTATTTTCGCCAGGGTTATGTAAGCGACTTATCGATTCACTAATTGTAAGAAGAAATCGACGATACGGAAGCGACGCAAACGTCAATCCCCTTCCGCTGTCGCGCCTCACTAGGATGATAAGAATTTTATTGCTTCACGACACAATATACTCGTATTTACGATTCGAGAACATAAATAAGCTCGAGACGCATTATATGTACGATATTACTCATCGTCAGTTAAAGTATTAGCGTTTTATTACAAAATTATTACGAAAAAGCGTTAGAAAGGAAAGGAAGGAGTGCAAGGTGAACGTGTACACGCACATGCGTGGGGTCTCGTTTGCGCAAAAAAAATCTACGTCTCGCCGACAGTCGGTGATGTCTGCAAAACTGTCGCCAAGAGTGGCCAAGAGCTGGCACGTTGCCCGACGCGATCGCGCGAAAATGTAACAGAACATTCATCTTATCATCCCGGATATGGCTGGTGCGACCCTTGGAGGAAAAAAGAAAGATACGCACTTCCTTGAGCCAGCTGGTGACGCGTGATTTTCTTATTTCGAGGAAATTAATCGACCGCGATATATCCTGTTATTCGAGAATCGTCCTGAAGAATAAGCTCGAATTATAAAGACACATTCAAAGAAATTCTATAAGAATTTCTAAAGAAAATAATATTTTTCAACCGAAGACTCTTCTTCTTTCTACTCTCCCTTACTTTCCACCTGATATCGGTTGGATTCAGCTGGCAATTTATTATATTTATGATTCCGTGGAGATCTCGATACTGGATACGGGTCTATCGAATCATTTCCTTATCGCGTTCAATATATCATTCATCATCGGACGAAAGATAACGAGCGGAAATGATTGTAACTGATACGGTCGACTGATATGATAATGACGCGTTAATGCGTAATTAAAATCTTCGTGATTGCGTACAAGATCCGACAAGTGCGTACATGATTAATTAAGTGGCTCAGGTATCTTAAGAGGAGCTTAATTTTCAAGATAGCCGAAATCCTCAAAATCCTCCATATTCATTGCGACATCTGATCTTGAGACAATTTGCTTATCGTTTGATAATGCAGAGAAAATTATTCTACCTAAGTAGGTCCTCAGTCAAGATTAGGTATTTACAGTAGTCTTGAAGAGTCAATTTTTATAATTGCCCTTACAACAACGTAACAAATAATAATATAAATAAATAAAAGAAAATAAGAAATAAAATATTTAACATTACTGCCGCAGAAAATGCAAGTGAAACACGATTTAAATCTTGATAGAATTATTACATCTACGATTTGTTAGATCTAACTAGGTCAATTTAATTGCACTTTCTACGTTCTATCTTCTTTTCTTCCTTTGAAAACCATATGTTCGTTTTATGAATACAGAAGCTGCAAGAAAGTGCCGCAGACGAGGATACTTCGCATGTGGGCACCCGAGCAGTCGATCGCGCGTTAACTTCGTTTCCGTGCGGAATGCTTCGCTCGCGTAGTAATTTTCTATTTTTACGACAAGCAAATATCCCGCGCAGTTGCGACGACTGTCGTCATTCTCGCCGTATAGCTTTCGTCAGATAAGGAGAGACAGAACCGATTACGTGCCTCCGCGCACACCCACCGAATCGACCAATAGAGAGCCGCGGCAACCAAGCGTCTCTCGACGTCGCGGTCGTCCTGAGTCGTCACCTTCCAAGAAGGTGCATTTTGGTCTCTCGATTAATCGCTTGTGACACTTATGTTTTTTTTACGCCAAGTTAAAAGAAATGATCGACTCATGTCCATTTCTACCAATGTGGATTAACTTTAATCTCGGTTAAACTTAATCTTTATCTTTTTTTAGTTCTAAGAATTGGAAAAAGGTAAATTAATATTAATCTATTATACATTGGTAGAAATGGACAGTAATCGTATCCAGAGTGTGGAATCGGCGGCTAGATTTACAGATTCTCCAAAAGATTCAAACGATTTTCGAGACGGTCGCACGTGCCTCTCGACAGACGATGGCAACCCCTGTTTCGATCGATACCCATTTGTCCACGGATTCATGTCATCATGGACACGTGATCGAAAAAAGCGTCGATTCACCTGTTGAGACAACGAATGCGATTTGCGGCATGCGCGGATTATTGCGTGATTATCGCGCGTGCACGGATACAAGACTATTTCTGTCAGATTGAACGCGATACGGCAGCCAAAACGAAGAAACGGAACTTTGCGCACGGAACGTCAACGTCTCGTCCGTCATATTTTCTTTCCTTTTTTCGAAACCGTACGCCTCGTTTAATTAACCGCGATACGCACCGAGGGCAAATTAATCGACTGCCTAGAGTACCATTAAACCCGGATCAAATGCGCATACGGGCGCGCAACGCGCTTATTGCATCACTCGCGGGCAAACTTCGTCGATCGTGTCTCGTTGCATCCAGTAGCGTAACCAATATTTAAAATTAATATAAAATTTATGTTTATCAAACTACAGAAGAATAGCCTCAACTTAAAGTCTGACTACACGGAATACACCACGCATACATGTCAATTTTTAATAATTTATAAATGTTATTTTGTCCTTTCATATATGTTCTATAAGTGTCTTTCTAATTTTCATGTACCTTCACGGTTTAGTCTGACGTTGCGCACGGTCGTGACAACTTAATTTTAACTTGATAAATTTTTATTTTGTGACCGTTTTACTTGCATATTGTTTTTCTGACTTTGAAAAATCCATCATTTTAATTACTACGATGACCAATTTTAATTTTAAGAGCGCTTTTACTGACTTCGCATGTACTTCTCGTGATGAGTGACTTGGTTTTTTAAAAAAAGTTTTATTTCTTATTAACGTTCTCCTTTGAGACTTATGTATTTATCTCTTTTGTAATTATTTAGTGTAGTGTCGTATTATTTATAGGATGTTTTTTGACCGACTACATCACTCGGCCAAGTAACCGTTGTAAACGATGCACACTTATTAATTGCCTTAACCTCTGGTCTACGCCACGCGGAGTATAAGTGAGCTTTAATTTGTCAGACCCTTGATTATGTTGAAAATAGCTCAAAAGTGAATCGAAACGTCCAATTTTTATTATGTGTTATATATCGTAATTTTATTTGTTAAATTTGCGCACCGTTATCTGCGCTTGACTCTCATTTGCCTTTATTGTTTTATTGTTCAATATTCAAAAGGAAAAAAATGTAAAAAAAAGAAAAGAAGGAAAAATCGAGGGAGGAAAGACGTAAGGGTGAAAAATAAGATAATCTGATAGAAGTAAAGAAAAAGATATGGACGGTAAAAGATACGGATTAATTAAAAAGTATTTTACATCGTTTTACATTCTCCGCGTTAAACCCACAAATCGGCAACGAGACATGATGACCAGAAGTCGCAGAAGGTGCGACTCGAGAGAGCAAAGAATCTCTCGAATTCTCGGGAATTTCGTGGAACGTTGTCTACGCCAATGGTTGCCACGATATTAGCAAAATTAGCGGTCGCGGTTACAAGGATGATCGCTGCGCTAAATATCAAAAGCAACGATCACGGCGTCGCATCGGGAAATTAATCGCGCGATTCCTTTCTTCGAGGGGTGAGAAAGGAAAACGTGAACCACCAGTACTCGAGTTTGTCCGAACTACGATCGCGCGAATCTACATAAGATTCGACGCGACGAAAGACGATAAGAGGAAAAATTCACCGATAATCGCCTGATCGATCACCGGAAAAAATGACGATTACTTTCCACGTGATGACACTTGAGAAAAATAGATAAGCGAGGAGGCGAGTCACGGTGAGTTACGTCGGCGTGGAATTGACAATGGTCCGACGTGATAATTATCTCTAGACGCCGGCCTGCATTCCGAGAAGATTCCTAAGCGCAACGTACGCGAGTACGACGTTTGCGTATTCATTAAAACAATCATCGACGTTTGAAAAACGTTTTCTTGACGACGAAGAGTCAGAAGTCGCGATTCTTCTCTTTTCACTGAGGAGGACACTTTCTTCATTTCGACATTTGTGCGCTATTGGCACCGTTAATCGATACATGCTTTCGATAGGTCTCTAAAGAGCGTACAAATTACATAAGATTATATAAGAGAGCGTTTCTTCGATAATTCATGCAGAATGTTGCAATGAACCGGCCGGACGATCAATGCGCAAAACTGAGTAGACGGAGATGGAGTAGACTCGCGATATCATGTATATATGTATAATGTTACGACAAGCCTTTACAGTTAGAGAACTTTTGCTCTAATCTTTGTAACTGAATTTTTTGTATCTTTTCCCTTTTTCTCCCTGCAACGTCTAATTATATAGCTATTTCATTTCGAGTGCAGACAGTATTCCACAAAGAACAGATTGATTCAACATCTAGCTACAAAACGGATGTGGGTCGATAAAGTGCACAATGCTTGGCCTATTCGTACGCAACGTACCGCACATGAATCTCGCGCGGACACGAGACGCCATCTCGTAAACAAGATTAAACCGAAGACACGACGCGGATTTCCACCGCATCTACAAAGTCCGCGAGACGTGCGTGCGTGCGTGAGCGCGCGTGACCGCCCACCTGGCTTCGAATAGCCGCGGGATTTCGACATTGCTCTAAAAATAGGGTGTTTTCCCGCTAGCGCATCTTTTGCTACATAGGGGCTCATCTCCGCTCGCACCTCCTCAGGCGCACCTCCTCTGGCGCTAGCTAGACATTGTCTTCTGGCGCAGAATACTTCAACGTCCATTAAGGTTGGCTACTCAATTAAAAATGATAAGAATTAGTTCCTCCAAATTTATGGAGGATATTCGTCTATGGGAATCTGTCATCCATGCAAAATTTGAAATCAATGGTCTGCATGGTTGTCGAGTAATTAATAATTGAAGTTATACTCTTATACACGGGCGACATATAGCAAAAATTGTATAACTTTTTTTCGTTATTATTTTCCATTATTATAAATAAGAATAATGTAGAATTAAATGTAGGGACATGTGATGCGAATAAAAATTTGTGAAAATTGAACAAACTTGAATGTAAAATTATTAAATAAATTAACATCTTTTATTAAACCAACCATGCAGACCATTTTATGACTTAAAATTTTGCATGGATGGCAGATTTCCATAGACGAATATGCTCCATAAATTTGAACTAATTCTTATCATTTTTATATTATTGTATATTTGTAATTTGTATAGTTAATAAATAATTTATTCCCCCCCCCCAATAACGGCGTTGGCTCACATTGGCTTACTTCCATATTATCCTTGATTTTATATCCGAGAGCCTTGTTATCATTAATTTTAGTTATCATTTTTAGTTGAGTAGCCAACCTCCTTAAGGCAATCACACATAAAGTTCCGTGAAGACGTAAGCGTAAGAAAATCGACCAGTCCCAATCGAATGGTGGGGTTACAGACAACACGATACTCGCCCTTACGCCCTTACGGAATTTTATGTATAATGGCCTTTACGCTCGCATCTAACCGTAAGCATCAGTGCATTTTAAACCGCACGGCACAATTGTGCGCAACATTGTCGCGACATCTTTCGATATAAAGAGCAAGCCAAGTATTTTTGAGCCCCTCCAATTGAATGATATATCAGTTCCCACCTTTGCTTACGCAACTCTTACGTCGACCGCTTTGAGAAGTATTAAAGAACTCTTGTTCCTCAAAACAAAAAACATTTCGTAGTACTTATGCAATGTTGCCGTGAGACGTAGATAATTTTGTAACATCTAAAAATAAAAAAAAGTTAATATTAAGTTGAAACCCTCGTTATCGGGAGTTTTTACCATGGATTTTGACTTTCTTACGTCATTTAATTCGCGTAACGTTTAACTTTGACGCGCGTGTTTAATTTCGTAGAGAAATGAATTCAATTTCGTGTGTATTTAACTTCGTCCGAAGCAACAAACACTTGGCTTGTTCGTTCGATGAACGAATCGCGACGAGAGCTTTACCTTCCTCGCCAAGAGAGGTACAGTGGTCTCCCTGGTGTATATCGGAACATCGAGGTCGCTGACGCTGCTGCTGATGCTGGGTGCACGCGAATCGGAGCGTTCACCGAGCGGTACCGAGAGGTGCGTCGGTCTCAGCGGGTGCGACTCCGCGATGTAGCCCTCGCCAAAGTCCTCGTCCTCTCGTTGCATCTGTCGGAAATGCGAATTTAGAATCAAAATCGCAAAGCTCAGCTCGTCTTTTCCGTTTAAGAATTAAAGATTTTATTAGATTAATAAAAAACAAGATAATAAAATTAATTCGCGCACGTCTCTCGCATGCGGACGTATGTTTTTAGAGATACCTATACGTTTTTGCGTACGATTGTTATAATATGAATGTTTTATCGACAAATATAAAATGGCGCGACTGAAAGCATTTGGAGTACAACAAGCTGGCAATTACATTGTCACGAGGCTCCGCCGTTATTGTCAATTTTCATAGTTTTCTGCGTCGTATGTGGCGTACATAAAATTAGCACGAGTAGCATGACAACGGTGCGCTTTCCCTGTCAAGTATTTGGCCGATGATCAAGGCTAGTAACCCGATGACATACTCCTCGCACACATGTGTGCTGTTCTCGTCCTACCATTCAGGACCGATCGGGCGACGAAAAATCTGGCGACTACTTCGCCAGGTCGATTCGACGTTCAATGTAGACGTTAATTCCAAATATTTATCGTTATTTTTCGTACGCGCATTTTCCACAGCTTGAAAAATATATACAGCAATACTTTTTATCTCTAAGATAAATAAGATTCATGGAATCATGATAATCGATTACGCGATGAAATCGCATAAATTCCAATCCGAGCGAGAAAACATCGGAAAATTAACAGTACGTATCCTCCGGTAATTGCATGGTCGGGCGTTCTCTCGAGAGAGGATCCGGTTGGACGACGAACGACGATATTGACGTTTAAATCCCACGCAGCGTCCTACTAATCCTATATGGCGGCCTTAATCCTTGGTGCATTGCAAAAATGAGAAATCCGCATTACCTCAGAACTTAATTATCCGCTCCGAGTATGCGCCCCGAAGACAGCATCCGCGATATCCTAATCTCCACAACGGAAGACAACATGTGTTAAATAACGAGAGTAGCTCTACGATTGAGTTAACGAGCACAATAAACGATAAGGGACGAAATCATAGTAATCCACAAATTGTAAACTTGGATCTTGATACGACGAAGGATTACCTCAGCAAAGTTCTCAATTGAGGGTGATCAAAAATCTCGGCAATCAAGTTCGCCCGAATTTGACGTCTCGCGAGAGATCCTCCGAGATCCGACAAAAGAGGCGCGTCGCACAAAGAAAGGATGGTTCACGCAGAAAGAAAGAGAATCGCGGCGGGGGATGCTGGTTCGATTGGCGACCGGAGTGCATCCGTGCAGCCGGGGGATGCTCTTGAGACTGAGAGGACGCGACGACTCCTCGTCGTCGACGGCCGACGTAGCCGACGGCCTCTAGCTAGATTTAATTTTAACGCTTCGCTTCGCGCACGTTCCTCTACCGTAAGCGAATCTCCGAGTATCATCGGAAAGAGAGAAGATCTCCCTCGCCCCGTTTTTCCGGCGAGACTCCGTCAATTGATCGGCCGCGCAAAGTTCCTCATAATTGGTTTCACTTGACCCCAGGATATGCATCGCGACTCCGTTCGGCTCCTAGAGAACTGCCTGCAAACTGCAACTCACTTCCCTGCGAACCTGTGTGTGGATCACATTTATTAGAAACAAATCTGAAAAGAAAAATGCGAAGAATCTGAGAAGCTTCGGTGAAATCTATTGTTAATTAATACTTAAATTATTATTTTATGACGTTCGAACGCGTTCCTGTAATTCAATAAAGATTGCCTTAATATATTGTTGAATTTTCTCTTCCACTCTATTGATAATTTCTAACTTATATATTTGCAACTCTTTTCAATGTTGTAATATCTTTTAAAATTTAAATTTAAATTTAGATAAATAAAAAGTATTGCGATTTATAAACATCATGATTGCGTCAATGAAATATTTATGCCGCGACATGTGAGTAGACTTCCGTCGCGTCTATTTCGGCGTCACGTGGTTCATTTTAAAGCAGGCGGCTAAGTAATAAGTTATATATCTACTTACTCAGACAACACACGCGTGTTTAAAAGATTTCTTAAAGATAATTTTTTAGATGTCTGTACAATTTTATCAAAAGACTTCTTAAAGACATTTTTAATATTGAAAATTACAATTTTTGAAATCTCGGATTCTCAGAATCGTAATGGAATTTTGGACAGAATTACAACCTCATTGCCGATTCTCCTGATATCTTCTCGATTTTCAAGATTCTTAATTTTCGCGATTTAAAATCCCAAATTTTTGGAAATTTAACAATTCTTGGAAATCTTGGTCTTTTCAGAAATTACAAAATATAATACATTGTATTAGTAATAAAAAATAGAAAAATAGAAAAACAAATTTTAAATTAAAGAATTTATTCTAAACTAAGTTTGGAAAACATGGAACACTCTGTATACAGAGCAGCGCTACTATTTGCACGCAGACTTAAATAAAACAGATGTTTACGGAATGATATACGAGATTGGCATCGCAAAATAACGAATATGATATATTTTATAAAGTACTATTTTATTGTGTCGCATACCTCTTATCGACAAAGTTTCAACTTATTGTTAATGTTGCCATCTAAATGTTTGTTACGGAAGAAATATCTCTTTGTACAGCTTTTTACATGATGTAAAATAGATATTTTACAACAATAATAGTATATTATTAATCACAATCGTACTTATACTAATTAGAAATTTTAATTTTCTGACAGAAATGAGGGTTATAGTGCCATCTAGAAACAATGTGGGAACTTTTTGATGAACTGGAGTATCGATTGGTACTGGGTACAAACTCGGTGAGTAAAGTAGCGCGTTTGGCAAATGCGGTGCGTGGAACAGTAGCAAATTTAACCTCTCGCGACAAAATATAATATATATTGGTTTAATAAACGCAAATAGATTGGAAGGTACGAGTGCAAGATCATAAAAAAATCATAATTGTATATCTTGTGCTACAACAGTTGTACAATGGTATTTTTGACACAATTGTTAGCTTGTGTGAAAAAGGCGAGTAGATTTTGTTGAATTAAGTATTACAAGATTATGATTACATGTATTAACTGACAAAGGAAACTCTTCGTTTGTTCATAGAAATTACCAAGAAAATATCTACGTTCCAAGTTTATCGACACGCTGCGTCTTCATGTTAGGGCGGGTACAGGAGGTGCTGGATTGTCTAATTACGGTGGGATGGGAGGCGCAGGAGGTAGTGTGTATTTAGTTGTAAAAGACGGGCTAACATTGGAGAATGTTATCCAAACCTTGAAGGTCAGACGAATCAAAGCAGATCCAGGAAGTGATAGTACAGCAAGAGGAATTATAGGTGCACCTGGTAAAGATAAGATTATTTCAGTTCCACGTGGCGTTACAGTATATAATCAGAATGGAGCATTGTTAGGTAGGCATAATATTTTTAAAACTTTGTATTCAAAGTTATACATTCATCGTTACTTTTTTCCCTCTTATTCAAAAATTATATAGGAGACTTGAACGAAGAGGACTCGAAACTATTGGTAGCCAGAGGTGGCTTAGGTGGGTCTAAGGAAACGTGTTACTGCGGATTGAAAGGAGAATCTCAGTTGATACAGTTGAATTTGAAATTGATTGCCGATATTGGATTAGTTGGCTTTCCTAACGCCGGCAAGAGCACATTTTTGACAGCGGTTTCAAATGCCAAGCCTAAAATAGCTAATTATCCTTGTAAGACTTTTTACACATTTTATTTTAATTATCAGATTTTTATTTAGTTTCTTGAAACCCCTATTTACCCTATGCATCTTATTATTAATTTAGATCTTTGAGTGCAGTCATATTTTTTCTGTTGCAGTCACCACCATAAGACCCAAACTAGGAATCATGAAGTACAACGATTTAAGACAGATTACCGTTGCAGACTTACCAGGTCTGATCGAGGGAGCACATATGAACGTCGGAATGGGTCACAAGTTCTTAAAGCATATTGAAAGAACAAAGCTACTTATGTTTATTGTAGATGTACAGGGATTTCAATTGTCGCCCAAACATGGATATAGATCTTGCTTGGAAACTGTGGTCTTACTGAACAAGGAGATCGAACTCTACAAACCGGATTTATTAAAAATGCCAGCCATGCTTATAGTTAATAAAATAGACACCGATAATGCTGATAGTATTTTCAAAGAAATTAAGCCAACACTGTACAATTTACAAAATTACGTGTCTACATGTCCAAAGGAAATGCAACCCGAACAAGTGATACATTTTGACGCTATTTTAGCGGCATCTTTAATCTCGAAAGATAAAAAAGCGATAGAAACGATCAAAAACAGAATACGGAGTATATTGGATAAATACGAAGAGCAGAAACATACTATTGACTATGGTAACTTGGATTCTCGGTTAGTGAAGAGGATAAAACGGCAATTTGAGGAAAACGCGCCAATCGTTATATAAATTTGTAATATACGAAAATAAATATTTTGTAGATTATACTGATGTTATTATTAATAATGACTCGTCACGAAAAATATGTAGAAATCTAAATTTTTAAAAATTGAATAATTACAAGAGTTCAAAGTGAGGGACTGGATAGAGATTTTGGTTTGTTCAAAGCCCATTTAATTTCACTAGCTTACATTTTATGTTTGCATCTTGCACTCTTTCAATCCAACTTTCCCCGAATGATGCATTTTTCTCGACGGTTACCATTTCAATTTCCTCTCTGTCTTGGAGAACGCCTGCATTCACCATCCATCTCTCTGCACCATTCCACGCTATCATTATACCATTGTCGTTGCATAAACGAGGTGGAGTTCTAACGAATTTAAAACCTCTTTCTGAACAAACAATTTCTAAAGTTTTTGCCAAGAAATTATTGCAAGCCACTCCGCCGGATACTACCTATATTTAAACAAATATGTAAAACAAAGAAAAATCGGGAATTATTAAACATAATCTCAGGCATACCAAAGTTCGCTTCTCTTGCGATATCAAATCCATATTATTAATAAATTCCATTGCCCTCTGCGTTCTGAGACATATGTGCTTTACAAGAGACAGTTGCAGGGCAGCGCAGAAATTATATACGTCGGGAATTGCCGTACTATCAGCAACATCAAAGTCTTTTTCTTGTTGATCAATATACCTAAAACTTCTGTTCGATATACCCGCAAAACTAAATTGACAATCTCTCCTTCTTGTTAAGATGGGGTCGAAAACGAGTTTAGTTGGATCTGATGCTTTGCTTGCTGCGCTTTCAATCGCTTGACCACCGCTCATATGCGAGAATTCCGGTATAGTCGCAAGCTTAAGCCTACGAGCGATCTGCAAAAGTATAAGTTTAAAAAACAAATCTATTTTTATCGTTATATATTTCATGGATCTTTTTATCTTTATGTCTTACAAGATCTTCCACAAAATTTTGTTGACAATTTTTTGAAGATGAAATGTTAAAATAAAAGATTTATGAACATGCGATAGACAAAAACTTGAAAATATACCTTGTCTAGAACTTCACCAGGTGCATTATCTACCGTAGTACCCAGTATGTAAAATTTATCAACATTTTCAACGATCGCTAATAAACTGTGACCACCTGATACAAGTAAAACAAGATAAGGAAAGTCTACCTACAAAATATATATAAATAATTTGTTTGATGCAATGTATGTTTTATATATTTATATTTAGATCTAACATACTTTCTGCACCATTCGTACGGTTAATGCATGAGCTTCCATATGATGTATCGGTATATATGGTTTATTACCGATCCTAGAGAGATATTTGCCAAAGTTATTTCCAACGGTAAGCGATAAAGGAAGACCTGGTTTGGTTGTAGTTGCGATCGCATCTATATTTCTTAATCTTAGATTCGCCGATCTTAGTGCATCCTCGCAGACTGTAGTAATATCCTGCCTGTGCATTTCACTAGCAATTGTAGGTATTATGCCACCATATCTAAAAGTGAGAACACGATTACAAAATTTGCTAAATAAATTTTTAATAATTTTTTTAATTCATACGAGCTGTTTATTTTCGAGGTAGATATAGATAATAACATACACAGATAAATTCATACATTATCTAATAAATAACTAAATGCTATATATTATAAATTTATTACATAAATATACTATAAATATATTATAGAAATTTGATTATTTCATAAATCTTTCAAGTAGTCGTTATTTAAGTGTGTATTGAGAGAGAAAATTTACGTTGACTTTTAGAATATATGTGATTTGTGCGAGGTAAAACATTCGTAATTACTTCAAATGAGTAAGGTGTTGCGAATTTATCGCCTCGCCTAATATTTTTCCTGTGGTATCTACGATTCCGCATCCTGTATCGTCGCAACTTGTTTCGATCCCCAAGATGATAGCCGGTCTGTCGTCCGCAAATCTTCGTATCCCATTTAATGTTCGGCTACACGTGCGCAGAAATCTTGAGCATCTCGGCTGGCAAAGCTCTAATGACGTTTTACGCGGTAAAAGATATGCGCATTTGGCCATTTCGTATCGAAAGATAAAATATCATTTATACAGATCAACGCGACTGTTAACTGAACAGGTTATGGATACTAAATTCGCCAATATCCTATCGAATTAAAATAAGCGCGAATTTAACACCTTCACCATAACTTCATTCTGTACAAATCTATAAATCATATTAAATTAAATACAATATAATATAAAATATACGCCATTCGCTTGAATTCTTTTATTCTTTCTCCTGTCGAATTTCTCGAACCCGCCATATGCGATTCGAACGTTTTCGTACGACGAATTTTCGGCACACGCTGATTGGGCATCGAGTAGTGAATTTCTAAAGTCCCTAGAGCACCCTGCTCTCCGATGGCCAATCGGCACGTTTGAAAAAATTCGTGCGGCAAATAAAATTTCAGCCAACCACGTCGTTATGACATATCTCTATGAAAATCTAGTAAAAATTCCGTAACGTCGGACAAGAAGAAACACACACAGTGGTCTAGTTTCCACCGAAACCTTCAATTCGCACCTAATGGGCTGCGTTCAGAAATCTTACTCGATGGGTAGAGTAGCGTTTATTAACCAATCATGATAAAGAAATTTTTATTCTTTTTGTTCTGATTGGTCAATAAAGGCTACTCTACCCGTCGAGTAGGATTTCTGAACGCAGCCATGCGGTGTAGAACCATATTTAAGTCGATGGAAACGCAACTAATCTTTTTCATTACTACTCTACTTCCAATGGAAACAGTATTTCTAATGGATCTGCACCGAAGTAGAACCAGATTGAAGTGTTCGGTGGAAACTAGACTAGTGACGTAGGGATTGGCCGCATTTGAAAACGTCGGTGAGGTAATCGATCGATCGAACGGGCTGCCCATCCCTTTACTCCCATTTATCGATAAATTGTCCGAACGCGATTGTATCGCGGCCATCATAGGCTCGGTTCCAGTGGCACTTGGTGGCACTTGGCACTTGGCAGTCCGCAGTCGGTGATGTTAACGCTGGTGCTTGTTACGGGTCTTGGGAAAAATCACGGACTAAAGGGCGTGTAAGATGCACGAGTGCCGGAGCTCTCGGACTCTTGGCTCGGTCACGGCCTCGGCCTCGGCCTCGGTGACGCTGCCGGGAGCGACGAGCGCGTGGAATGCGAGAGCAGCGCGCGGATACAATCGGCTGGCTTAGCTCAGGAGATCAACGAAAGCATCGAGCTGCCGCTGCCAGTGCAAGACGGAGATGTCTGCGCCCTAAGGAGCCGTACCGACCGACGTACGGACCGATCTCGGCCGATTTCTCGCGATTGCTGACGATGCCCTTTGAAAATCCCACGAACTTTTCCTAGACAAACGCGTGTGAGCCACGAGCACTCAGTGAAATGTTTTCGTCGCCGGCGTCAGCGGTGGGCGAGCCGTCGGGCTACGACTTTCAGAAAGAGGAGAATGCTGCCAAGTGGAAGGGAGTGTTTGTCAACTCCCTGCGCAAGGTACATCTTCTATCGCTCCGACTTCGCTCTACTCCGCTTCTTGTCGCTTCATCCATCTATCTCCCTCTCCCTCTCACTTTATCTCTCTCTTTCTCTCTCTCTCTATATATATATCTCCCCCCCCCCTCTCTCTCTCTCTCTCTATATATATATATATATATATATCTTTCTCTCGCTCGCTCCCGTCTTGTACACTTCTTTCTTGTCTTCTACCATCCCGTTCTATCCCCTCCACCTCACCCCCGTCTCTCTTCATGTTTTGCTCGCTCCAACGCTCGATCATTTTTCGTCCCAATGATTTTACGTCGAGGCTGGATCGATCAACGACACCGACCGACGTCATCGCCGTGCGCGGCCACCATATGATTTCTCAAATGCCTCCCTGTCAACATCGGCGATTGGTGGATTTTTTTATATCGTATATCCTCGCGCTCTCGTATCTCTATTCTCCGACCGTCGACTCCTTCGGCGACGTATCTGTCCCAAAGTATTATATTTTGTAAAATAATCATATATCTTTGGCCAATAATATAATTATGATAGTAATATACTATAGATATTTACGTTAATAGTGAAGGAAAAATCGTTACTTTGTAGGTACTCGAACAAGTACATCCTAGTCTCGAAGCTCGGCAAGATGCCTTGGACTATGTGGAAAGTTTAATTTTAAAAATGCTAGGCATGCTTTGTGGACATCCACCTCCTCAGACTCCTCAAGATGTAGAGGAAAGAGTAAGACGGACGTTTCCTACACCCATTGATAGATGGGCTCTTCGTGATGCGAGAGACGCTTTAGAGAAAGGGAAAAAGAAGTCGCCGTTAGTACTACCAGTTGACAAGATTCATCAGTTGTTACAAAAAGTACATATCTATATGTATATTCGCATGCAACTTGTAACGTTTGCAGATCTTAAAAACATATTAAAGCTATATAATTATAATACATATTATTTTTTTAATAGGAAGTATTACAGCACAAAATTGATTCGCAAGTTAGCCTGTTTGTAGTTGGTGTTTTGGAATATATTTCTGCTGATATTTTGAAGGTTGGTAGTTCAAAATATTAAATTATTCTCGGCATTTTCTCGTTTCTTTTTCTTAAAAAGAATTGTCTGGAAATATTTAAGATTATTTTCTTTTCAGCTAGCTGGAAATTATGTGAAGAATATTCGCCACGTAGAGATTTCGTGTGAAGACATAAGAGTTGCGATGTACGCGGATATGGTAAGACATTGTTTGTAGAAACATACAATCTGTGTTGTATCTCTGTACTGCACCTTAATTAACCAACATACACTCTGTATCATGTCTTACCATGTACATTTTAAGACTGATTTGAGTATATCCATATATACAATTTAAACTGTGAATGTTAATATATATGTAATATATATGTTATAAGTGTACCATGATATTAATAATATAGCTTTATCATGTGATACTTAATATTTCGAATCAGTCTTATAAAATAGATACACAATGGTATATATAGTTTATCTGGCTTGTATAGAGGAAATATGATTAAAACGAGTGGTATTATATTGCATTAAATAGACGGTAAATGCAGTAGAGAAATATGATACCTTGCTAGTAATAGTTTGCTTATTACTTATCGTATATTCTAGATTAAAATTTTTTTTTTGTTATATTATTTGCCTAATTCATTTGAAAATTACTAGCTCTCTAGTCTGGTATTGGTTTGGTAAGAAACGAGAATTGAAAATTTTTTCCATAGTTTATAATTTGAAGCATCTATTACTAGCAATAGGTACAAATGAATTTCAGAATTGGCTACATTAGGCTAATTGTGGCTGCATATATTCTATGCTTGGTTACATGCTTTCCACTAATATATAACAACTCCAACCATGTTCATTCTTCGCTCATGCTGTTCTAGGTGGTACGTACTCGTGATTGCACAGAAAAGATTTAAGGTGTCACAATATTTTTTGCTATCTTTGTATCGTTTTTAGAAAAGTTATATTTAGTCTTGTATCTATTTTTCTGTTTTTCTATTGCCCCTCAGCTTAAGACTTTTTTAATATTGTTTTATATCCAATTTGTTTTATATTATATTGGAAAAGTTGACTAACGCCTATTTCCACCAATGTAGATTAACTTTAATCTCGGTTTAACTTATTCTTTATCTTTCTCTAGTTCTAAGAATTAGAAAGAGATAAAGAGTAAGTTAAACCGAGATTAAAGTTTATCTACATTGGTGGAAATTGACGTAAATGATATAATGTAATTTTCATCACGATGTGCAAGAATATTAATATCAATATAATATTATTTATATGAACAAAATACGTAATTATAATATCACAAAAAATTACAAAATATTTAATCCAATTAGGAAAGAAAGTATATACTTTTATAACATTTTAATTGCAAAAAGATGTAAGATGTAACATACAATCTTTCTTAAATCGTTTTGATCATATTTTTTTAATTCGTAAACATAAATGAAATTTATAAAATAGTCTGTTTTTACATTTTGGAATTAGAGGAAATATATTTAAGAATAGAGTTAAATCTTGAATATATACAAAAGTTTTAGATAAATCTTGATCTAGTTGTTTTGTGTACAAATATTGTATATTTTTTCTTATTCATCCTTTAAAAATACATAATTCTTGTTTAAAGAATAGCTTATTAATATATTTCTTTTGTACAATATGTGCACAATATTTATTTTTAGCATCAAACATCGAAAGTAACGTTAGAGCAAATTAAATGTCAGAAAGCTCTCTTCAACTTTTTCATATTTCTCATTTTTTATGGATAACCGTAGGAGAAACATTTGTTTAAATTGTATAATTCCCTCTATGTGTGCAAAGTATTATCTCTTTTAAGTGTAGAGAATTAATATAATATATAAATCACTACTGTTTACACTACGTTTACACTAATTATATTGTAGCATGCATTTTTAATGATATATATGTGAATCACAAACATACTGGCAGAAAGTATCTTAATAGCACATACAAATTGCTATATAAAAATTTAATAATTATTTCTCTTAATCTTTTTTAATCACTTTTATATTGCATGCTATTATGATGGCTGTTTTTGTCATTGATAAAAATTTTGATAAATATTCCAACTATTAAATATTATATTTATTTTATTTCTTCTCTTGATATTGATGTTTAAAAATATAAAAATATTAAAAATAATTATTTATAACATATTAATTTATCGATAGGTGCTGATGGACATGTTTTATCAAGATGATTGTACGGAAGGTCCACAAAGTAGCTTAGGTGCAGTTGTTTCACAGACTTATGAAGAGTCTGTTCGAGATCTCATTCATGATGAACGGCATTACATCCGTGACTTACATATGATTATCAAGGTAATATATATCACAGATGTATGTTAGAAAATACTGAAATTTTATCGAGAAAGATTAAAAAATTAATTTCTACTACTAGGTATTTCGTGAAGAAATTGCGAAGTTAGCGCAAGATAAAAGCGAACTTGAGACGCTTTTCAGTAATATTACAGATATTTATGAAGTTACTATGACACTACTCGGCAGTTTAGAAGATATAATGGAAATTACGGAAGAGAAGCAAACACCTACGGTTGGTTCGTGCTTTGAAGAATTAGCAGAGGCAGCAGAATTTGATGTTTATATAAAGTATGTATTACATTATATAATATATTATGCATGTAAACAATTTTTACTAATTATATTATTTCGCTAGATATGCGAAAGATATCAATAGTCCAGCTAGTCGGGAAGTTTTAACGAATTTATTATCAAGACCGGAAGCTAGTACAGCTTTGCGAGCAGCAGGTCATGGTTTTAAGGAGGCTGTTAAATATTATTTGCCAAAACTTTTATTGCAACCTATATGGCATTGCTTCCTATATTTTGATTACATAAAGGTATATTTTTACTTGTTGCGTATATACAACAAAGTTATTTTTACAACAATCTATTTTTTATATTTCGAAATCTTAGGTTTTACACAAGCGTACACCTAATACAGAGGATGGCGAAACTCTGGAACAGGTGCAAGGTTTGCTAAGACCACTACAAATGGAATTAATGCAATCTGTAGCAAGTCTTCCAAAAAAGGATACAGGCTTGCGAATGCAGAGCAGAGCAAGGAGACAGGCAGCACTAGAGAAAACTAGTGAACTACAAAAGACTGTGGATGGTTGGGATCAAAGAGACATCGGGCAGTGTTGCAATGAATTTATTAGAGGTAACAGAGAAATATCTTTATATCATATCTCTCGATACTCAACCATTTCTTTCATTCGTTGATAATTATATATCGATAATGTTTGTACAGAGGATACATTGAAAAAGGTGGCTAGTAATGGACGAAGATTAACAGAAAGGAAAGCCTTATTATTCGATGGGTTATTAGTATTGTGCAAACCAACTGGTAGTAAAAGAGTCAGTGTTACTGTTGCAGCAGGTATTGTTGCAGTTGGAGTGGGTGGACATTCGACTCATCAAGGTGAACTCCGATTGAAAGAGAGACTTTTTATTAGAAAAGTCGATATTATCGATAGAGAAGATACCGAAGGTAAACTCATATACAATTTCATCATAATTTTGTGTTACATTTGTGATCTTATTTTGTAATTAAAATATTTTTACAGAATTAAAAAATGCTTTTGAAATTGCACCAAGGGACCACCCTAACGTTATTCTTGTTGCCAAATCTGTCGAAGACAAGAATAATTGGATGGCGGATTTAGTGATGTTGAATACAAAAAGTATGTTAGAAAGAACTTTAGATAGTATCCTCTTGGATGAGGAAAGAAAGCACCCATTGAGGCTACCTCCATCTCAGTTGTATAAATTTGCTGAACAAGATAGTTCGGAAAATATTGTTTTGGAGGCCAGGGAAAATGGTGGTGTTCCCTTGATTAAGGGTGCAACTTTGATAAAATTAGTAGAGAGATTAACTTATCATATATATGCTGATCCAGCTTTTGTAAGAACATTCCTTACTACGTACAGGCAAGTAATGGTAATTTATTGTACTAATCCTTTTCACATATGATAAATTATTTATTAACGATTTGTCTTACAGGAGTTTTTGCTCACCTCAAGAATTGTTGACATTGCTACTAGAAAGATTCGATATACCAGATCCTTCATTAGTCTATGGTGAAGAAGAAAAACCTTCTGTATGCAAGACAGCTAGAGAAGATTGGAAAAGATATAGAAAAGAATTTTGTCAGCCAGTGCAGTTTAGAGTTTTGAACGTTTTAAGACACTGGGTTAGTAACATTTTCTAATTTCCTCTTACACAAATTGTCTTAAAATATCATTATTCTAAGTTTTATTTTCTTATGTGAATATTCTTAGGTGGATCATCATTTTTACGATTTTGAACGTGACAAACACCTTTTGGAAAAATTGCAATTGTTTTTGGATACAGTTAGTGGTAAATCCATGCGGAAATGGGTTGATTCAGTAATAAAAATTGTACAAAGGAAATCCGAACCGTCGGAACAACGACCTATCACATTTAGTTTTGAACGATCTCCTCCACCGATTGAGTGGCATCTTAAAGTTCCTGAAGAAGAATATGGAATACTTACGGTATGCAGATGATTTCTCCTTAATTTGTTTTCTTATAATATTTCTCTAATATCTTGATATATTTGACAATATTACCAAAATATACGAAAATAACTTATCAATTGTAATTACAGTTACATCCTATCGAATTAGCAAGACAATTAACACTATTGGAGTTTGATCTGTATAGAACAGTAAAGCCGTCTGAATTAGTCGGATCTGTATGGACAAAAAAGGACAAGGAAAAGACATCACCGAATTTGCTGAAGATGATTAAGCATACAACAAATGTAAGTTTTTATTTTAAATCATCATAAATATATCGTAACGTAAAATGCTTATTGTTTTACATCACACTAATTTGATTTTTACTGCGGTTTGATAGTTTACAAGATGGTTAGAAAAGACAATAGTAGAGGCTGAAAATTTCGACGAGAGACTAGCCATTATTTCACGTGCAATCGAAATAATGATGGTGCTGCAAGATCTCAATAATTTTAACGGTGTTCTGGCCGTGATCAGTGCTATGGGATCAGCTTCGGTTTTTAGATTAAAATTTACATTTCAAGTACGTCCAATTCATACGTATAATTAAAATCAAAATTCTTGTATCAAACTTTTTTTACACGTTTATTTTTACAGCAATTACCTGCACGATTAGAAAAAGCGTTGGAAGAAGCACGAGAGCTTAACAACGATCATTTTCGGAAGTATCAAGAGAAATTAAGATCTATCAATCCACCTTGCGTACCATTTTTTGGTAAGTATTACAAAATAATGATCCTTTAGTGGGACAGAAAGTTAAACTTTTTTTTTCCATTTTAGGTATGTACTTGACTAATATTCTGCATATTGAAGAAGGAAATCCGGATTATTTACCGGGAAGTCCGGAGCTTATTAATTTTAGCAAACGCCGAAAAGTAGCAGAAATAACTGGTGAAATACAGCAGTATCAAAATCAACCCTATTGTCTTTTAGTGGAATCTAGAATAAGACAATTTCTTGAAAATCTATGCCCCTTTGATCCCAATATGAAAGATGCGGATATAAGCAATTATTTGTATAATAAAAGTTTAGAAATAGAGCCAAGAGGATGTAGGCAACCACCACGATTCGTAAGCGTTACTTAATATATGGTAAAGTGTATAAAAACTATTCTCAATCTTTTACATTTTCTTAAATTTTTGCAACAGCCGCGTAAATGGCCAGAATTGAACTTGAAATCGCCAGGAATCAAAGCTAGGAACATAAGATTACCAGCCCCGTTACATGTAGTAACGTCCAGTGTAAGATTACACGATTCTCCAGCGGACGCGTTCTCCCACGAATTACCGGAAACACCTCCACATGGATCACAAATCACAGTTCCACATATAGTGGATAGTGTTTTCGCGCCTGTCTTATTTGGTATACATCTATATTTAAATCACATATTAATAATAATTATAAATATATAACTTTCGTCATCTTTCTATAGCACCTCCGGCATCACCTAGTCCACCCAGCATGTCTGCGCTTTCGCTCGCTTCGTCGAATAGCAGCCCTCAATCTCCTGGACATTTCTTTACTCCGCATCATCAAAGTAATCACTTCATCTTTAATAACAGCACTATAAACATGATAAGTGCTCCAACGTGTCTACCGTTGCCAGGTGGAAGTCCCAGTGCAATACCAACACCGTCGTCTCCCAATAATATACCTCCTAGCCAACTTCCACCACCTCTACCACCTAGACCTAAACGACGAGAAAATTCGTGTAGCGAATCACCACAACAAGTAAGATTCTAAGATTAACTAAGATTTATCTAGTTTAAGAGTTTTCAAATCATATCGTTGCTCTAATTCAATACTCAGATATCTTTATGTACTGAAATTTGAAAATATTGCGAATTTAAATTTTCTCTAAGGAAAATGTTATTTTTTAATAAAATTATTTTTGTTTTATTCAATATCGATGTTTACTAATTTTATTGTTACGTTGTGTTGGATAATATTAGATTTTTTTATCAATATATTGCATTGAACTTATATCTCTGTATTGCATTAGAGTAGACATATTTTTGCATTAAGATTCATAAAAAATTGGATAATTATGATTTTCTTCGAAAAAGTAAAAAATTTGCTTCGAAAAAAATATAGGCAAAACAAGCTCCAAACGCACCAATTCTTCCTCCGAGAGATGATATCTCACCACCGCCATTACCACCGCGAAGAGATGGACAACTTGTAACATTACCACCACGACTTCCAGCGACGCTAAACCCAAATAGTTCGGCATTACTGTCACGCCGAAATTCCACATTAGAAAATACATGCTGTAATGTCGTTCATCCACGAAGACATATGTCTTTCAATAGCCCTAGCCCTACAAAACTTCCACCAACGCAGCCTAACGGTGAGATATTTTCATTTGCAAATTTATGTGTTTATATAACGGATATTTATTTTCATACTCATGCGTTTTAGGATCAGTGACACCGAGGTTACCACCAAAACCTTTACCGGGACGTCCACCTACTACCATGTTTAATTTCAACGCCCCTTCCGGACCTAGCTAAGTGTTGCCCTTCCCACAATTCTATTTTTTTATCTTATTGGAAAATAACATTTTTAGTCGCAGCTTAGTCTATTCGGTAAGTTAATAAATAAAGTTGAAATCTTTCTTGCCGCACAAATTGTAAAAAAAAATACGGTTTAATAGATCAATGAATTCCAAACAAGAATTTATTGTGATAAATCATTATATGAAAATATTAATAATGTTAAGTGATGATTTGATAATTCCGACAGTTCTTTTGATAAATCTTCAAGTCTATTGTTTGAAATAACTAGCGCTTTGTATTCATTATATTTTATAATCTTACTGAATAGACTATGCTCAGTATCAGTTACCTGAATGGCTTCCTTCCTTTAAATCCCCGTCTCTCCTTCAAACACAACTGTGATATAGTTTCAATACAAAAAATATGTTAATGTAATTAGACATTTAGATTTTAAAATAATAGACATAAGAAAGTGAAGAAATGTGTATCGAAATGAACATATATACAAACATGTATACATATATATATTGAATCAATACCAAGAAAAGCGTACATGGAATATATATATATATACATATATACATATATATATATATATATATATATATATATGGAGAGAGAAAGGAGAGAGAGAAAATACATGTATATTATTATAAATATATTCTATATATAATACATAATATAGATTGTAATAATTTCTAGGAAAAAAATATGGCATCATGTAAAATAAAAAAGTATATTGTGTAACAGCATTTGTAACTTTTACCTTATATCTGCGTTTTTTACAGTGCATCTGATAATAATTAGGGGCGAGAACATTGAAAAGCATAAGTGTAAGTTTATTATAGAATTTGGATTTATATAAGTTATTTGGAAATGATATTGAGAGAATAGGGAATATTTACACAAGAGAGCATTTGACTTTATTTTTTTCTTATTCTTACGTAACCCCGAATTTTATGAGTAGAATGTATATGATAGAGAAATAACGTCCGATTTTACGGGACTTCCCACACTGTGGAGCTATCGCGTTTGCTATGTCTAACGTCAGCGTGAGTATCTAGACAGTCGCTCAATTTGCTGAATCGTCTGGCCCAGCTTCCTCTACCGATGCTTCCAGCCTCTCTCAAAACCGAAAGTATATCGTCTTCGTCTTCTTTCCCCCTTATTTCCTTTTCATACTTTTCTTCTTGAGCGATCAGTCGTTCGCGTTGCAGCTGAGTTGTCAAAGAATGCGGTACAGCTGGTATCACGTAACTCATAATACCGGTAAGTGCGAAAACCTGTAAAAAAAAGTTTTCCCTCCATCGAAACAACTAATTTATTGCCTTATTAATAAAAGAACGAATTTGTCGACTTACAACGTGCTCGAAGATAACGACGAAAGCTAAACGCGCGGCGAAAACATGCCAGTACTGCGGACTGAGCCCATAAGGTTCAATACGGTCATCCGGACCGTTTCTATAGCCTCTGTACTGACACGTCTCTGGATGTTCATCTTCCACGTCACTTTTAATATCTTCGCTATAATCAGAAGTATTGAATTCTGATAGGGAGCTATCGATGTAACCCACCAAATCCTCAGTGGGTGAATAAACGAACGCATACACGCTTCGTGGGATAAAGTCAGATGTGTACGCGATAACAAAGGCCTGAAACATATATATTTCGTAACTGAAGGCTAGCGCGACTTGTGTGAAGAATTGGTTCGTATGTACG
Organism: Aphaenogaster floridana; assembly: GCA_003063835.1. Taxonomy (NCBI): domain Eukaryota; kingdom Metazoa; phylum Arthropoda; class Insecta; order Hymenoptera; family Formicidae; genus Aphaenogaster; species Aphaenogaster floridana. The sequence continues at coordinate 371,839 of NJRP01000124.1, read as the reverse complement.
TGCATACATTTGATACCACCGCTACGTAAGTTACACCCCTAAGAATACCAAACCAAGCGCCAATATCTTCCACTCGCTCGGCCAACGGTCTTCGGGCCTCTTTGATCATTTTGTACGCGTCCAATCTTATCTCAGCGATATTATTCAATAAAGCGAATACAGGTGCTAACGGAAATGCTGCCACGAATAATGTTACAAATCCATATTGCAGAACTATAAATATCGCAAAAAGAAAGAAAAATGTTTATCCTCCAAAAAGATGTTCCTCTGTAAAACGTATAGTGCGAGACTCACTCATCTCTAAATATTCGTCGAATAAAGCTAGTCTTCCCGGGTCTTGAAGCTGATAATCTTTTTCCCAACAGGTATATCTTCTATCGTGGTTCTTCGTCGCCGCGACTTGCGTTCGCTTGCGCCACCAATTCCACAATTTCGGTGATAAGATTTCGACGAAGTTGTTAAAGCATTGCTTACCGACCATTATAATCGCAAGTTGAATACAGACTTCCGAAAGGCAACCAGCGGGATCGCACACGTCTGTTTTAATGCGATAAAATTCCGAGGCTCTCGCATCAGCGTCACCAGGATGAACGAAAAATCTCCCCTAAAATAAATGAACATTAGGCTCAAACAGTCTTCATGTCGCTTAATGTTGTATGCTAATATACCTTGAAAAAGGCGATGTAAATCAAAGAAGAGTAAAAGTTGACAAACTCGAATAAAAAGATTTTAAATGTATAACTGGATTCGTATTCCGTCTGCGTTCTTGGATTTTCCATATTGACCATCCAACGAGCCAACCGATGATATATTCGTGTGAGTATCATTATTATCACCAAGTTAATGAGGGCGGCGGTCATAGAAGTGAATATCTTTGCGTGTCTTTTTAAAAAAGTACCACCTCCACCGTAAAAGACGGAAACTAACGAAATGCGGTACACGATTGTCCCTAAAACTGCTCCGAGGACTACGCATATCTGCGCAAAAGTAATAACGATAATAATCTGTGATGAGATATAGCGTATCGAAGAGAATGGAAATATATGATATAATTACCATAAAAAATACCATCGAGCCAGTAGCCAAACCTCGAATGGCTTTAGACCACACGGGCAAATACGGTTCTTTTTCCTTCGTCACGGGATTTATTCGGAACGTTTTGACGGATGTCTCGAATTCAGGTCTGGGCTCTTCGTCGTATTCGGCGTTTTGAAGATCCCATTCCCAAACGAGCACAGCTTGTCGCCGTTTCCACAGCTCGAGAAATGTAGTAGCTGTTACGTCAAAGTCGAAAAAGTTAAAGTGAACACGTTAAAACGAATAGATATATGCACAATCGCGTGGAAGATGTTTTATCCTTTTTCAAATCTTACCCCAGAAAGACATAAAAATAGCGAAGAAGACAGTCGCGGGATTGTCAAATAAGTAAGTCAATTTCGAGAATATACAGGAATCACCGAGTTTTTGATAGGTACACGCTTTATCACAAAGAGGACACAGAGTGATATTTCCTGAAACGTTGCGTTACATAAATTAGAAATATTATGGACATTGTAGAATGATTTTTCAACCAACACTTTCATGCAAAATATGAAAGACATTTACCAGCTAAATTAGAATCGCATATTTCCTTGCTGGGAACATTGTCTTCACCGTCCATGCTTCCAAGACCGTAAATAAAGCATAAAAGTCCTACCACTGCTGGCGCGTACAAGCATTTCGTATAAAATCCTAGCCACGCGAAGTAAAGAGCGACTTTTTCGCCAAAATATCGTCTTATTAACCACAACGGTTGTTTTTTATACCTAATGATGCACGAAAAGAAATCTTTTTGAAATAGTATGCAATATCGAATATTTCAAGTATTTTCTATTACCATTGCCCGGGTCTCGCCCATATTAAATACAGCAGGTATCTATCGAGAATCTCTCCGTTGCGCATGGGTTTATTATAAGGACCCTCGTGTAAAGGAAAACAATCGAGATACGTTCCGTCCGCTAAAAGCCTGCGAATACCAGATTTCTCATGGTTCTCGTCATACCTCGCTCGCAATAATATTTGCATTACTATCAATGATCTTTGGGCGGGTGTATAAGCATTATCCCTCTCCTTTACGATAAACCTGACAAATAACAAATTTGACAATCAAGTTTGATAATAACTATTTGATTTCACGCGTTACTCAAATACCTTTCTTCACGATCACTGGAATCTATGTAGTCATAAAAATGTGGTTCCTTGGAATATTTCGATGTGTCCCAAGTATGTATTTTATGTATCCATTCGGCCCATCGCGTCCATCGCGCCCAGAATTTCGACATTTCTTTGGCACCGTCTGTATCCTGCTTTTAAAATTCGGATGTCATTTACGCGATACAGAATATATGACGCTTAGAACGTACCTAACGCGTTTAAAAATAGACGTACCCAAGTTTTCATGGGGATCGTTTTGAATCTTTTTGTAGGTAGTTTTAGACCCATTACATCAGCATATTGCACCTTGATTTTCCAAGGTATATGTAATTTTAAGAAGTATGTTTTCCCATCAAACGAGTTCTCCTTCGGCTCGAGCTCTAATTGCAGACCTTCTTTCAAAAGATTTTGTTGAAATACTCGCCTTTGCTCTCGACGACGAGCTTCTAATTCGGTCATGACTCCTTCGTTCTCTTCCCGATAGACTAATATCATATCGATTCTTCGATGGCCGTCTCTAAAATTAAATCAAGTCGGTTAATAATTAATCGCGTAACATTAAGAAATCCTTTCGAAAGACGATCTGATTTGATAATAATGCGTTGTCTGACGCACGTTTTACATCAAGAGCTTCTAAAAATAAGGTACCTTCGAAATAAACGACTTTTCGCATTTTCTTTCCCCAGATCGTTCGCTTGCGCATGTTGAAGTAACGATAAAAAAATGATAAGACAACCGCTAACATTCTAGGTAATTGTATTAAGCTTGTAATAATAGAAACGAGTGCCTATGTCCATCTACATATATATATATATATATATACACGTCTCGGCACTTGATCGTCTAAAGCCCAAACGAGGGGAAACTAAAATAACTCGTGACATACCGTGGTAAGACAACTACTCACCGAAAATAAAGTATCTCGGGATCGATTCCCGTTTCTTTCGGCAATGAATCCCCGGCCATCTCGGCGAAATCCAGCGAAACTGGCGTATCCGGTAGCGAGGGATTGATTTCCGGAGTAGCGGGTGCCGTGAGTTTGGGACCTTGGCCAGTTTAAACAGAATTACCATAATTTATAGCGCGCGTTTACGACTCTTCAAATTGACTTAACCGTTAACATCTTTCTACTCTTTTCGGAAATGCCATGTACTTCATAAATTACAGTGAATTAATAGTGTACATATTGTAAACTTTTTTTCAAGTCATTGTGCGATTTGCTTTACCTTGAAAACATCCTTACAACAATGCCTATAATTTCGCAGCATAGTTTCGCAAAAGTAGGACGTTATAACGAAAAAGAGCGAAAAGTTATTCAGGAAGTTAGAGCGCACATTCGTAGGATAATAATACTAGAGCCGAGTAAAACGTTGCATTATTAACATCCGATATTCGTGACACGCTGACATTCGTACGCATATTGATCGAGGTTTACTGACATAGCTTTATTGCTGTTATAGACAACCACGAGCGACTCGTTTTATTCTTTTTATACCTTCACGTAGATCGTATCGCGTGTCCGGCTTATGTCTAACAAATTCCGTTATTAAATCGCCATACAAGCGGGACTAATTTAAAATTAGTTTTTCCATCATAGAGCAAATGTAAAATCTCACGTGTTTAAAGTTCGGAGAAACTCGAAAATGTTAATAACCAAATCATTCGTTATCGAACGTATCGCCTTGTATCGGCCTTGAAAAAAAATCCTGCCGCTGCTCGGCGCTTCGGTTAACACTAAATTAATTCTTACCGAAGGCATCCTGCGCGATCAGATTCGTTCCAGATGGGTATACGCTGGCTCTCGACAATTTTCTCTTGAGACTCGCCGGTGTTCCGCCGGTCAGCGAGCCGTTTTTGTCGGGCTCATAAATGATGTCTTTATTCGTATAGACGGAGGAGATCAATTCCGACGCATTCTTGGTCGATTTGGTCGAGGACGCGCGAGAGGAGGTGTTTCCGGAGCCGCTCGATTTCTCATCGTTAAATTGGTGCTCGACCGGGCTATTGTCGTCGGGATGAAGAAAAGTTCCCCAACTGCTACGCCTTCGGGTGTGTTTTTGCTGAAATTATTCAGACGCTTACAGCTTTTCCAGTGGGCCATTATCTCTGCCAGCTCGTATGTCCTACTTATATCCTCGGTCGTGATGAAAAAGACAGTCACAAAAAGTTATTGTCGGAGCTTTAATCTTATAGTGGAATCGATGATGATGCGAGCGAAAGATAGAAATGGGTTCGCGAAGAATAAACGGTCAGTGGATCGATATCTTAATCACCTTTAAACATCAAAATTCAAAATGAGTTCTTGCTAATGTACTACGTATGAAAAAAGAAACAGCGTATTATGCCGCTTCGGTAATTAGACTCGGCGAATAAATAGATTTGAGATAATGAGCACTCTTTTACTTTACAGCCCCTTGATGAAACGATAGATGCAAATATCGATCCGAGCCATTTAGATGTATTATTAAGATATGTACGTGCATCCTCTATTTAGATGGATCACTTAGATATTCGAATCGCAAACTCGATATAAATGTTTTGCGTTTGTTACATTTTCTCTCTCTCTATATATATATATATATATGTGCTCGTGCTACACTTCGGGGATGTAGTACTTTGCATATTTATATATACGTATATTACTAAACGATAACTCACTATGAGAACTATTCTCACATGCGCGGGATGCAAACCTAACCGATTTTTGGAACGGTGCTAAGTATACCTGGCTGTCATCGTCTACTTGCAGCTTGTTATCATCCATGTTGAACTCTTCGTGTCTTTCTTTTAAGGTACGTTTGCGAAGGCCGGAAGACTTTCGATGGACAGTGTTCGGAACGTCGATTGATCCGATAACATCTTTTCTCTTGCCAGAAACGACTTTTCGCGGTGATTGCTCCAATGATTGCTCATCGATCTACGCGCGAGTCGAGAAGAATTCTTCGTTTCCCAAAAGAATCATCTCGGGATGGAATCCGACGTTTCCGTGACGTCGTTTAGATATCCGTCGAAACGCTACCAGATACTTCCGGCGAGCTTCCTTAATCGCGTCTGATGGTTAATCGCAAGAAAACTAGCATCGATCAGTGTCGATAGCTTAGATAGCCGCGGCGGTGGCCTCGCATCGGTTGAACAGTCTTTTAATTATGAATGGAGCACGAATCAACCCTTCGCTCGAAGAAACGCGGTGGCATTCAGCGTTTTGTACTCGGGATGCCCTTACGGAGGTACGAGAGTAGACACTTCGAAGAAGCCTCGTCCATTTAATCGCCTCGAGAATATTTTAACGCTGCGAAACATGATCTTCGATCATCAGCGCGTTTTTGTAATTCCAAAACGTCACACCGAGCGCATTTATTACTTTCGAATTTACATTTGAATTAATCGTCTATGCGTTGCCATCCGCTATTCGCCTTCATTCCTTCAACTTGATTTTTTAATATCTCTGAATTTTTTAACAATATTACCGTTAAAATTTCATTCGCTCCTTCCTTTTTAAACTGTCGTTGATCGCGATAGACAGCTAGGTCGATGATTTCGTATTTGAAACGAAACGAAAAGCGAAATTGAACGGTGAAGTTTACGCGCGCGTAGTTTGTTATATTATTTTTCGTTTCGAATTGTTGGAGAACGAATGAACGAATCGTCCTCGATCGAATCGTTCTTTCGCGACGGTAGTATGAGATGTACTGACCAGAGGACAACAGGAGCATTACTTATATATCGCCCCGTGAGTGTCCCTTATTTACGCGGTCGCACACATTCCGTGAGGGTGTACGTGTGCATTACCTTCGCCTTCGGGGGCGAAGATTTCACCCCGTCGCGGGGGTGGAAGCGGCCGAGAGGCAGAATGTCGAGGCTTTCGGAATTGCTATGGTTACCCAATGGACACAACATGTGTGTTACATATGTCACGTTAAACGCATCATCGACTCCTCCTTTGAGCTTGAACTTGAAGCGTCGGCTTCGCGGCCCGCGGAGTAAAAACGCGCATGATCTATCGCGATACCCACGTTCGCCGCTTTATCGCGCGCAAACATTAACAAACTGAAGGTTACTCCCACCCTCACGTTGGAATATTCTCTATTTACTTATTAGGAAATTATTGCATTTCAATCGAACGAGTTCAGCATTGATTTCTCATCGAGTTAGCACTTATTTGAGCAAACTTACACTACTTTCCCATCTCGATTATTATCCTGCATCGGCAAGGGAATCCTACAAAGAGCTTTGTTCAAGTCTATGAACAAATGCGATTATCTGAGATCGTTCATAGACTAACCAAAGTTCTTACAAATTGGCACATTTAAATGAAAAATTAAAATATATTAATCGTTTATGTGTATTATAACAAATAACTATTCTAATGTACTCAACTTTTTTCACTTGCCACTCAGTATATCAAAGCGTATGTTAACTCTTTATTAAAAATACAGTTATTTAAAAAAATATATTTTTATATTCGATATTTGTACGCTTTTCCTTTCTGTTTTTTTTTTTTATTCTTTTCATTATTGGCCTATGTAGGTTATTATATATATGTACTTAAATTTTATTTTCGCATATTTAATATATTAAAAGGATATTTCCTCGTCAGTAAGTAAATGAAACGTCGGTAAGCTAGGATTGAAAATAATCCATTACACCGGAATTATCAAAATGCAAAAAGTAGGGATTCTCTTTTTCTGATTCTTTCCCAAGAATTTTATTCGCGACGTTCAACTTCAACGCTTAAATTTGAACAAAATTATTCAAACGTTCAAATCAATCGCGAGAATGATCAAGTTGCGTCAATAATTTATGGAGATTATTCGTAAAACGTTATACTGAACCATTACGATTTCGTAATTATTAATCACGATTTTAAATCAATTTAGATAGATCGATAATCGCGGTGGAAATCCGAATTAGTGATAAAATAAAATTTCGTCTCGCATTTGACTAAAGACGTAGCATCATTCGCCATATTTACAACGCTCGTGATCGGTCAACAGACACCTGTACCGTCTGCAGACGCTTTGCACGTCTGTACACGCCTATAGAGAAGAAGTTTGTGCGCGTTACATCCCCTCGTACCGATCGCGTCGTACCGTTTCGCGACAATCGAATATTTGTTTGAATTTAAATCAAAAAGGAGGGAGAATTCTATGTTCGAGAACAAAAACGACAAGCGCATCGTAGAGAGAAGCTAAACACTCCGGATTGAGACTCAAGTCCCGTGCTGGGTGTGTCATAATGAGTGCTATTCTAGCCTTGATATGCGTGTTTCTGCAAACGGGTAAGGATATTTGTTGAACGCAAATTTCACACGTACATTACGTATGTGATCATCGAAACATGATTGTTCCGTTGATAGCGCCATATTTACTCGAACTGGAAATATTCTTTTCTTCCATTCGACAATGCACGCCGAGTGCATGTATGACAAATCATACGCAGCTTGCATGCATGACAAATCATAGATCTATACATGCTGTTTCAGTTGCGGCTCAACGTACTCCGACAATATCTTACATATCGCAGGAACAAATTAAGGATATCGGGGAAACGGTAGAACTACAGTGCTCCGTTCAGTATGGGCAGGAATATCCTGTCTTGTGGATAAAAGTTAATAAAGAAAGTGTACATGAGCAAGTGGCACTTTCTACCGGCACTGCGTTGATAATCAGAGACAGTAGATTTGCCCTTAAGTACGATACAGCATCTACCACTTATATCTTACAGGTAAGATTTCAGTGGAATGTGCCTAATCAAAATACATTTGTTGTTTAAAGCATTAATACATCTGGGATTAACACGTCTAATATTTTAGATTAAAGACATACAAGAAACGGATGCTGGATTCTATCAATGTAGAATACAAATATCTGTAAACAACCTTATAAGCGCAGAAGTGGAATTACAAGTTCGTAGGCCACCGATAATTAGCGACAATTCGACCCAATCTCTAGTAGTTAGCGAGGAACAACCTATCTTACTGGAATGCTATGCCAATGGCTTTCCACCGCCAAGGATATCGTGGCGTAGAGAAAACAATGCTATTTTACCCACCGGAGGATCGATTTATCGGTACGATAACTAAAGTAAATTACTATTATTATCAAATACTTGGCAAACAACATTTTACGCGTTGTATATAATCTGAAAATATTGCAGTGGCAACACGTTAAAAATATCTTCCATACGAAAAGAGGATCGCGGAACGTATTATTGTATCGCTGAGAATGGAGTTGGACGCGGTGCCAGACGTAACATTAACGTGGAGGTTGAATTCTCGCCGGTAATCACAGCTCCTAGGCCGCGACTCGGACAAGCTTTGCAATACGATATGGATTTGGAGTGTCATGTAGAAGCATATCCTCCGCCAGCTATCGTCTGGCTCAAAGACGACGTACAGTTGTCAAATAATCAGCATTACAGCATATCACACTTTGCAACCGCGGATGAATATACTGACACAACGATTCGAGTTATTACTATAGAAAAGCGGCAATATGGAGAATACGTGTGTCGTGCAGCCAACAAACTAGGCACTGCTGAAACGAAAGTCGAGCTTTTCGGTAAGAGAATATATAAGAGGAAATAACTTTTATGTATTTTTGTGTACTGTATGTTAGTTGTATAGATAATATTTATAGTTAAAACAATTAACTATATTGGATTTGAACTTTTTATCAATGCATTGAGAGACTGTGCATGATAATAATAAAATTTTGATCCTGTTATTTCAGCTATAAATTTCAATTTTCAAGTTACATTAATGTATTTTTTATATCTTTTATTATCTTTCGATTTTTTATCTTTTTTCCTTAGCTAGTCAATTTTTATTTTCGTAGTTAGCATGTATTAGATTTGTTCCCTCTTTTGTTTGCGCAGAAACCATTATCCCTGTTTGCCCGCCAGCTTGTGGTCAAGCTCATTATGGAACTGGCGTAGTTCCAGTTTCTTCCGGACCTTTGGTAGTTCTAGTTTTATTAATTACAATGATAACGAGGTAAGTCATGTTTTATACGTTTTCTTGCAGTAAGCATAATTTAGATATCGATCATATCGTTTGATTGTAGATCTTGAATTATATGTGACCTATTTGAACTATATATTCGTCTTTATAAACATAAATGTGTTTGATATTTGCAGAAATTTCTACACCAAATATTAACTATCCGGGCCTTCAATGGGCAGCGGCGAATCGATGCGATTTCTTAAAATGGCTCTATACAACCATCAGCTTTATTGTTGTTGCGATAATGCTGTAAAACCAAAACCTAAACTGTAAGGGCCTTAATTACTGTTTTACTAACTTACTTTTTATATATTTGTATCACGCAATTATTTTTATAATTATTTACAAGCAAAACAATTTATCATTAATGAAAAACGCGCATATCGTGACACATCGCGTCACCACGATTGTTGATAGAAATTTAGTTATATATTCGGTTTTTTACGGTAAAAAACTCTCACTTTTAGAATAAACTTTTTATGTGTACATAGATATATGTATTTAATATGCGATTTTTATGTTGGAATCTTTATATTCAATTTATTGATGTTTTTTTTTAAAATTTTACAGTACCCCTTTTTCTTTATATGATACGCGTAATAACGCCGCTCAATTTTTACATCGAAATTTTAACTTTATTTAAATAATATTACGTAATCGAAGGTGCAGTCTGCTAGGATATTCCAGAAAAAGGGGCATGATATAGTTCTCATAAATTTGTCACGCTGATATGGTACTTGTTGGCATTTTAATTACTTATAGAAAAAGTAATTCATGTACTCTTACAAATATAGACGCCAACGATATACAAATGTTGGAAAGATACAAACAAGTTACAAACATTCCAGTACACATTCATAATGACACGTGACGTTATGTAACGCGTCGTATAGGCAACATAACGAGATTTTCTTGGCTTTGGTACGACTGATAAACGATGGAGAAGTAAATAATAATGATGTTACGAAACATATTACAATATTATCGTACTTATAGTTATTAGTAGTTGCAAATCGACAATACGGATTTGTAGAATTATCTAGCTATCCCGTTAACGAAAGAATTTGGAATGTCATGAACAAAGAAAACAATGTTGATGTTAGTGCCTTGTTCGTGATATAAAAAGTGTAATTTATGTTAGGAGTAAAATTATAAATGTGTATAATGTAGGCGAAACACATTACAAAACACATTACGTGTACGTACATTATTTGTACGTATGTAACATAACACTTTATGCGTTTTATCAAGCATGTATTTTAACTTACTGCATATTTATAATCGCGATCTCTTTTAACAAGGCGTATCATATAAATGTTGTACAACCTGATAAGAGAAAGTAGGAAGCGAGAATCTCAATAAAAAGAATCTCAGCAAGTTTTTATATACTCTTTACAAGTTTCCAATTTTATACTTGCTAATATTGTAATTTGTATTTGAAACTCGACGCCATGATACTCATAATATTTATAACCGTAGTATTTATACACCTTGTGAACAATTGTGTATTGTCAGATATACCATGGCATATAATATCAGTGGAAAAGTTTTATACAGGTACTCGTTTGTACTACGATATCGCATTTTATTACTTAAAACTTCATGCGTTTACATATTCAGCCAAATTTATGTATGGAATAAGCAATAAAATTTTATAAAAAGAAAATATTTCTTGTCTTTTCTTATTACACGTACAGAAACTTTGTTTTAAAATTTGAAAACGGCTTTGCTTATGTCTCCTTTCTTCAATGCATCGAGAGCTTCTTTATATTGGGACAAAGAAAACATCTTGATTCCTAATTTATTATAATCGAGATATTTTTCAGACATTGCCTGCACCAAAGCTAATCCTTTGGGAAAACAGTAGGGATTTATATTTACGCCTACGATGCTCAACTCCTTTTTGTAAATCTGCATAATAATTATAATTTTTAGTAAGAGAATATCGACAACTTTATAGCTCTTAATTAGATGGGAGGTTTACCTGAAATGGTTCAATCGATAGTTTTGCTTTCGGATTAGCGACTCCAAATACGCATAAGCGACCACCATAATCTAGCAAAGACATGGCCAATTCTATAGCTGGAGCACTGCCGCTACAATCCACAGCTAAATCAAACTCCTCTTTTAATTCCGTCGGACTTTTAACTTTATAATCGAGACCTATTTACATATAAATATGTCGCCGTTAGAAAGAGAAAGAGAGAGAAAGATATTTTCCCAAAATTTTCACTATTATTTACATTATTTACATACCAAGTTTAGAGGCAAGATCTTTCCGTTTTTGTTGCAGTTCACTGATAGTGACGGTCTTTCTGAGACCGTGCACATGAAATAGACAGGCCCACAATAAACCTATGATACCGGCGCCTGTTACGAGAACCTTACTTCCTATATTTACAGGATTGATTCTGTCCCAGCCGTGAGCCATGCATGACAACGGCTCACTCAGCGCTGCATGGCGCATTTCAATTTCATCCGGAATTAAATATACCTACCGGAAATAATATCATGTGAATGATACCCATATCACAATGCGAGAACAGTTCAAACGAGATGATTAAAATGGAGTGTTCATTCACAAAATCCTCAAAAAGATGTTTTATCAATGAGGAATATATCTCTTTGACCAATTTAGAGTTGACTTTTTCTAAAAATATCGAGCGAAATCACTACCTATATCACAACTTTTCAATTTTTATCATGTTTTTATAGATTTAAATTAAAATTCTGTTAAAATAAACTTCACCTCAAATTAATTATAATTATTTGCCCATCTTTCTAAAATTTAATCCGTGAAAAACTTTTTGTTATTTGTTTATGTCACGAAAATTATTAGCGCTTAGACATTTTCGCTAAGAAAAAAATCAATGGTAAATTGATCGAAGAATCCGTCGTTACAAAGACATTCGGGCTTTTTGGGGCATTCAGTGTGTATCGCGTACCTGTGTTTCTGGGACAAGCGCGTGCGTAGCCCATCCACCATCTCTGAAAATTCCTATAGTACTATTTATACCACCGTAGCTACAAAAGTGATAATTTGCATTGTGACAATGATCGCATTTGTCGCATCCAGTGTTCGGATCGATGGCGACACGTTGACCGATTTTAAAAATAGTCACTTCCGATCCGAGTTCATCGATAGTACCTACAAACTCATGTCCAAGAGTCAGAGGCCCGTCTTTTTTACAAGGAAAGCTTCCCTAAAAGATTTGTTATTTTAAGATCGAAGTATGTACATCTATATCTCAGTGTGTGTACGTGTATTCGTGTACCGATATCATATAAAACGATACCATATAAAGCAATCAACAAAAATTTTAGCTTTTATCGTGGATCACGTTAGTTCAAATAAAAGTGCGATTATCGGACTGTAATGAAACAAATAACTACTGATTGTGACTCGAAATATGTATGTTTTCTCTGTTAATTTTAAATATTTCCGAATAATTTAATAAAGTTTCGAGTAATTTAAAACATTTGTCTCGTATCTCTTACGGCAATAAAATATTTTTAGAACATAAATTCTATCTCCTGCGAATAAGCGATATCGCATCTAATCGAAAAAATGATGGTATTTATAAAATTTTACTTATATATACAGGATATCCCATTTTAAAAACCTCGATAATTCTTCAACGAAGCATTTTCAGCAAAAATGTTTCAGACAAAAGTTGTACGGTTTCGAGGGGCACATAAGATGGTGTCATTAGTTTGACCTTGAATAGTTGCTTGAAGGTCACGTGAAGGTCACCTTCAATTTTTTAAATGCAACCGCCTACTTTTTATTGCATCTTATGTGCACCGTACAACTTTTGTCTGAAACATTTTTGCTGAAAATGCTTCGTTGAAGAATTATCGAGGTGCGTTTTTTAAAATGGGAAACCCTGTATAATAATTGTTTAGAATTCATCATTTAGAAATCATTGTAAGTTTTACATTTTACAATTATGATAATAAAAATGACATATTTTTGTACAATGGTAACATACTTCCAAAATGTGGAGATCCGTCCCACAAATTCCAGAATATGCGATTTTAACTCGGACCTCGTTCGCCGCTGGTTTAGGAAGAATATCTCGCTTCTTTAAAGTAAGCGATTTGCTCGACAGATTAAAGCTCAAATATTCCATCGTACGATCTGTGTCCACTTGAGTCGTCTTATTCGAGAACACTAAGAAACTCAGCCGTCATCATCCGATATTTATAAGTTGACGACATTAAGTAAACTTACACCTTTACGCGATAACACTGATGTCTTATCAAATCCCCGAGTGATTACGCAAGACTGATGCATGTGGAGGCATAGCGATTGTCGACTCGATGTCATTCAAAGGTCAGGGAAATTATAAGTAGATTAGAGCGAAAACAAAATTGTTCAAGCGTAAGATACAATTATTTATGAAAACTTACAGCAACGTTGCAATCTTGCAAATCGCAGTGCAACGTTGCAAAGATATTACAGAAACGTAGAAATGAAAACAAGATTGAAAGCAATAGTATCGAGAGCTTATGGACTATTAAAAACGAAATAACATTTCATATTACTATTTTCTCTTCTATGTATCGGATTTGATATCCTACTTAAAAAAAATGGAAAAGAAGAAGTTTATAGAAATCACATGAGAAGCTTAGAAGATTTAGATTTCAATTACTGATTTCAATCTCAGCGGGACTGAGAAATATGTCTGGAGAAGAGGCAAATATTTCAGTGAGCTAATAATTTATTAATTTACGACTATGTACGTTATCTTGGTCGGATATTTAGAACCTGTAGAGTCTTCAAAGTCTTTTAGGTGCGTACGTCGTTAGAATAGTTACAACAAAGAGATAATCGTATAAACTTTCATTACGAAAGGCATTATTTTACATATACGAGAGACACGCGATTCAATTAATTGCCATTTTAAGCGTCTTTTTTTCACCTCGCGGTAACAGTAATGCTGCAGCGGAAAATTCATTCATGCACGGCAGATCGTCTCGTTGTGAACGAATGTCCTTCAATTCATGAGAAATTTCGGGTCAACGGGACACAGAGCTGGATAACTGGTTGCACCGGGAAACCGGAAATGGGGTCGAGAATGACGTCATCTGGCTTCAACTCCGTTTATTCAACCCCCAGATAAACTGGGTTACTAGGCCAACCTACCCTCCTGTGCTGATCTCGCGAAAAGAGATTCCCCATTCTAAAAATACGCTCTAAATTACGCAATACATTCGCGGTTTTTTTTGTAAACAATGCTATAAACAATGCAATCAGCGGAGACTGCTGATTGTATAATAAGGAGATTAATTATGAATATCTCGATAATCCAGTTTAGAATCGTAATAAACCTGTGGTTATAATTTTACCGTCATCGCTCTTAAAATGAGATTGCTTTGGAATCTTTGGTTAAATCGAGAATACGCATATAACATTAGTGTTCAACATTAGTATGTTAAACAAATGTATAGCTCTTTTAGTGTATATATTTTCCAGACAAAAGTCATTCAAGATGCAAAAATTTAATTCATCACTCCGTCGCGTTTTCCTAACGATCTAATTGTAAGAGAAACGATCAAAGCTTTAGCGACCCATATGCGGATTGACATTTAAACAAAACAGTACGAGCAGAATAATTTAATAAACGCGAAGTACTCGTAAACATTTGTGTCTTATTTTATCTTTCTCTATCTCGAATACCGAGCGAGAAAATAACGCGAGCAGATATATTTAACGGTGGATATTTCACGGCGTGTATACATTCGAGATGTTTTTTGTAGAAATTGTCCCGCCGCGTATTCATAAGTAGCCAATGATGGCACGTGCTTTGATTTCTGAACGAGCTGCAAGGTGAATGGACCGTTCAACGTCACAGCCTCAAAGTAGGTCGCCGTGGACGGCTCTGGGTCGCGTATATCGCCTTGTCCCTTGTACTGCCACCAGCAACGGCAGTACAGTTCATTGAAAAACCGGGACTCGATCAATATCTCCCCCCGATAAGCACATTAATAGCAATTTGCAGCGTGGATGAATACCGAATTCTAGGCTCTTTGTGTAATAATCGTTCATCGAATCGGGTCGTCGGAGCCTGTACCAATTCGCATTTAGGAGAGAAAAACGATCGAAAAAACGTGGGGCGGAAGAGGAAAAAGAGGAAAAAAAAGATGAGAAGACAGACGCATGAACGGAAAGCGGAAGCAGCCAAGTTGCTCAATGGAAGAGCTCAATCCCTGCGAGCGGATGCGAATGGGTAGGCAGCCCATTGAAGGTTGCACGGGTATTCGCATTGCGTATGCGCGGCTTTGACGTTTCTCTTTATCCAGCAAAAGGACGTGGATACTCGCTTCGTGTCTATTTCTCTTCGTTATTCTACACGAGGGAATCTCATCGCGATAACGAAAAGAACCGCTATTGTACAGATATAAATCTTACCATGAGAAATTCCGATTTCTGTTTTAAAAAAATATGCGAATATAGAATATCCCAAAAAAGACTAAAGGCCTCCTTCATTTTCTCACATCAAAATGTTGAAACACAAATAATCTTCAAATTATAAGCGATATTGTGTTTACTTAAACGCACGCAAACTAAACTTTAATCGAATAAGTAACAAATTTGCATCCTTCTGTAACTAATTTATATCAGGCAGAGTTTACCTTAATAGAATCTTAATTTTAGATTCAGTTACAAAGATAGTATAACACTACACATTGGAAAACTTTAATAAACGATAATCTTCCTCGACACTTTTTTTTACAAGGGACAATTGATTATTAAGGAATCTGCTGTTAAAAAATAATGCGCGAAAAGATATCTTATACGAGTTATTAATATACAGTAAAAAAACAAATAAAATGTGATGTTTTGTTAATGTTAAAAATACATTGAGTGCGTAAATCAAGACTTGCGTGGGCGATCCTCTTTCCAGTTATCTCGCGGTTACATATGTGTTTCGAGTTTTTCCGTGAATCATTGAATCATTGACTATCCCATGCTTAAATGAGACGTATATCGAAGAATGTTCTGTTTTCTGTAGTTCGACTACCGGAAACCGGATATAATGTATAGCTGTCTACAATCTTTCAATACCCTGCGGTGTGTGAAAAACATCTATTTTTCAGCAAAACGGATTAATTTAAAAGCGTCTATAAGCGACACTCTTGGAAAATTGCGCCTTTCATGTCTTTGCTTATAACGTTTTATTTTTTTCCGTTAAACGAATTTTGCATATATATATTTGCAGTAAATATAAATAGATTGTCACATCTATGTATTTGATACATACAAACGTCTACACACACATGAAATGTGATTTCTGTAAGGAGTAAATCTCCGAGAATACTACCAAGGCCGAGCTCTCTGTCGTGTATCCCACCGGAAACGGATATGACGTGTTGCTCGGTCGATTAAAGTAATTAAAAATTTTCATTCTCGTGTATAGTCATTGGATTTGATTAGATAAACTGCTACGAATAATTACGTTACTATTACTGTATCGCAAATAAAAAAATATCGATACGTCGTATGTGTATGTGTGTGTGACAATAGTAAAAAAAAATAAAAAATAAAAAATAGGAATGAAAACAAAAATACGAATTAATTTGAATTAATATTTGATAATTAATAAGACTATCAATGTATTTTAAACTTCTTATTGGAAAAAGATCAACTTCTAATACACTTTACATCGAGTTCAATCATATTCATCGTTAAACCTGTGTCATGCACATGTGCAAGATTAACATCATTATCATGTTCACGTATTATCTAACATGTAACATTAGATACACGTGTCCAATTCTAATTATTTTCATTAATTGCAATAGAAAGTCTAACGTAAAAAAATCATAAATGTTTCTCTCTCTCTCTCTCTTTTTTTTTTGTTGGTTCGTTCGTGAAATTCCGTATTTGTCAGTTAACTGTAATAAAATGTAATGAAATGAAAGATTGACAGAACGAGAGGGCGTAGAAGTATGCTGCGTGCGTATCGATTGGGGCCTGGGGGACGCTGTTCGCCAACGAGACTAGCCTACATTCTGTCTCCTTTCTTCACCCTCCCGAAGACCGATTTGTCTCCCTCTCTCTACACCCTCTCATCCTAGAAGTTCTCATTCAACGCTCCCTCCTCTTTGCTCTTACTTAACCTTGCCACCCTCTGTCGTTCTCTTTTTGCTTTCTCTTCTCTTCCGATCATGTTTCGGCGGACGTTTGAAGGAAAATAGAGATAACGAAAATGTAACAAAGAGGCAGAGTAAATAATGTAAATAACAGCGGAGAAAAAATTAAATATCGCTCGGCTTAAGCTATAAGGCAGAGAATAATTGTTGCTCTTAGTAATAAAAACAAAAATTTATATCCTTCATTACGATTATTTTGGTAGTGAACTAATGATTACTGTGCTATCGAAGTACTACGTTCCGTTGAATTAAAATTCGACGATTAAACGAGTTGGAAGCGGAAAGGGAAGGCGAATTAACGCTAGAACTGTCAGCGGGGCATTTTTGTTCTGTTTCCAAAATTAAGCTCGCGATACAGATGAATTTCAATTGAAATATAAATTTATATATACTCACATTGCAAAACTTTAAATTGTAAACATGTCGGACAGGCGAGATTAAATCAATGTTACGGAATTCTGTAGTTTTAACGGCCTCGAAGAAAATTCGGCGGGTCGGCGCGGCGGTCCTAGCGTTAAAACTCTCTTCTCGGTGGATCGTATCACCGCCGTTCATCAGGGGTATCGTTAGGTGCTGCGATGGTACGTACATACAAGGGGCGAGGCCACGTACCGCTACAGAGGGAAGGGTGGCTCGGTGAATCGTATCCGTGTCACGAATGCGCGCGTCTGCTGCACTCCATCCCCCTCGCCACCCCTTCGCGGTCAGCGCGAAAGAGGTGAATGCAGTTGGCCGTCATTTTGCAATCCGTTCAGACGCCATTCAGATGCGTTCGACGCGAGTCCGATCCGACGCAGTCGCGCAATTTATCTGCGGAGCTACGTATCGTATCTTATCATCCACCACGATGTCGACGTGCGCAGGGTGATGCTGTCGATCGCGATAACGTCTTAACGAGACGTGACAGACCATCTTGAAAGGAGGGAAAGGACCTTCTTCTCACTCGCCTCGGCAAGGTATATGACCAACGCAAATGCGAGTGCATGTGTGTGTTTCGACGTTACCATCTTAAAGCATTTCAGTAGAAGTTTTTCGCAATATCATTACGCACAACGTTTATGTCGAATATTATACGATTATCGGCTCCACGAAAATTTTTTCACAAACGGTCAAACTAATTCGTGTATCGAATGAAAGTAATTGTAAATTTTTACCCTACCTACCTCTACCTCTATCTTAACAATGCGAGTCAGATGACAGGGGACAGCTCAACATGGACCGAATAATCCATCAATTACGTTAATGCGAAATATATCCGTATCGATAGTCTACAATCGTTAGGTATACATGCCCATAAGCACAGACATTATCTTTAAACCAATAGAATTATATCCAATAGTAATATATGTTGCGATTTTACGAGAGATTATTTTTACGATTCTAATAAATTGATTAATTTAATATAATTCTTATATGTCGCGACAAAATTACAAACGCTGAAGTCTAAGAATCGATTCGATGGCATGTATTCTCCTCGTATATAATTGCGCGTAAAATATACATAGTCGTTTATCGAAACAAAGAGACGTTACTTTTTATCAAGAACAAGTCAAACTATATATCTCTTATAATTATTCGTCAAATATTATCATACAGATATATTGACTTATCGATATGAAAAATTTTTATGTCCAGAAAATTTTGTTATTTGACCGTTAAGGAAAATGACAAAAAACATGATTTGCAAGTTATAATCATCTATAAGTACTAGTTTCCCTTTTTCGACCAATCGCCATAAAGCAATTTTACGCAAGTGCGTATATCCCTGGGTGCGTGCGCCCTACGAAAACTCGTAAGCTTCCCGTGGAAGGATGAATGGGGATCAAGTCAGTTGGCAGCGCGAGGGCTGCTCTGACATTCGTGCAAGCTTTTTCGTTGCTTGGGAATACGTTACCGTATACTATATATTTTTCAATTCTCGTGATTAAAAAGTATTTTTTTCTTGTGTCATTCACAACACGAATCGCAAACGCGTAAGCTTGAGGCAGTGATCGAGATTTTTCTCATTTTTTTGGTTCAGCTTTGTTATACGGAAAGAGATATTTGAATCATTATTAATTGTTCGACAAGTCATAAGATATATTCGTTTTTATCTCGAAACAACGATTTTTATTTGTGTGTGAAATCGAGGCACGCGGAGTCGAACATTCAGTTCCGGTGTGCTTATTGATTTTTTAGCTACTACAACAATGATCACCGGTTGCCATTATCATACTATAGCCGGTAAGTAAAAAGCATCAAGTTTCGTCGTTTATTCGTAAAAAAGAATCGTCGAAACAATATCAAATTGGAAATTATACAAGTTTGTTATCTGTAATTCGATCGCGCCACGAAATCGAGCTAAAGAGATGATTAAAAAAAGATACAAAGATAAAACGCAAATAATTCGGATTTGTAGCAGAATGAATGTAATGCTTGAGCAAGCGTAAACGGCAAATATGGACATCCGGTTTCATGAATCATCGCTATATTCTTGAGAAACACACGTACGTAAGATGTTTGGGAAGATATTCGTGGATGTCTCGCTATCATTGAGATCAACGCAAAAATTACGATGTTTAAACTTTAGTTGATGAATCTTAGATAATGAAAACTAAGAAAATATATGGTGATATCAGGAAAAACTTTTGAAGTAACAAATTACCTAAAATTTTAATTATTTTATTACTAATCGAGTGCAATCATGAACCGATGCGAGGATGCATCGGATTTTATTACACAACATATTATTTATATGGTAATTTTATTTACACGACCCAATTCGCTAAATACCCGAAAATCGTGAATAATATAGGTAACGGATGACCCATTTTGATCTTCCCATGCGATTATTTCTGAAATTATTGTTAAAAGGAATGTTTCAGAAGACAATCTTAATTAAAAGTATCTTTTTAAGCAATCGTTTTGGATAATCACGCGGAGAGATTAAAATAGATCATCCACGGTATTGCGGCAAGTTGAAAAAGGAATGCGATTCATTCAAGGCGACGACAATTCGCAGGACATGGGACAACGATCCGCTTCTCGTTTATTTTCATCGTATCGATGATGCGCGTTGCACGCAGAAGACTTTGCTTCTCCAAATTAGCTATTCGGTAAAGAAGTAGCGTCCGCTCGCGTATTGGATAAACGTAAAACTCGTTTCCGAATGCGACATTACTATCATTAATCGCACGTGCTCCGCTTTCATTCACGCCGACTCCCACCCGTGAATAACACGGTACAAGCGTTTACATTCACGCCGCGGTTGGCCGGCGCCGATGGGCCGACGAGGCCGTCGCCGTCCCGATTGGCTGCCGCTTACTCCCAACGTACTATACGAGAGAACGAGAGGAATGCGAGACGATCGCGAAGCACTATGAATAGAACTAAAGCTTCAGGTCAAGGCATATGAAGTGAAGCGTCTCTCGGATATAGTTTCGAGTTTCGACAAGAAGTTTGTCTGGTTTCGATTGCGCCGCAATATGGCCGTATCGCCGTACACACGACTCCCATTCTCGGAGCACAGTGCCCGTAAATCACACGTCAATCATACGCTACTCGCAATATTGTCGTATGTGCTGCTGACGAAAGGTATCGATCAAACATTGGTGTGAAAAGTAATCCTTTTCTCTCTCTCTCTCTCTCTCTCTCTCTCGCTCGCTCGCTCGCTCGCTCGCTCATTCGCTCGCAAACACCGTGCATATCCGCTTG
Organism: Aphaenogaster floridana; assembly: GCA_003063835.1. Classification (NCBI taxonomy): domain Eukaryota; kingdom Metazoa; phylum Arthropoda; class Insecta; order Hymenoptera; family Formicidae; genus Aphaenogaster; species Aphaenogaster floridana. The sequence goes on along the minus strand of NJRP01000124.1, from coordinate 350,790 downwards.
CTATTATTACATCAACGAGAAAACAGGATGTGATTTATTCACGATGCTCCGACTTCGGGATAGTGTATGACGCGGGCTGATTACGTCGTGTGTGCGTGCGTGCGTGCGTGCGTGTCACGCGTATGTATGTCTATTGCAACTCATAGCTGACAAATGACAAATGGACGATTTTGCATCTGTCTCGTGCCCCTATCCCGTTTTCTATCCGTCTGTTTCCCTGCTTTCATTTTATTTTATTCTCCTTTTATCGTTCATCAGTATTAACGAGTTATTTTTACTTCTTCTTCACAATGACAGAATAAGTTCTCTCTTTCGTTCTATATTACCTATTCGTCAAAATTGCGTTGTATTTATTGCGACTAAAGTTAAATTTTCGTCATTTTGTCAAAATGAAGTATGTACAATGAGCAAATTTGATGTACAATATTTACAATGCTTCAGAATACCGTAAAGCTTCAGTTATGTTACAGTTTGTGTGTGCAATTTTATTATTATTTTTATTATAGATGGTACAAGTGTTTCCTTGACTCATCATCATGCAAATAACGTTAATTATTATGATGCAACAATCAACAATAGCGATAATATAAATCCTCTGGAAAAATTTTATCTAATCACTGAACAAAAGTGGCATAAGGATACACTAGTGCCAATCTCCTTAGTGCCCTCTACGAAGGGAATGCCTACGAGATCCCATCACAGGTAATGCTTATGTGTCGTGTAAAAATTCACAGTACCAGCTGTAATCGTATCTTGGTAATGTTTCACGAAATATTAAGATTTATTCTTTATCTCAAAGTATTTTTAATACAGAATTCGGCAGTCCGTGACAGGACTGGATGATGCTGGAATGGATCTCCAAGTGGCCCAACTCAATAGCGAGACAGACAAGGAAGTACATTCCAGGACGACTCTATCATGGCTAGATTGGCAATTGCCTCACTTTGCAGCGCTTTGTGCAATCACTGGCACTATTCTTTTTTTCACATTCCTAGTAAGCATCACATTTCTTTACGATATAGTAATATAGAAAGCCCATTCCCTTCTTTTCTAAAAACAAGTGACTATTCTAAAAGCTTTATATAGATTTGTGAAACTCGATTGATTTTATCATTGAATTATTCAGGTACGATTGTATAATAATGTAAGCATTTTCTAACAGATCTTGTTATGGCTGCGAAAACAAATGTCGCGTGAAAAAGATAACGAAAATGGCGATCGGCACGGTCTGGTCGAGGAAGGTGCCATTTGTCAGCCAGACAAATCAACTAAAGACACAAAAGAATCCGTGGAAGCTAAATGGGTTCACGAAGCATTCGCGAAGCAATCTGCACCCAAGTATCCGGTACGACCAGTTCCTCAGACCTCTTTACCCGAGGTAAGAGATCTCTACCAACGTAATTCGCACACAAATATTAGATTATTGGAAATATTAAAGTATTGGAAATAATCTTCATGTTACGTTCAAAGTCTCTGGCAACGCCTGAACGTAAACCAGAAGCGATACGTATAAAAGCAAAGGGATTGTTGGAAAGACGTGGCTCGAGCACAAGTTTAACCATAGAGTTGGCACCAGCTCCCGAAAGTCCGCCACATATGGTTACTCCTACCCGAGAATGTACAACGGAAGAGTTTTTGCTAAGTGCAGGAAATGTATTGTCGAGAGCACAATTGAAAAAAGTTGTTGAAGGTACGGGAACGTTGCACAAAGAATTTTGGGAGGTGCCACTAAATCTACCGGAAAAGGTGGACATTTGTGGCTCGGGAGTGAAGAATCGATACAGCTCTGTTTTACCCAATCTACAAACCAGAGTAGTTCTACCAGGTTCCTTCGACGATCCGCTCGCCGGTTACATAAACGCTAACTACATCCGAGTATGTAAATAGTAATTTTGTGTAATAGTAAGAATGATGCCTGTGAAATCCTCTTCGATATATAATACATAAGCGCTTTTTATTACCAAGTCGCGCGAATTAAAAGCTATAATAGAAAACACATTGACAGGGATACGACGGCGAAAACGCTAGATACATCGCGACACAGGGACCATTAGCTAACACGATAGCAGATTTCTGGAAAATGATCTGGGCAGAAAAAGTTCCTGCAATCGTCATGATAACTAGATTGTACGAAGCGTCAAAACCAAAGTGCGAAGCGTATTTTCCCTTTGACGTAAATAGTCGCATACAAGCTGGATCTTTCACGGTTATTGTTAACTATATCAATACGAGAAACGGATATACCGTAAGAACTATGGAGATCCGGCACGAAGGAGAAAGAAGGCATTTGGATCACTATTGGTAATTACCGCGCTCTATTTATTTTCAAATAACTATAATAAGGACTCGATTACATTTACCAAGTATATTACTCAATTTGCCCAAGAATATTCAATTAAAAACTATACATCGACAGGTACGATTCATGGCCGGACCATGCCGTACCTCAAACTGCAGATGCGCTCGTTAGTATGGCCGCAGAGGTAAACACTCTATCAAGACCAGTGGTCGTCCACTGCAGCGCGGGTATAGGACGAACTGGCTGTTTTATAGCGATAGGAATAGGAATGATTCAACTTAAAAGAGACGGAAATGTCGACATACTGGGTATTTTGTGCCAGATGAGGTAAGGCAATAAACTGTAAATATACATAATCTTATGTAGATTTCACGAATACACAAATATGAGTACCTTGAATATTTTAGATACGACAGAGGAGGGATGGTGCAAACGGCTGAACAATATGAATTTATTCATAGAGCACTTTATCTTTTCGAGCAGACACTAGACAGCAAACCGTCGACTTCGAGCGATTAAATGGATGTACTACTATAGGAATTTCTTTCGCTTATTCTTTCATGAAACGGGGCTTTATTATTGCCTAAGAGAATGTCACTTCGCGCAGGGCTATATGCTTACCGCAAAAAACATAAATTTCTAACGAATCTCAATGTTAGCCTGTGAACCGACACTCTCAACTTTATCCCAACATTCGAACGAGTTGAAACTCGTTTAATAAGCTGCCATTTTCTACTGCCATGACAAATCGTTGACAATTGATATCAATCACAGAGCTCAAGAGGTAAGAAAAGGGTTCACCGTCGGAGTGCATTTTCTAAGCAGGTGCTTTTTAAAACTGAGATATCATAAATAGCTTAATGAAAAAAATATTTATGTTTATAATAACGCGCGATATGAATCGTGCGGCACGAACGCTTAAAAATTAAGATTATATTATTTTATATAAGTTACAAATTAGAAATAATCTCTAAATGCGGCGATAATATATTCGCGATTCGTATTTATAGAGATAAAAATTTATATCTAAAAATCGGATACTAAACTTGAAATTTAATTATCCATACACATTCCTCGTGTGTTAGGAAATAGTTGATAAGTTCCAATAAAATTTTAAATATGCAAAAATGTGTAGAAACGGTTTCGCGACTGTACTAATATAACTGATACTAATACTGACGTAATACTAATACGATATTCTTCGCTATTATCACGCATCACGAGTAGATACATGACAAAATTTACTGAACTGTTCCAACATATAAGAGTTAAAGTTAACCGTAATTACTTTAATATTAACAGTATATAATGTTAAATGTGAGCTAAATGTGAAATTATATATGTGTATGTATATATATATATATATATATATATATGTATATGACACATGAATAATTGTTAAAACAATTACTAATTTATGGGACCCAAATCGACTAGATATTGTCTTAGATTTTTAGTTCCTATTTGAGTTTAAAGTATTCCCTATGATTTTTGCTTTTATTTAGCCGACTAAGACTGAACACGGAAAATAGTACAATATGATTTAAAAGGAAAAGAGAAAGAGACAATGGCTTGACAAAAAAAACTAAATAAGAGTCAATTTGATAGACAAATACGAGCCAAATGCAGCGTTGTTATAGCGAATATACCTGTATGTATCCAAGCAACAATCCAATATTTTCAATTATATTGAACCATTATGTCATTAGGAAATATACACAAGTATATTCGCTCTCTCTAACAATTTTACTCGTTTATTTATCAAATTGAGACTGATTTAATATAATAATTATTTATGTCGTAAATGAATTTAATAATAAAAGATCTTTAGCAGTTAGAAGTAAATTCATATTTATTCTAGAAGGATTATTATCAATTAAATTTATAATATATAATGCTCGTGCTGTATTTTGAAGAAGATAGATCTGTTTTATTTATCTGAATGATGAACCAATATATAAAAAAAGAATTCGAATATTACATAATGTCAGTCGATAGTTACGGAAATCGGAAATGTAAATGTCTTCACGTATAATAATACTTTAAATGAAAATTATAATGTTCAACCGATAATACATTTTTCGATTTTAATATACGAGTGGATTAAGGTAGAATGTCAGACTTTCAAAAGTAACAGCATTGCCATAATATTTTGCTAAGATGTTTAATAATGTATTTCGTTTCTACATATGAAATTTGAAGTCAATTTACCGTATCGTTTTCAAGAAAATTATTATTTTAACTGTCTGTAAGACATCTATATTACGTCTTAAGGACGTTAAAATACATTATTAAACATCTTAGCAAAATATTATGGCAATGCTATTATCTTTGAAAATCTGACGTAAGGCGTCTATATTATTACGGCTTACGTCGTTATAATAATAATTTTTTTGAAAACGATACGGTAAATTGACTTCAAATTTCATATGTAGGAATGAAATACATTATTAACATCTTAGCAAAATATTATGGCAATGCTGTTATTTTTGAAGGTCTGACATACATCTTTAATATGAGAAATTCGAATCAACTTGAATTTGTATTATTACCGCGAATTTGCATGACAATAAACGATTATTACAACGTATTAACGTTTTGTTAATCGATTAAATGCAATTGATCTGTTTTGGTTGCTAATACTTTTTAGACTATCTAATAGATAGTAGAGTAATAATCGATATACTAAAGTTCTCGATAGTGTTAGCACGAATAATATCGGAGCTCGTGTCGTATAGCTGTATTACGTGTATTTTGAGGCGTTAGTAACTAACTCGTTTCGCATGGTCCAGTTCGACCATCTCGACTTATCGTTAGTCCGGATAAACAAAAATCTAAGCTAAACGATACGAATATTTGGCTTTCGCGCATAAACAAAGATGTAGAGGAGTTTCATACGTGTGCTGGTAAAGACAGTGAAATCCTTTGATATATATTCGCATAATTATATCGCTTATCGCTTACTATTCGTTCGTATTATTGATTTAATGCCTCGAAAAACGTATGTATATTTATGTATACGCGTACGCGCGTAGAGTATGCAAGTATATATGTGTGTGCATACTATGTGTACATAGATTGTACAGAGAGAAAAAATTATGTATTTAAGAGAGTATGTATTTGTTTAAGAGAGATAAAATATATTATTTATGAACGCGCCAAGTCGCACGTGATTTGGCATTAATGTATTAATAGGGAATGATAATAAATAATAACAATAATGTAACAACAATGATAAATAACAAAAGTAATAACAATAATTTAGCAACCCCTCGGTGTTCAATTGTACTTATATGGTGTAATAAATGTTTACAGTGTCCACACACAAATGCATGTATTAAATTTCTAACACGTCGCGGCACCGGATCTGTGAAGTTAGCACGACATTCTACTAATATTTAAAAAAAAATTAGAGTTCCAGTAGCATTTTTCATAGTTCTACAGTTCCTTATAAAAATAAAAAAGTTCCGCTTTTTTTATAGCAAAAACCAAAAATAAACAAATGTGCTAACTTTGCGAATCTAGGACGACACCGCCTCCTCTAAGGTACAAGAAAAAATAAATATTAACACTATTGGCAACAGTTCCCGTTACTTCTACTCGAGTTTCACCATTGTGTGCAATTTGAAAACAAAATTCCAACAATTATCAATTTTTCATACACTTTAAATATTACACCCATCACGACATTTGTAGATAAAGTACCGTGCTGATTATTTCCCGCGGTTCTAGCAGCAGTTCTCGTTAGTTCTAGCAGAGAATTCTATGTTCTACAATCATTTTTTAGCAGAGTTCCGGCGGTTACATATTTTTAAATAATGTTTTAATCTTTGGAGCCAGCACGACACCTGGTGTAAAAGAGTCGTGCTGTCTCCAAAGATTAAAAAATTATTTTAAAATATGTGGCCGCCGGAACTCTGCTAAAAAATGATTGTAGAACATAGAATTTTCTGCTAGAACTAACGAGAACTGTCGCTAGGACCGCGGGAAATAATCAGCACGGCACTTTATCTACAAATGTCGTGATGGATGTAATATTTAAAGTGTATGAAAAATTGGTAATGGTTGGAATTTTGTTTCCAAATTACACACAATGGTGGAACTCGAGTAGAACTAATGGGAACTGTTCCCAAAAGTGTTAATATTTATTGTTTTTTTATACCTTAGAGGGGACAGTGTCGTGCTAGAATCGCGAAGTTAGCACATTTTTTCATTTTTGGTTTTTTACTATAAAAAATGCGGAACATTTTTTTATTTTTATAAGGGACTGTAAAACTATGAAAAGTGCTACTGGAACTCTAATTGTTTTTTTTTTATATTGGTAGAATATCGTGCTAACTTTACATATCCCGCGGCACCTCCATAACTTTCCTAGTTTAAGGCTATTCTACATCTATCGTAATGTCTATCGTAAGCTCCTTACGATGATCTTAACGCTCGTCGTAACAGCTGTCACTGAATTGTGATTGGTCAATTTCTTATGACTCTTACGACTGCGATTCATTGTAGATGGCCTCTTATCGGTGCAATTGCATTTACGATGCGCACATTACGATACGTTGATAATACCACCATTCAAATATTTGTTTCAAAGTATCACCTATCTCTTTGAAATTCTGGGATAAATATTTACAAAAACTTACACCTCGCGATGACCTTGATCTTGGCATGTGTTGTCAAGATCGTGTTGACGAGGTGTAAGTATTTGTAAATATTTACCAATTCTGTTTTTAATAGAAAAAATTGGCTCTAATTCTTAATCCTTTAGCCGCAAAAAACCGACTAAAAATTAATAAAAATAAATGTATAAATGTAATTTTAATTGACAACTCTATAGTAAGAACAAGCAAACTTTGAAATAATTGAGCAATTTAAATATATACAGGGTGGGCCATTTTAATCAATACACGCGATTATCTTCCGAATTATTCGTTATTCGAAAAAATGTTTCAAGTAAAACTTACTCTGTTTCGAAGGGGACATCTTATGATAGACACAGGTTTTTTCTAGGTGGACGTATTCCTGAGATTTCAAGGTGATCTTTGTTTTTTTAAATGGAATCACATAATTTTCTTTGTATAATATAATTCCTCCAGTTAATTGGCATATAAAAGTATTAAGGTAAAGTTATTAAAAAATCAATAGTTTACAAGATATTTCATATTTTATTCTGGCATATTTTGACATGAAATATAAAATATCTCGTAAACTATTCATTTTTTAATAACTGTACCTTAATACTTTTATGCATAGAATAGTGGGATGAATCAATTGATGTGAGGAAAACACATGGTTACTTAAAAAATAAATTATTCAATTTGCAATATGCAATTACATATTTTTTGAAAAGCAACCCATGTGTTTTTCTCACATCAATTGATTCATCCCCCTATTCTATGCATAAAAGTATTAAGGTAAGATTACCGAAAATTTAATGTTTTACAAGATATTTTGTATTTTATGTCAAAATATGCCAGAATAAAATATGAAATATCTCGTAAACTATTAATTTTTTGATAACTTTACCTTAATACTTTTATATGCCAAATAACTAGAGAAATCTATACATATATATATATATATATAAATCTCAGGAATACCTCCACCTAGAAAAAACCTGTGTCTATCATAAGATGTCCCCCTCGAAACAGAGCAAGTTTTACTTGAAACATTTTTTCGAATAACAAATAGTTCGGAAGATAATCGCGTGTATTGATTAAAATGGCCCACCCTGTATAACAGTTTCTTGACTTGAGCTACGCAGCCAAAAAATGGACTTGGTTTAGATAATTTCTTTATACACTCATCCTTCCATACTTCCATACACTACTGTCCTATTCTATCTTTAATACATTTCGCTTTATCTCCACCTATCCGTTTAAGCAATTCAAATATTTCGCAGCTAGTTTACGACATCTTTATGTCGTTTATACGGTTCGCATCGTTTTGTACCATTTAGGGCCGATTGTTTCAACTTCTTGGTAAGTTATTACCTGACAGGTAGCACATATCTACGTTTCTTTTCAGGTAAGTTGTAAAAAAGAGACAAAGATATGCTACTTGTCGCGTAAAACTTAGCAAGAAGTTGGAACAATCGGCCCTTAATACAGAAATAATACACTTGAAGGCGGTACATCGTCATTGTGGCGCATTAGCATCTCATTTCGACAATTTCGGAAATTGACCATCTTACCGAAAGAATCCAAATGACCGTTAAACAGATAACTCGAAAACGCAAAGCGGCACGGAACGCGTACGCAGCTACGCGTTATCGCTTTGATATAATCGTACGGCTAACAGTATCATGTCTCGTACTTACCGATAGGAAGTTCTCGAAGCATCCTTCAGATCCATTGGAAGTCCGGTTAATAGAAAATTGCCATCGCCGATTGGCACTCGTCCAGGCAACCGCGGCCGGGGTTTCGTCCCGCAGGCGTAGCCATCTTGCCTCGTGAGAGACGCACACCGCACCTCCGCACTCACGTCAGACGCCCCGCGCGTCGTCGCGACCGGGATTCTCGTCGCGCGCGCTCCGTTTGTCCCTATTGCCGAAATCCCGGCGACGATTCGCGCGTCAAATCACACGATAAACTAACCAACGATTCCATGTTGCACGGACGCGCGATACTCCGCGTCTCGCTCGCCGCTCGCGCGCGGCCGTTCGAACGAGACTAAATCCGATCACGTGACCGAGCGCTGCCTCGCGCGACGCAGGGTCGGATTACCTGCGGGCGCGCCGCGCCCGCTCCGGCGATGTTTATCCGTATTGAAGCCTATTGCACAATGAAAAGCACAGGCAATAGGAACAGGGAACAGGAATTTGGAATTGAAATTTATGTAATACTATTTACCAGAAATCCTGTATCGACGCGGAATGGAATATGAAACAGGCAATAGAAGCAGATTCGAATTTCCGACACGTTGGATTTTTGTTCCCTATTGTCTGTACCTGACCAATCATTTGTTAGGTTATTTCCTATTCCTATTGTCTGTGCTTCTCATTGTGCAATAGGCTTAACCTCGCGATTCGGGGATTCTCGACAAACAGCATGGTTACGGAAAGCAATAGTTTCTCAATTACGTTGCTTTACACCTCGATTAAAAGATGGCGTTTGTTTTTTTATTAAAAGACTATTCTCCTCGATCTGCGGAGCAATTGAGTTTCGGAGTCTCGCTCGTCGTCGATAATCAAACTAGGGTGTTTAAAGGTCGCCCCGTCTCGTTCGCTCGTTCGCTGTTTTTGCTTCGCTCTCGTTCTCCGCGAGCCGGTGAGACGATTCTCGGAAGATAAACAAAGCATACGCTACGGTTACAACCACGGCTCGGCTGGAGCAATAACATGTTTTTGTATACAATATTCCTCGTCACTTTGAAATTTTATTGCGATTTAAACGAATAATATACAAGGAATACGAAGTACGTATCTCATTCCTCTCTCTATAAAAAGCCGAGGGAATTGCCGTAAAATGTTTTTATCAGAAAAACATTTGCTTCCGTTTGTATACATTTATAAATAATAATAAAATAGTTACGTATAAAAATATACATGTTTAGGGTGACTTTTAACCCTTCGTTGTGTCACACATGGTCAAATTGACCCGTCCTCCGACTCTTTTTCGGAAGTCTCCTTTTTTGAATTTAAATCTTGAAGAATTTTTTGGGACATGTTGTTATTTGATTTGCTACGTTATTATTAAGAAAACATATTCTGCAATGTTTAAAGTATCTTCCAGAATTTTTTCGTTCGAATCGGATAGTTTTAAGATGGCAGCCGATTCAAAATCGACTGGGTCAATTTGACCCAGGGTGACAAACGCGAGACCTCACAAAGGTGTGACAACGAAGGGTTAAGATCATTGTATTGTAAAATACTTGTAATTTGATAATTCAATTATTACCGTACGTGATGTTTTATCTCAATCAACCATCTAAAATGCCTTTGTGTTATTGAGAAAGTTAAATTATTAAAAAAAAGAAAAAAGGATTTTATAGAGGATTAAAACTGTTGTACCTATAAGATGGCTTCGCATTCATTATACGTTGTTGAAATAACTTTTCCATTTATAGATACTCGCGTCACGGAAAAAGACGGACAAAAAAACGTTTACGATATCTCAGGGCGAAACGTGTTATTATTTAACTATGACAAACGGTACTTAATTATACATTTATTACGACGTTTCTTAGTTTGCTTCGAAATTCGAAATGCACCTGTCGCGATAAAATCCCGAAGGAGATCCCGCGGGATCCCAGAAGCCAAAAGACGGCCCTGCGTCTCGTGGAACACGAACGCGAACAGGTTTGACGCGTGTCTGTGTGGTACCGTGGAGTACGCGAGCCGGAGCGGCGAGGCTCGGGATCTTAGTCCGCGACCGCGAGTGCGACACAGGATTACCGCGACTCGAGCGACTCGCGGACGGTGGAGTAGCTCCGTACTGACGGCGCGGCGCGGCGGCGGCGGCGGCGGCGGTGGCGAGCGAGCGATCTCGTCGTTTATTCGCGCTACGCGTTCCCGCGAGTAAAAGCGGAACGCGCGCGTCGTATTCGGCGTGTGTGGATCCGCGAAACCGATCGCATATCCGAGTTCCGGTTCCGACGCGAGCGATGCGACGCGACGCGCGCGATGGTGCCGCGTTGCGCTCGCCGTAACGCGCATCGATATCGATATCCGTAGTCGGCGATCGATCGCGGATCGCGCGCGAGGAAGCGCGCGCGCGCGCGCGCGCGAGCGAGCGAGCGAGGAGGAGGAAGTAGTGCGTGAGAATCAAGCGCGGCCGAACGCGGGGTTACGCGAGATCTCGCCCGAAGGAGGCGACCGCGCGGAGGAGCGAGGAGCGAGTTCGCGCAGGATCAGGTCGGCTATGCGAGACCTCGTCGCGGCTCGAACGTCGCGGAATGGGGCCCGTTGATCGGGTCCGGGAGAGCGGCTACGACGGGCTTCGACGACCATCGACGACGGAGGCATGGACGTCATCGGGGACGGGGACGAGCAGACCCTCCAGGCGATTCTCGGTGAGTAGTTTCCTTCCTTCCTTCCTTCCTTCCTTCCTTCCTTCCTTCCCCGACTCTTTCCTCGCGTTTCTCGCGAAAGCGTCGCGTCGCGGCGACCAGCGCGCGCGCTGTCAGTTTTTATTTCTCTCGCTCGCTCGCGCGCGCGTTACGTCGCGGTCGCGTCGGAGCGTGCGTTTGCACAATCGGCTCGCGGCTCTCTCGTTTTCGAGCGTGTCGCGTAACGGTACTAGATCCTTCTAAACGCGGCTCGCTCGTAACAGTAGACGCGGATCAAAAGCGACGCGACAGCTACGGAATGTCGCGAATTTGACACCGACACCGTTATCGCGCATCGCCGCCACCGCCGCTCCAACTTCGTTCTCCACGCTTCTCCACGGTTCCCCACGGTTCCCCACGGTTCTCCAAGCGGAAGCGTGCGTTGACCTTAAACACGCGCGCGCGTTTACATTCTTCGAGTTTAAAGGAGCGAACGACGCCGTCGCGCGTCGAGTCGGTCCACCGATGCTGGAAACGAAAGCGATAGAACGCAATTCGTGGAATTCGCGTGCGAAACATGCGGCGCGGCGCGGCGCATCGTCTCGGGAGGAGAGCTTGGGGGTGGGAGAGATCCGATCGGCGCTGCCAGGATCGCTATACCGTTTTGCGTCGTTCCATTTGGAGAGAACGAGAGAGAGAGCGGTCTCTCTCTCTCTCTCTCTCTCTCTCTCTCTCTCTCTCTCTCTCTCTCTTTGCGATTTTCTAGATGTATCGTTCGTTTAATCGACTCGGATCACCCGTCTTCTCCTTGGGCATCTAAAGCCGGCAATAATCCTCGCTTGTCCCGTATTCGTAAAACGGCGTTTAACGAGAGCGCGGACTCCGTATATCGTTTGGCGATAAGGAACACTCGAAATTTGAGATCCACGATAAAAATGCGCGTCGAGAGGAGAGCTCGGGCAGCGGCTTGTAGGCGTCAACGCGCGTGACACGTTCTCGCCGAGTCCTCGTTATCGCGAAATGCCAAGGTTTTCGCGCCACCTCTGCGTTCCGGAAGATCCTTAACCCATACCTAACCGTCCTCGCGTTCCCTCTTAATTATCTTCCTCTCGTATCGACGGTCCGAAGGAAACCGATCGCTTCGCGGTCAACCGGCGAATAAAGATCCGAAACGTCCCGCCGACCATTTCCGTTTCGCAAAATTGTAACTCGAAATTTAGAGTGCGAGGGTTCAAAGAGGAGAGTCATGCCGCTTACGTGGATACGTTTATCCTACTTTTGCCTTGTGTGCTTTGTGCGTGTGTGTGCGTGTGTGTGTGTGTGTGTGTGTATGACTGCGGCTCTCCCCCCTCCACCCTCGCGGAAAAACCGCCTTCCCATACCTGTTACGCGTCTCTCAGTTTGATGCATCGCATCGCGCTGAATCGCGCCTCGACTCCTTTTTATTTTCTTTTTGCTTCTTCCGGACCTCGCGCGCGACACAGACGTAGAGCATGGACTGCGCATTCCCTACTTTACTCGTGTGTGAAACAGGGGGGCTATTCCATATTTCCTAAAGGAGTGAAAATGCGAAATGTGAGCTAGCGAATTTACTAGGTTTTTACCAATGAAATTGCTCAAAACCTAGTAAACTCGCTCACTTTTCGCATTTTCACTCTTTTAAGAGATACGGAATAGACCTCCAGGCCCTAGAAAAAGAGTGTGCGATAGCGTATAGATGCGGCCAATCTCCGTCTCTTTCTATCATTGTGATTGGTGTTGAATAGAAAGAGATAGATATTGGCCGCATCTTCGCTCTGTCCTTTTCAGTGGAGCGGACCGATTTTTGTGTCGTATGCGCAGTCCATGCTTTATGAGAACCTCGCTGGCCGCAACGATCGTCGCGATCGCGAAATACAAATTTAGACGAGAGAACCTTCGAGGGGATCGCTCCTCCGCGTATATTTACGTTTTCTTCGTGCACTCGCGATTTGCGGCCTGTTCCACGCCGAGTGCATTCACCTGTAACGAGTGCAGCGTAGCGTTCCTTATGTAGGTCAGAGGTTGTAACGTAATGTCTCCTCCGATCTTCGAGATGAATGCACCACCTCGTCCGAGGTGCACGAAGGCAGGAACAAAGCGTTGTTACCTCGTTGATCCTTCGTCGGCGGCGCCGACTCGTCAGTCCCGGTTTTATAAGATGCGTTTAATCATTAAGATTTATATATATACGCGGGCAAGAAAATAGAGAGAAAAATTGTTCAAAGACCTAGAAAGCGAGACGGAGGGTTTTCCATGAGACGTCGATACGAGATTCCAGAGAGACCGTTAGGTCGAGTCAGTCCTTTTAATAACAGTTGTTGGACCGTTCCACATAGATCTCTCGTTCCTTCTCATTCCTTCTTTCTGCGAGCCGTCGACGTAAAACGCTATCCTCCAACCGTTACCAACGATTCCACTGTTCTCTCTGCTACCGCGGACGGATAGTGAAAGTCGCGTGGTGAACGTGCTTTTCCGTTTATTTGGAATTAATGGCTTGATAATTCACGGTAACCTATACCGAGACGGGCAATGTACCGCTACTATGCATTCACTTTTTGAGTCACCTGTCCATTCTACCGACACTAACATTTCTTTCGTTGCGCCGGGCTCCTTTCATCCTTCGAGAGCCACGTCTCTCTCTCTCTCTCGTCTTTTGTGTGAAACGTTTACCTTTTAAATGGAACGAGAATAACGCGTTGTTTAACGATAAGGTTGACGAGAGGTGGCTGTTGCGGGGTAACGCAGACGCTAAATGAGTTATTTAATGACACCGTGTTCACGTGTACTACACGCTTGCTCGTACACGTACGTGATAAAACGCGTCATTGACTAGAAAGATGTGGAACGCGGCGTGATTTCATTCGCGTGCGTTTCGAAATGTTTTATTTTTCTTTTTCTCGAGCAGGCAACGCTCGTATGACGAAACACGTTCGTCAAGTGCCGTTATACGGGGTGGTAAATAATTAATTCTAAGCCCTTACATTATGACATTAATATTAATCGAGCACGTGTAATTTTTTTTTCGTTTGTCAAGTTTCTAATCGGACGGTACGTACACTGTTTTATTTGGCTTGTATCTCGCCGCGGAGAGAGAGAACTCCGGAATGAGAAACAATGGAGACAGTGCTCCAATTTCATCCGATCCGTTTATAAATAGTAACGAGTGGTTCATAAGTTGTAGCTTATTACGCTCGATATAATAATAGCAGGCACAAATTGCAACAAACGGTGTGTTGTCAGGAGAACCAATTTACTACTTACTACTTACTTACGCTCCGGCGAGGCGACGCGCAAGGTTTTCGCAATGTTTGTCTTGAAAACCCAGTTTCGTGATACAATTCATCAGCGAGATATTCTTTTTGAAAGACTGAGAGAAATATTTCTCTCTCGAGTGCCCAAAACTCGAGTGCCTTTATTCGCTCGATTGAATTCGCGAATAAAGTGAATTTTTATCCTTCGGCCGTCCTTCGTTGCAATTGCTCGCGATTGTATCGAGGAGATTCGCAGTCTCGTCGGGACTATTTGCCATCGATCGCGACCTAAAATTTATTTTGGACCGCGAGCGCTCGCAACGAGCTTAAATAAAACGATAATGAAAGCCGAGTTCGATCGCCGCGAGCTTATCGGTGATAGTTGAAGCCCCGCGGATGAATTATGGGATTTCATCGCGTATAGCATGGCCGTTCAGGAAAGTGGCGCGCAAGCCGTAGGACGTTCTGTGCCACCCACGGAAGCACATTGGTCGATGAAAAGCTTCGCGGGTCCGCCTTTCGCGAAAAGCTCGAGCATGCGCGCTCTTCTTGCAACGTCAAGTAGGAGAGGCTATTTACTGAGCGTTATTCTTGCCTTTGTTAACGTGTATACTGTTGTTGTTGAAACGTCGTACAATTCCCGCATTCTTCACGACATTCGCAAGAATGTCTTTCAGAAAATTGCCGCGTATTACTCTAAATCAAATCTCAATTTGACAAATGTTTTTCTTTCCGGGGAAAATTGAAAAGGAATCGAAAAGAATGTACGGGATCTTTTATTGTCTATGCAAGATCTTTTTGAAGAAAATGTACGTTTGAAGAAAATATATTTTAACAAGTTTAATTAATGCAAAATGGATTAACAATATTAACAAAATATGAGAAAATTGTATGCAATTAAGATACGATATGCAAGATTTAATTAAAGATTAAAAACATTCAATAGAAACCCCTCAAAATACAAATCTTTAGGTATACTTATTGTTAGAGAGAATTTCTATTTCATAACTTATATTTTGTTCATAATTACGGCATAATCGAAGCGATGCAAATTACATCAAATTACATGCATTTGTGTATTCATCGTAAAATGCACAAAGTTATGCCACACAGACCTTTTACTTCTTTAAAAGGGGAAGTAAACATATCGCGAACATCGTAAACATAGGCACGTGTCCCAGGCATAATGGGGCGATTTGTTTAATCGATGGCAAGACCCTTTGATTCTGGTAGACCTCACAATCCACGATCACTTACATATATTTTCTTCGGCCATACATATTCATCACAAAGCGAAGAATATGTATGGCATATAGTTATTATCAGATATTATCGTTAATTATTTTCCTATTAATTATGACGTTATCAATGTGACTAATGATATTTTGAATATTTTAATTTTTGTATTTGCAATTCAATTTTTAAATAAGCTTGGTCGCACTTTTTTAGTAGACACTCGAATGAGTATTATTTTAACGATTTTCCGCAATAATTATATACAGTTTTTGCAATGCTGTCACCAAAAGCGAAAGCTGAATCCGATCGCTGAAAGTTTTATCGAGCATGAAACCGTAGCAACTAACGAAAAAAGTTAGTAATAATTGTATTTCCATGGAATACCTTTCTTAGGATTCGTAAATCAAAAGTTGCGTAATGAAAGTTTCTAATTAAAGACGTTGCTTTCGGACACCTTCTTTCATTGAGCAGATTCAATATACGAATTATATCAAATTAATTAATCTCTCGTTACTCGTAAATAGAACGTTTGATACATTACCAAAGTTTTCATTTTAGAATTGTTGTAATATTTCCATTTTCTAAAAAATATTAATAGGGTAATAAGTAACGTTTTTCACGATTGCGCCCAGCGTCGTTAGTAATCTTGTCAAATATTTATTAGTTATTAAACTGATTTGTGACCTATTTGTAAGCTCGAATCGCGACAATATCATTGCAACGGGTAATGGTCCTCGCTATACGCTCAGACGCTCGTCGCGGACTTTACTACACCGGCTGCTCTAGATTTTCATGGGAGATTGTTTATAATGCAAGAGAGAGGATGTGTGGACTACTTTGCGACTTGCGAGCTGCCATTGCCGACGCGATCGTTCAACATACAAACATGTAGAACGGGCTGGTTACAAAAAACGGAGGAAGCGATAATCCTTTCTATTAGCAACTTTTTCTTTTAATTCTGTTCGTAAATGACCTTTAAGCGTTACATCGCCCAAGTAATGAGGCATCTCGAGAAAAACGTATGAATCTTGTGGCAGTAAATCGCAATGATTGGACGATCTGTCTGTTTTTGAGATTTCTAACAATGGAAAGCGTATGTCAGCCAGATACTTTATATACGTGATTGATCAAATGTACATTTTTATTTTGCAACGATTCTCGAAAAGAAGAAATACAGGGGAACGCTGAGAAAATTGTTAGATTTGTCCATGAGATGTGCAGAACAATTTCTTTCTAAATTTATCGTATTAATAATCATTTTGTGGAGCTTTGTCTCTAATTCTAACGTCAATCGCGATCAAAACGCTTATATTTGTATCATCGTAAAGTGGCGCAACTAGTGAAAGCCGATGAATTCCACAAGCTAAAGTTCAGGGGGCGTATCACTGTGGGAATCAAGCGACTTTTCTCTCTGCATTGTGCTACGAAGATTATGATACTTAATTGAATTATTTGGTACACGCTCGACGCACTTGCCGTCGTATAACGCGTCGCGCTTAACGCCAGTAAACAAAGAACAAATTATAAAGTGATATTCGTAAAGGTAGCGAGGTTGCGTTTTTCTTCAACTTTTGTCGTGGAAGTTGGAAATATATTCCGGTCCTCTGGAAAAATTCCGTGAGTTTATCGATCCCGGAGACGATGCTTGCGAATTCTCCAAGGAGACTATTATACGGTAACAAAACGATACGCTTCGAGCTGGATATCAGTGACATACAATGAGACACGGTTCAACATGCTCACGATCACGATGAGGTAGGGAACCGTGGAACGTGGCTATTACGGGAGAAACATGGCCCCGGCCGTTTTCTGCTGATGTCCCGATGTCGTGTCTTCCGCTCGAGTCACGCTAACTTTTCTCGCTCGTCCCCGTTCTCGGTCCTTTCCCCTCCCCCTGAGATACAGGCCGATTTATAATATATACATGTGCGCGAACCAATAGTCTTCTAGGCGATCTAAATGCTCGGACATGTCTGTTTTATTCCGTGGATACGTACGTACGCACGCCCACGTTAGACACATTACCATATTTATTGCTTTGGCAATAACATTCGCGTTCGTAGGCGAGCGTGTCACGGATGAGCGATGTGTGGATGAGGTCAGGCGTTTGGGTTAAATGCACGAGCACACGCGAGAATTCCGGACGCGAATCCTTATCGTTCGCGGCGATAGTAAATATTGAATTTATTTCCCAAGTTATACGTATTAGAAAATCTATAACTCATGGGAAAACGATATATATTTCATTTGGTATGTTAAAAGTTTGAAAATATTGCTAAGGCTCAACGATTCAAAAATAAAATTTAAGCAGTGTAGAGGGTTGATATTAATGTTTTGACGTTGAACAAAATTTCGGGAATACTAAGGTTTGAAGAATTGACAGTACCTAGATGTCTACATTTTACAGAGAGAAACGGTGACTCTGATTATTTCAATTTGCTAACTTCTCGGATATGTATTTTAGCGATGCAGCAGAGTATGTTTCATAATATCTCATCGCTGCCTTACAATTCGCGGATTTCTGAACGCGATCGAGTAAATATCAGGGTGTATCGAGCAAGTTTGTTCACGCGCAAGCTAACGTGTCAGGTGAAAGGTATAGGTGTGGCTAACGTAACAATTCACACTGTACAAATTTAAAGTGAAACTTTAAATAATTCGCATCGCCGCCAGAGTATTCAATTGTAATTGTTGTGAACTCATGCGGAACGCACGCATCAAATAGATCCAAAATTATGAGCAAGCAGTCATCATCAGTACACGTATTACAGAGTGTACTTCCAAAAGACCGGATGTCTTTTTAATGACGGATTTTCTGACAAATTTGTAATTTTTTTTTATTTATAATTTATATTCATTAATGTGTTCAGTCAAAGTAAAGCGGAAAATGTTTAAAACGTTTAGTATGCCAAAATGATGTTTATGCGAACAAAAAAGAAGATCGACGAAAAGTTTGTAGATGTTAATTGTAAATTAAAAGACCCGAATCGTGGAAAAAACGTGGCTTTTTAAATGAGTCTGGATCGCTAAAGCACCAGCTGCATACTTTTACTATCCTTCGAGATTCTCCTTGAACCGATGCGTGAGTACGCGAGTCGAGAGAGTAGTACTTCAGAAATCGTGGCTTTTATGCGCGCACATGTAATACAGATACCTCCGATAATCGCAGCGACGTTAACCACAGTGATAGGGATCTCTATGATTTACCGTAAGGCAATCGAGCTGAATGGCCGTTCAAAAACTTTGTAAAGAACGAAAGAATTTCATATTTCTCTTTTTCTTATTTATTCTCGTTGCTAACTTTTACAGTCATGTATCATAAATCATTTTGACACTTACATCGGTGAACAACGGTTAATTGTTCCGTTGTACTGGCCTGAGATTGGACCACAATAATTGCGCGCACGAAACTTTCGCGATTTGCAGACGCCGTTTAATTAATAATAATTATGTATATCTAGTGAATAAAAGAAACGTTTAATCTCTTTTAGAATAATTTTATACAAAGTATAAGAATATCGCTGCAATGTGCTTCTTTCAGAATGTACGTTTTCATTTGTATTGGTATATCGAATAAAGCATCTTTTTCAAGAGTAACAATGTTTTTCTTTATTTGTAAAATTGTCCTAAAATTAATTGCCTATACAACTGCTAATTTGTTTGTCATCCATTGTTTGCTAATTTATATTTCTTGTATGTGCGATTCTAAATTAATACGAATAGTTGATCCTAACGTCGCAGTTTACAACTTTGTCCTGTAATCGCGTCACTATTGGCAACGTAAAGTGCATTATTATTTTTAATCCAAACAGTACTTCAGTAGTACACTTAAATATGTGAATATTCTTTTTACGTTGCAGTAAATCAGATATTGTGGAAAAAAATGCCGTACTATTTGTAATTCCGATAAGAATCTGATGATGAGGTGAACAATTGAATCAGCACGAAGAACCGACAATGCCGGTTGTATGTAAATTCCATTAGCTCTGTAAGGCATAATGAAATGTTGATAGTTGCTAACACGGCCTCGCAGGTTTCTGTAATTGTAATATAGCTATGTGCGATCACGTGATAAAGTCGTTAAACAGCTTATTTAAAGAAAAAAAATCCGGCAAAGCATATATGAATTAATTAGATGATCTTGTATCTATAAATGGCACAGAGTTATCGAATGATAATACTATTTGATGATTACAAAATATTTTGCAATCTACTCATCTTCGCGGCAAATACATAAAATAAAATTGTTGTCCATTTTCTTAGATGATAAAAAGAATATCCGTCGGAAACGCGCGTTTGTTATGCGCGATTGAGTTATGCTCGGTAATAATGTCACAGATTTTTATATTTTTTGCTTTTCCAACTCCTTGCGACAGGCAGTTATCTATACTATTGCAAATGTAATATGTAATATGTAAATCGAGATTAATTAATCGTGAGCGATACTGTTTGTAATTGCCGATCGCTCTCGTTCTACATATCTTGACGCAACGATACACATCATATGCCGTGCATGTTTTAAGAGTCGCGTTATAATAGAGCGTCTTTGTACAGGAGATCGCTGGCTCGTGAATCGGCGCAAACCGAAAGATTTACGAATGCAATTATCCTTTTCGCGAACGAGAAATGACAGATGATAAACGTAGCGTTCAGGGCAGCGATGAATAAGTAAACGGCCGTTTAACCAGAAGCAAACATTTGCATATTATCGGTCTACCACCACCGTCGCCCTTTTCCGATAGCGTGGGCACCAAAACCGAGCCTGGGAAATGCTCGTTCGGTGTACCCGGTCCCGGTCGTGTTAATGGTAATATAAACGGAGGGTTAATACAACGCAACGCGAGCGGGCACTTAATGCGTGATGCCGATTACACGCACCCGTGAACATTTACGCACGCGACGAGAAATGGATTCACGCTCTCTCGCTCGGTGCAGAAGTGACGGGCGTGCTGCGAACAGCAGGTGTTTATCGAAAGAATTCTGATAGAATAATTGGATCTACAAGCCCCTCTTTAATTGTTTAATGTTTCATACGTACGAATGATGATGCGTTTAAGTCATCGTTAATCGGTTACAAAGAGACAATTTGTTTAGTCGAAATTGTATTGCTGGTTGAAATGAAAAATAGTATTGTCGTAACTTAACGCGTATCGCATCACAGATATTATACAATAAATTTAAAAATTCGGAGACTGGACTTGAAACACTGTGAAAAGGCAAAGCCTTGATACAATTTCTTGCCTTCATTTTGTATCGGTCAGTTGAGCTGTGACGAAATTATAGATATTTTTCGTCACTTTGATCATAAAATTTACTTCAAAATTTCTTACATAACCCGCGTAAAATTCACGGTTATTCAAGTGGGCAAAGAATTTTAGCAATTATATTTTGAAAAATCATTTCTTAATTGTGTGTGTGTGTGTGTGTACACAATTTCTGTTTCTTCATATTATTGAACACAGAAAGAAAAAGTATGATTAATTGTATGGATTAGTGGAATTAATCGAACTATTCTGTACTTTCTTAGAGTAATATATAAATATATTAGGGTACTTTGAATTTATCTGCAGATATCGTGCGTCACAAGTTATTCGGTCATCTATTGATAGATACGAGATTTAAATGTCAAATATTAGTTAATTGATAATCGATATCTGAATTTATAGCGAATAAAAAAAACATTAATTGCAATTTATAAGAAAACATTAATCTTCAAATTCGTATCATGACGTCTTATGTACGATAGTACATATCGAAGAAAGGGGCTGCGTATAACCACCCCTTTCAGCCCGAAATAAGCGCCGCCCTCCAGTCAAAGAGGAAATCCCCTCTATACTTGGAATATGGTGGAGGTACTGGAGCCCTCCGATAGAGGAGACTCGCGATTAAGTCGTGAACTACCGTGGACTGTTGTGTTTCGTTGTCCAACTAGAAAACCAGGACTACGAGCGACCTACGTTCTCATTTTCGCGGCAGACAATTAAAGAGAGAGAGAGAGAGAGAGAGAGAGAGAAAGAGAGAGATTCGACACTAGCATTATCTCAATTATATCTATCGTCAATATTCCGCCTATTACGGATTTGTGACAAACAAATTTTTAATAAAAATATATCTATCGTGTAATCGGAATCTTTTCACGGAAGAAGAATTATGAAGTGCTACGTAAAATGTAAAGACTCATGCGATACTTGAACAAATTATATGCGAGCAAAGTGATTTATTTCGTAGATTAAATGTCGTAAGTTTATTCAATTTTTCGCTACATTAATTATGTAGCGATGAAGTGTCGTTTTAATCTTACGTCGCAGACAATTTTTCGAGAGTGATTCAGGTTTATTAAAACATTTTCATCGCTATGGAATTTTCGTGGGCACTTCAGCATCAATGTAACGATCAAAATGGACGAAATCATCCGAACGATCATCATGAAGATAATATTATCAATCAAGCTAGCGCTCGTCGATTGCTTGGCGTGACAGGTAATCGCGAGTATTAATTTGTGCAAACAGAGTGCTTTTTCTAAATTTTCTTTTTATGAATATTACAGATACGATATTTATATTTTTTATTTCTTCAAGCAAAGGCGAAATTTTCAATTATTGCAATATCATGTCAATTTCACGGGATAATAAAATCACAGATAATAAAATCGAGAAATTATAATCGTGAAATTTAGAATTGTATCGCAATAATTGTGACAATATCTTTGCGAAAAGATGAAAAAATACAGACTTCTCTTTAATATAAGAGAAAATATTTTTTATTTCTTTTTAAATAAGATGTATATTTCAAAGATATCTTCGAAGAAATTATAAATACGTCAATGTGCTATTTTTCCTTATGTCTCGGAAATTGATTTCTTCGTATTCGTTGGAAACAAATGTTTGTCGTAAAATATTGGAAAATAACTCATATGTCGCGGAAGAAGGAAAATTTTTTATTTTGGAACTGAAATTAGGCAAATTAGAATGTTATCGTCATCGAGTTTGAAATAATTGAAGTCGACATAGTGTCAATCCTCGCTCTTTTATATTTTTGAGATTTTACTTTAAAATATTTTATTTTCTAATTAGTTTTTAAATGTTTTATTATTAATTCTTGAAATCATATTATCCTTTTTAATAACTACATGTATGTCTTAATTGATTCCTTCTATAATGAGAAAAAAAATTATGTTTTCCTTTTAAATAAAACTTTTAAATGAAAAAGATGGTTCTGATACGATGCAATTTCGACTTCCACAATTCAAAAATTACATTTATTTGTCCGTGCCTTTCATCTCTCTCTGTTATTTAAAATAATATTATTTTAAATTATTTTTCTGTAACGAGCATAATTATGTTGTCGAAGTTACATGACGAATATCGATATGTTCGTGATCACAAACAGCAGTTCAACACCTGTCCGCAACTTGTTCGGACCCCCATCGAAAACCTCTTAATGGCCGTGAAAAAGAATGCTGCACCCTGCTAATCGTTTAGACCTCAGGTGGGACTCCGCCGGATTTGCACTGTGCTTATAACACGGCAGCTGCATCAACCCTACGATTAACAGGGGTGAAATTGACAACCGGGTTTCGATTAACTTCCTTTGTTTAAACGTTTACGATATGATCGTGGCGATACACGTGTTGCAAGAATAATACGATGGTGTTGCATGGATGCATTAGTATTACTTTCTATCGCCGTGTGGATTACAGCAGTCGGTTATAAACATTTCTATATTCATCTATATTCTGTTGCGAAGGATGAAAGCCGGCCAATTTTCATAGACGAGTCGCTGTCCACGATGCATTTCTATTTACTTTGCCGGAGAAAGTGGTCTTCAGCCGATACATAGAGGTCGAAAGCCTACATACATCTTTATACACACACACAGACACACACACAAGCCTTTTTACATCATTCGAGACTTGATTGGAATAGGTGCAATTATTATACGATTGTTTTATCCGCGATTGGACGTCTCGCTTCAACTGAAATTAACATTCTTGTATATTGCGCGATGAGAAAAGATGTATATAATTACGTTCAGTGAAAGTTACATTTCTTTATGTTATCGAGAATTGCAATTAATTCTAATTTACTGTGAATAGAATGAGTATTTTGGTGCATTCTATTTTTAGAACAATTTTTTATTTATATCAAACAAAAACAATATATTTTAATAGAAATATTTTGTATACTAAAAAATTGAATTATGCGCGCGCGCTCTTTTCACAAAATAATAGTATTCTAATTTCTATATATTAATGGTTTTCGATAATTTGTAACTACGCGCATGGTGCATATCTGGTGTAATGATATTCAGATTTAAACGGCCAACCATGCTCACGGGGGCGGTGTTTGGTCGATACCTCGATAAAGGGTTGGCTGGCAACGACTTATCCATCCTCGTAACTCACCCCTCCAACTCTTTCCGTAAACGCTAGGCGCCATGCATATCCTAGACTTCATTTGCCTGATTATTTAAAAATGGTAGCTTTTCTTGCGGTCAATAGCAAAGAAAGAAACTTAGAAATTATTCTCTCTAGAGAAGTTATATAGCTTTTCAAGCGCCAGAGCTTGAAATATATAATACTTCTTCGAGCTATTGAAAGCACTATTGAAGAGAATGCTGTTGTTTCAATTATTTTTATTAATTCCCTTGGTATTAACTTGTAATATAATTATTTCTGTTTGTCGATTTGTTATTTACCAAAATCTGATTTATAAAACTCGTTGCCCTATGAGATCATTGAAAACCTGATTGTGAGTCTATTAGCATATTTATATGAAGAAATTTGAGGCATCGTATTTGTTAAATGACAGAAATCTGTTAATTTATACATATAATAAAATTGTTTTGCCGTATATATCTATATCATTATATATGTATTTATTACAATCCCTATATTTTTTCGCTTTTACATGATTTTGTAATATTTCTTTTAAATTCTCTTTATATGATACTTTTATTATTAGAAAAAAATCTCGCAGTACACAACAAAATAAATTACTACCGCTATTATTACGATTACTATATCTTCATGCAATTTCGATAAAATGTAATAATTCAAAATAAGAATAATTCTCCAAAATTTTATATTGCGTTTTATATTGGATATTGACGAATGATATTGTTCTACTGGAAAACTTTCGACGAGACGATACGATGCGATGTTACGTCTCGTTATTCACTTGAAAAGTGTCCTTACTCTCGGCTCCCAATGCTTAAACGTTTATGAATGTTTGACCGGAAGTAACGTATTACAACGCTTCGCTTGTAGTCTTAAGCGCTTAAGTATATACGAAGTACATACCCGCGTTTCTACATTTCAAAACAGAATCAAGAGTATCAATGTTGATTAGGGAGACCAATGACTGCTTTATGACTTTTAGACTTTGCCAAGTAGTTGGTGGATTTCTTCTTTAATCATGCGCGATTTCCGCCACAAGAAAATCTGACAGATCTGATAAATTGTTTTCTACGACTGTGTTTAAAAACGGACATTTCGGCGGTATAGAATTTAGGAACTGTCGCAAGAAATTCGGCTGTTATTCGTGCATTTTCCCTCGCCCGTTAACGCTTTGTTCATTCAACTGCGTCATCTTCGAGTCGCAATCATCCGTGAAATTTGTTCGTGTCCATTCAATAAATCAACTTTCTCCCTCACTGAAAATTATCAGGGACGGTAACTTACAATGTGCCTTACTTGAAATCTCTTTCCCACGTAGATGCATCTCTCACACGAGCTCTTGCAACTTATGATGCAACAAATGACGATGATAGACGTTTGCGTGTGTATGTTTGAAATAGGCACATAGCAACAATTTATGATATTCGTAATTATACCCTATAGCGTTATAGCATGGTAATATATTATGGAAACGAACGAACTCTTATATATCGGCTACAATTAGAAACAGTGATAATATATGTGTTTATAACATAAACAATTTATTGTTATTTTAATGCGAAATTCTTTATTCTTTTCCAGGTCGTGGTGATTTTGTCGGGGGGATAGA
The DNA here is from genome assembly GCA_003063835.1 of Aphaenogaster floridana. Lineage (NCBI taxonomy): Eukaryota > Metazoa > Arthropoda > Insecta > Hymenoptera > Formicidae > Aphaenogaster > Aphaenogaster floridana. The sequence continues at coordinate 324,988 of NJRP01000124.1, read as the reverse complement.
CAATGAAGCCTTGGATTTTTCGCAGTTGGAGGACTTTATCAACAGCGACAGTGAACAACCTGCGACGTGAGTTCGAAGAATATTAAACATTGCATGCCTACATGATTGTTATTTTTATATTTCCATCGTTATTTGTATCGTGCATCTTGAGCTGGCTTAAAAAAAAGAAAATCCATCGATTAGACGAGAAACTTGATCTCGGACGTTGAAGCGTTCGGTCTGGTGACGAAGTTTAACCACATTTGGAAGCCATGGTTAACGCCTACAACGCGCGTGTTCGTCACACGTGCGTAATGCGTGTCGCCAGCGCAATCATCGCAAAACTCGAATTGTTGTTTCTTAGAATGCCAAATGCCAATTTATTAATTTACATTAATAAACCTGTTCCTTAAAGTTACATTAATGAATCTTCTCGATCATACATGGCGATTCACTGCTTCTCATCCATATGTTACATATCGTGTGAACCACATCAAAATCTGAAAGCTCTTTTTTTTATTTATCGATACATTTGAAGATAATTCTGTGAATTGAAATCATACAAAATGATAGCTACAAAATGTTCCAAAAATATGTATAGGTAAATGCGAAGTGCAAAATTCTGCGAGCATGACGCTGTCGACGTTTATATAGGCGCCTTCTCAAATTATGATAATTAACGAATTCAGATAATACGCTTCTGCCGTCCAGCAGCACGAGCACGCGTTTCCTGCGAACGACACGATGTATCAGACTAAATTTCTAAATTGCTCCATCTCGACACTATGTATTCAGGCTACTCTGTCACCACAGCACGACGATTATCATAGGAATGGTTACTGTATTTTAACAATATTTATATTTTATTAATTCGAATTCCTTCCCGTTACATATTTTAATATTTTTCTGCATATTTCTCTAAAGCAGTGCACATAAAACGTACAATTAAGAAAAAGGTATAAATCTGTCCTGTCTCATTGCCAGTAAAGAGAATATGCGTGAAATTATTTGCATAAAAGTTTTTTGATATTCCATCAAGTAAAAGAAACAGAAGAGTCTGTAAAATCCTGAGATGCAGATGTTGCATATGGATTCTCGTCAATGCAAAAATAAAACGTTTAAGAAATGTACATGATCAATTGAAGAGTAAGACATTTCTTTAGACTATAAAAAAAACTAGTATTAACTCTGTGTATAAATCGCGATAAATTTAGATCTTATAAGTGAAGTTAAAAAAAGAGATACAAAAATTAAATTAAATGAATGTGTTAAAATATACATGTACATTACTGCATATCGTTAATCAGTGAATGTCGATGTAACTTGCTGACCTTGATAGTTGCCGCATAGACACATCGATACATATGAATTTAGGATTTTTTATTATCTCAAGAATCGTTTCTTGGGTCAGTACTTTTTGGCATATGTATTAAAATGACATTTCAAATCATAGCGATACGATTTTATTATTTATTGATGACACAGCTATTTTGTCTGCAAGTATTTCAGAGCAAGCAATGTTCGCGTTTATTTTATAATAGCTAGCGTTACGATCGCATAAATTATTAATTGCAATATGATCGCACATATTTATTATATTTATGACTGTAATAAGTGACTCGTGTCGCTGTAAAACATTACACGTTTTATCTTTGTATTGTGTCGTTGCGTTTTCTCAGGTGAACAGTAAGAAGCTTAATTGAGTCTTGGTGCTCCCAATAAATAACAATAACGCGCGATCGTTCACAATGGCGAGCTCTCAGCTTCCCATTTGGCTTCGGGCACGAAAACATCTTATTCCAGGCCTGACCGCGCATATTGACGTAATCGCGTACACCAGGAAACGCATCCAGCCATTCTTTATACGCACACAGTCATACGTACGCGTACATATATACTCAGCCCGCAGACAGATATTCACGCAGATAACGACCGCAGAGGTGTAATGATATAATGACAGAGGCAGACAGAACGGAATTGATGGAATCACAGCGTGCACACTGCGTTAACCCTGCTAATTCGACTTCCAGCACTCGTCTTCCATTAAAAGGCTCCCGGGATCATCGCACAGCGACCGGATTAACCGAGGAAAAAAAGAAAAAAATTATTCTCATCCGAGCGACACCCGTATGTCGCTTATCCAACGGTAGTAAATCTTAATTTGTCAGTTTTTTGTTTTCAAATATTAAACATTTTAAAAAATATCTATGCGTTTTTCTGATTTCTCTCATTTTCTAGAAACAGATCCACTCTTTATCCTAGATATTTTTTTATTTTTATTATTACTAATTTCCGTGTTCCTTTCTCTCTCTTTGTTATTTATTACTCTTGTGACTCTGTACGCATTTCGATGTGTATGCGATTGTCACATGCATGCATCGTGATCAATACGCAATAGATATGTTATTTAAAAAAACATTAGTTAGATAAGCGGAGAAAATTCATAGTAGAGCGATGCAAACGCGAAGTGATTTTATACGGAATTGTCGTTTAGAGAAAGGAGATCCGCTATGTAGAAATATTCATTTATTTTTCGATTCTAATTCGTATTAATTGCGAAACAATATGAAATAACGCGCGGGACATTACATTACGATAAAAATCATAAGTAACGAGAGATAATAAAGACAATGATAGTCATAATTTATATTTAAAGAATCAGAAATTTCCATTCGATTGGCAATATAATTACGGCAGCTTACGCAATGAGGAGGAACAGGTATTTTGCATGATTCTTTTTTAACGTGGTCGGCAGAGATTGCGGATTATTATCGAACGAATCTCCCTGATTGCCTTTTAATCAAGAATTCGTGGAAAATTCATAGACGCGCAGATCGTCGCCGCGAGTCTTCCTCACTTGGATGGAATAGCTGCATAATAACACCGGTACCGTGCAGTTAAACTCTCGCGAATTCTGCGAGTTGGGAAAACTCAATGCTGGACGCAGCGCGAGTCGTCGAAGCATCATTTACCGCTGTACGCCGAACCGTGATTCAGACGATAACGATATCTCGTGTTTTGCAAATCCATCGTGCAGTCGCGGTCTCGGCATGCATAGCTTTCGAAGCTCAATTAAAAAAGGTGCCGACGTAGCGCGCGTACCATTGATTTCTATCAAAATGTCTCTTCTGCATCTTTACATCAAGTATCTTTAAATATGGCAAATGGTATTCTACGAATACTCCATAGAAGAAGCGACGAGCGTAAAAATAAATAAATAAAATAAATAAATAAATAAATAAATAAATAAAAGCGGGGACGTGTTGGATGAAAGACCATGCTGTTTTGTATTTAGATACTTCGCGGACACTCTCGCCCATAATGAAAATGGAGGTGGAACGGTGTCCCACGGTGGCCGGATCGAGGCACCCACGTCGCAGCCGGTCGCCCAGCAGCAGCCACCACCGCGACTACCTTCGCCGCAGATGACGCAGGCTCATCCAGTTTCGATAGCGTGCGCTTCCGGTACCACGACGGTACCCAACAACGGCGGCTACAAAGATCCGCAGGCGTATGTTCACCCGTAAGTCTGCTCTGAGAAATAAAACTGACCCGGTAAAAAACCAGGCTTGTGGAAGAAGCGAGAATAATCTCTACGTTTAGTCACGAAAATCGGCCTGGGCTCTAGCTTCCCGTACCTCAGGCACGAAAAATCAATTAAATTCGATTACATCGATTCTACATTCTTCCGGCTTTCAAGAAAGATTTTAGATTATATTGGACTTGAGAGTAGAGAAACGAGAGACAGATCTCTTGCAGCGATTTAATGACTCGATGAAAATCTAGAACATGATGTTTTCCAGACACGCGCTACCGGAAAGCCCACCGGATAGCGGAAGTGAGCCACCGTACTCACCACCGGGACATAATGACACTCAACACGTACATTCGCCACGTGAGTTTGAACACGCTTGCGTAAGAACGTTTTATTAGAAAATTATAATTTGCAATTGCGTGTAATTATAGATCAAAAAGCAGCACTGCAAGAGATACTTTTACATCATCAAAACAATCAGTACCCTCCTAATTTGCTACCACCTTCTCCGAGAACGTTGCCTGCGGCAACAACGGATCCTCTATTGTTAACGCCGGTCCTGACATCCCATCTTACGTCGGGAACGTCGAATCTTCCGACGCAGCCTCAGATAGGACCGCCTTTGGTGCCGTTATCGCATGAACATAGCCCGACTGGCATTAACACGCTATATTCCTCTCTGCAATCGGCCCCAAAGAAGAGGAAACTCAGCCAAGATGGCCTTATCCACGTCAAACAGGTGCTTTCGCGTTTCATCCGTAATTTTGATTAATCTCTTTTTTTACTTCGATTATTATTTGCGATTGTTATTTTTCAGGAACCTGAACTGGGTACCGTGGAACACAGTTGCAGTAGTAGTAGCGCAGTGCTGGACAGCGACGAAGTCGCTGACAGCAATTACATCGATGCTAGTTATCAGTGTATTCGGTTCCATCCTTTTCAGCAAACATCCTGGCATGTTCTTTGCGACCATAATCTTAAAGAATTACCGATACCACATTATAGAGTGGATGCCGACAAAGGGTTTAATTTTAGCAATTCGGACGATGCGTTTGTTTGTCAGAAGAAGAATCATTTTCAGGTAAAAGAATGATGTCCAACAATTGTAAAGATAAAATAAAGTATATTACGAACGTAAAAACATTATTTTTCTGTATCTAAATATAGCAATATGTATGTGTCCAAATTATATATAAATTTTTACTAAACGACTGTCTTTGCAATCGTTACATTTTTAGATAACGTGTCACGCGCAGCTTCAAGGAGAGGCCGTATTTGTTAGGACTGGCGAAGGCCTAAAAAAGATAAGCGGTTTTCAATTGCATTTCTACGGAGTTAAAGTGGAATCTCCGTCGCAAACGATCAGAGTTGAACAAAGTCAAAGCGACAGAAGCAAAAAACCATTCCATCCTGTAACGTAAGTTTACATATCAATGCAACATATAAATTAATAATATAATTAAAGTTACAGTTGGATTATGCTACAGATATCGTTACAGAGTCGAATTAGGCGGCGAGCGTGTTACAAAAGTGACAGTCGGCCGCTTGCATTTTAGCGAAACTACGAGCAATAATATGCGTAAGAAGGGAAAACCAAATCCGGACCAGAGGTATTTTCATTTGGTTGTTGGATTGCACGCTCATACCGCAGACCAAGCCAGTTATCAAGTAGTGGCTCACGCATCGGAACGTATAATTGTCAGAGTACGTAAAATCAATGATGGAATTGTTTTGGAACCGGGATTGATTCTCATATGTTGCATTAGGCGAGTAACCCAGGACAATTTGAATCGGAAGGCACTGGCGTAGGTGCTGAAGGTGGATGGCAGAGAGGAGCAGCTCCAGATAGTGTATATCATGCCGGCAGGGTTGGAATTAATACGGATAGACCAGACGAAGCTCTTGTTGTACATGGCAATATGAAGGTATACGCGACTTTCTTATTTAACTACATATTTAAATCACTAAGAGTTAAATTGGATATAACGTTGTATAATGTAATTGTTTAGTGAAATATCATTGAATTTGTCACATAGGTAACCGGTCATATTGTTCAACCCAGCGACGTAAGAGCGAAGCAAAGTGTTCAAGAAGTGGATACGCGCGAACAATTACGGAATGTACAACAATTACGCGTTGTTCGTTATCGATATGCTCCGGAATTCGCGCAACATTCGGGTCTGGATATCAAACAGGAAGATACCGGTGTCATAGCGCAAGAGGTTCAGCAAATTCTACCGGAAGCGGTGCTGCCAGCAGGTGATATAGTTCTGCCAAATGGTCAGAGAATTGAAAATTTCTTGGTGGTAAATAAGGAGAGAATATTTATGGAGAACGTTGGTGCTGTCAAGGAATTATGCAAGGTAAGAATTTTTTATCAATTCTTTATACAGTGTTATATATGGGATTTATAATTTTTTACGTAATTATAATCAATTTATTACAGGTGACGGACAGTCTAGAAACGAGAATAGATCAATTAGAGAGAATAAATAAACGACTAGCGAAATTGAAAAGAGGTGATAGTCTAAAGAGTTCTATCAGCACAGTATCTAGTATATCAGGCAATAAATATTCATCATCTATCAATAATAAGTCATCTTTGCACGGAAAGACAAAAAGGCTCGAAAGAGAGGAAGAACTTCTCTGCAGTAATAAATTTATTCAAATTATCATTGTTATACTTATTCTCATCATGGCATTTTGGTAATTATTTCCCTAGTTTTATTTCTATTTTAATCCAATTTCGTTCCTCTCTCGAATATCCAATTAATTGATACTATGATTTTCAGTCTAGTTGCAATGGCAACATTATATTTCTTAGAATATCAAAAACGCAGTAGTGTTGAATGGTCCGCCATGGCAAGTAATGGAATGTTGGCTATTGGTCCGGCTCATCCACCGACAATGTCTACCACTTCTAATTATGAGCATCGATATAATTCGTTGCTGCATAGCACATTAGCGCCTTTCTATACTAAACAAGGATCTTACACGAGGGAATTAGACGGAGGATTATCTGTCAAAAGTAATTCCCTTACTACACCACCTCCGCACACAAAACAACAACTATATTCTCAGGAAATAACATGGTATCCGATGAGCCATCCAGGTCCCCAACCTAAACATGAAAAAAATAAGTCAGTAAAATATGAATTTTTTAAATGATAATATTATCATGAAAAAAGACATTTTGTTATATACAGATTCGTTAAAAATGTCATATTACATTTCAGCGAATTCCCGGGAAATTGGCTTAGTAAAAATGGTGCAGGTGCTGTTCCCAGCAACGTGGATGAGAATGACCAAGGTTCGGATATAGATTCTTCATCTGCTAATAAAGGTCCAATTCCTTTAGGAAGACCTGAAGAATGTCCCGCACACTTTACTGAACTCGAAAGTCCATGTCAGGTACTTAGAACTTATTGATACTACTTACAAATGTTACTGATATGTATTTTGTGTATGTGTGTGGGTGTGCGTGTGTATGTGTATGTATGGATACACGATACATCTATAATTAAATGAAATATAAACGCAATGTTTTAGGTATATTGTTGCACAGCTGAGATTCATCAATTAGAAGATCCTCAGCCTGATCATCCACCAGAGAAGAAATCCATTTGTAAGTTTTATATCTGCTTCTCTAACAATAAGTTTATTAAAGCATTCGCATGAATCGTTTATGCTTTATACTTTATCCAAAACGTATTATTATATGATAAACTTCATTCTATTATTTTTAGCAGACCACTTGGAACAACCATTAAGTATGCCACATGAAGAAAAACGAAAATTAAGTAAGGGTTTCCAAAATGGTATTAGTCCGTCCGATCCTAGCACTCAAACTCTTGTGAAAGAGGTATAGATTTTCTTTTTAAACATTTTTTCTTTTCACATTGGATAATTCATAACAAAGAAGACAAATATGTAATTAAACATATCTTGTAGACCAATTACAAATATTTACATAAACGAACAAGACGAGAAACCGGTGGTGGAGATTGGGGAGAAGTCGCTAGCAACGCCGCAGGATCATTGCCACCAGAGCCTAGACCACAATTATTCGTAGTAGCAAAGAACTTCAACACGTCTTTGGATCAAAGATATTGCTCCCCATCATCACAAGATACACCCAACAATATTAGTTGCATTGTACCTTTGTCGAAACATATGCCAGATACGCATTTAACATTACATTTTGTGTAAGTTTAGAATGCGTGTATATTTTTAATGTGTATTTAATTTCTGTTAATATTTTATAATCACAATTTTTCTTTGTAGCGGTATGCCATGGTATTGGCAAATTGTGCAGCAATGTCCTTTTTCGCCAAACCCTGGTATGGATGAAACAATAGTGTGTGGTTGGAGTTATGCTATGCAACAACAAGCTCAGTACATCGAAAGTAATAATCAACCAGGTGATCAGTCCTTTCCTCTTGATGTCGCTCATTATCTTAGGAAAACTTTAAAGTTTCGAATACCAATGATGCAACCTCAAGAGGTAATTATAGTTTTAATTAGGCAATAATTTAATGAAATATTCTTAATATAAAATATTTACAAATAACAATGTTATTAATACATTAGAGATTTTTAATGTATGTAATAGCAAGTTATATAGTCTAATTATGATATTATTTTATTACAGAATATTTGCAAAAGTAAGCATGATGTCGATTATTTGGAATTTACATTGCACTTTTATCGAGACTGCGAAGAACAATGAATATTCTCTTCTTGTACAGCGCACTTTATAAGAAACTTGATAAGTTTCTAAATCTAACAAAAGTTAGATTTCTTTTCTCCATTCTATATAAAGCCTTTGTGCCTTTGTAACCTGTTCTCTGCTTTCGTAGTTTACAGTACTCTTGTATTTTATATATCATATATATAAACATAAAATATATATATAATTTAACGTAGTTAACGTAACACGTATTATTATTGTGCAGGAAAATTCTTTTAGATAGTGTATGAAGATATATATTCATTCTCATAGAGCTGATAGCAATAAATGACAAGCGAACAATTAAGTAGTAGTTGATGGGTATATTTCTTATTATATTTTTATAAATTTGTATTATCACAACATACCTTACAATATTTTTTATTGTCTTAATACTTTGAATCCAATACTTTATAATACTAATGTTAATAATATTTCAAATCAGTTGTAAAACGTTAAATAAATTATATTATTTATAAAACTGTATGAAACGAAGAAATACTTGCTACAGTATTACAAAATGTATATATACTAATGTAAATCAATTTTATACCCACCAACATGCTACATCTTCTAATTTATTAATAGTTTCTTATCAAATTTATACTCAAGATCTAATTGTTATGTGAGCATATATTTCTACACTTAACATATATCTTTTACGTAATTCACATTTTAATTTTTGATACTGATTTACAGATAACTCATTATATAAAACGTAATATATGAAACTATTAATCGCTATAACGACATTTAAGGTACTTGTGAAATTGAATAAGCTTATTATCAAAATATTATGTCACATGAAAAGCATTATAGTATTTAAATTGTAAATAGTCATATATCTGCTATATAATTAATTTTTCATTTCACGATTATGTACAAACCACATTGAATATTTAATGTTATAATATGTTATATAATATTGTTATTCAAATAAGGAGACAATTTATCGTTGATTTTTAATAAGTTATTTTTAATTTGAGCATCTCTTTCATAAAACAATGGAAATCATCGAGACAACTAAATATTTGTGTTTGCTATACTATTTGTTTATATTAAATGATATAGAATTGTGCGAGTTCCTACATATATTGTACAGTAAATGTTTAATGCATGATAGAGTCGTTTACACGCACATATTTTGTCACACTTGTGCTAAAAATGATAGAAATACACACATGAATAGCCTAGTAAAAGGAAAGTTATTAGGAAACGTCTATTCTTGATTATGTATGCGTGCTAATTTTAATTTTGTATAATAGAATAAAGCATCCCGTTTTTAATTTAAAAATGACTTGGAGTCAATATAGTCGATATATATATATATATCTACTATATTTATCACACATAACTAATATTTGAATTTGCCTAGTAGCAATATAAAAACGTACTTTTATTATTAAAATATGACTCGTACGATATTAAAAACATGATGAGCAATCTCCAAGCGATTTAAATATATGTAAACATCCTTGCCGTCCACATGTATTCTGTATGGCGAAAAGCAGTTTAATACAGAAACTTGATAATTTATCGATTGATTATTTGTACTATGTACTCAGAGCTCAGTGCACAAACTTGTGATGTATTGTAGAGAAACTGGAATTTGGATAATTATTAGTACATATCGCTATCCATATACATATAGTATATATATATAAATTGTATAAACTACACTTTATTGTACAGTAATATACATTTAACTATGATTGATATAACAGAGTAATATAGTGTTGCTAAATGATATCTGTAAACTTTATTTATTGATTCAACTTATGTTACAATACGTAACAACTTTTCTTCAAATTTATTATTTTAGGTAATTGTCTTACAGGGTATAAATATCATAAAATTCACGCGCGTAATAAAAAAGAAAAAAGTAAATTACTAAGATATGGAAAAAATTATTATATGACATAAAAATTCTGTATTTCCTGTCTGCATGCATTGGTATATTTAAAATTTTTTTGTGTCTGTAATATCTTATTGTTATTTAATGTCATTATTATGCGTTAATTCTAATATAAGCTGTTATTCCATTATGATTTTTGTATCTTAGTGTACGTGAAACTATAATATAATATTATAAAGCATAGATATATAGATGTATTATATAATTATGTATAGCAATAAGAAATATCTCATATATACATAAGTAAAAATATTTTTAAGTCCTCACTTGCGCATTCTGCGAGTAATAAATTTATATTCATAATTACATTGTGATTTATCATTTTATTTGATATAACTACACATAAATTATATATATATATATATATATATATTATACTGAAATAACGATATGCAATTTCCATATAAATTACGATACGCGAGAATTATACACTTATAAATAAAAAAATTAAATGTGGAAAAATAAAATAAAATATCTGTGGCTTGGGAGCTAAAAATTAAAGCAATTTTTTAAATTTGCAGGAACTAAATATTTGCATATTTAATCACATTAAATTCAGTACTTTATTTTGAATTGCACTTTACGATATATGTATTCATATAAATTCATTTATTTAGCAATTATACAAGAGATTGAACGAGAAGATTTAGATATGCGTTTTTTAATATTCTAAAAATTATCAGTTATTATGAGAATATATTTCGAGAAAAAGTTACATGAACTAAATCCAATTTAGATCGCATTACCTTCATCAAATTGTTTTCCTAATAACTTTGATGATTTTTAGGGGATATTGAAAGAGATATATTCCAACTTTCATCTAATCTTTTATGTAATTATCGTGTAAAAAGAGATAAATTGATTATAGATATATAATAATTACAGGTATTTTAAAGTGTTATTCGAAATATAAAATATTATGAAAAAATTATATATATATACATATTTGTATGTTTATATAATGTGTATCATTATGATATAATAAGTTCAAATATAGAAATATATTTATAAACGCACATTTATTCCAGCATCAGCAAAATACATGTTCAGTACATATCGCTGTTGAAGCAATGAAAAGATCATATTTGAAAGATTATGAATATATTCTTGGATTTATACTTGGTTAAATTTAATAAATATTCTGCGAATGCGTGTGGTGTGTGTTATACAAAAATGCATACACAATATTTCTCCTTATTTGGAACAATCTACTGAATTCTCGAATCGAATATTGAAATCCTTAAAAAGGATCTACACACATATCTCTCAAAATATTTATATTCGTGCAATGGTGCTGGATAAATTTAATTACTTTCACGTATATATTTACACATATCAATATAAAACTTTTTACATTATTTAAGTTAAGTAATAAATTGTTCCAGAGAACCGTTTTATGGTCGATAATGATCGTAAAAGCGCGTTAGAAATCTACTTGTATATATTTCAATCATATCAAAGAATTACTTTCAAACAAATTTTATAAACAAATAATTTATAATAAACAGCGTATATACAATATATAAAATAAATATAGAGAAATCACAGATCGCGCACGTTTTACAGTCTGAATCTTTAAGAAATATATATACAATTCATATTATAAAATCGAATATAATTTACAAATTCATACGTATTATGAACAACACACGCTAAAATAATATTAAATATCACAATCACATTAAATTCCGTTCTACATTGTCCTATATAATCAAACGGAAAGATATATATATATTTTTCACATATTTGCACATGAAAAATTGTTCTTAGAATAGATTCTGCGTTTTGTAGATTAAACATATAATTATATTATAACATTTTGCAATTCAAAAAATAGAAAGACAAGTAGACAAATAAAATGTGAGTGATTAATTCTACGTTGCTGCATCTTCGGAAAATACTTTTGAAATACTGTTTATAAAATAAGAATATAGTTAAGATATATTATAAAATAATATGTCCCCCTCCCCCTCTCTCTCAATTAAGATAAAAATAAAATCTAGTAAAAAGATTATACATGCTGTGTATATTAGTAATATACAGTTGCTTGGATACATGTCGTTACGTTTTATTAATTACACTTACAAATATATATATGTATATATATATATATATTGGAACATGGCGTAGCACATACATCTAGACATTAGTTTTACAAATATAGTTCTTTACCAAGAACGATTATTATCAACCACTATGGTTCTTTTTCCAATTATATTACTAATATCAGCTACTCCAGAACCTAACTATTTTAAACAAATAATAAAAAAAATTTATACATAGGCTTGTTACTTTATGGATAAATTTTATCGCATCTTAAGTAACACTGATGTGTATTATCTTTCTTACCAGTTATTGCATCGCTGTAATACATATCACGAGATCATATGTATGTTAAAAAAGTCAATTTGCTATTATTTTTCTCTTTTATATTCTTTTTGCTCATCTGATGATTCTTCACGAACGGCTAATACCATTCTTAACATAAGAATGGCGAGTAATTTGTCTAGAGGGTCCATAAATCCTCGTTGTATCCATTTTGGTATCGTCGTGCGTGCATGGGAAAATCCTAATTTTTGAAGGATATAATCGATTCCATAAGGTTCTATGCTTTTGCCGGCCCACGAGAGTAGCCTTGACAGAAATTCGTGATAGGATTATCTTAGATGGCTTCGACACGAAAAGAGATATTTAAAAAATAACTTACCTTACTGTCGGTTCTAAGTGCCATGTTTTACATCTGTATGATCGCCAATCTTTTATAAACATTTCAGCCGGATCAAACTGTTTGCGTTTCTTCTCGTCCTCGGAAGTAACGGGCACGCTAGATATGTTAACTGTACCTGCGTTTATATTTTTTCTTTCTTGTGGATCGGGACTGTGCGCTCTTGCGCCCATGTTCTGCATTGTATGCTGTAATGTAGAAAATTTCATAAAAATAAAATATAACTTTTCTCTAGATAGATAAGATTGAAATTTAAAGTTATTTCAAATATATATTTTTTCAATAAAGCCCTTACCACTCTTTCCTTTTCTTTCACATATGATGTAATGAGATCATGTAGGAAGAAAAAAGCTTCGGCATCAACAGTAACAAATATATGATCTTCAAATTCTGTTATGAAGCTGCATTCGACTAATGGTTTTTCGCCTGCAAATCGGAATAATAAAACTTAATAATCACAACATTTCAACAATGATTTTTAAGATCAAACGTTTTTACACGTACTACTACTATCCTGAAATTATGCTAATGAAATAATATATCATAGATACATACTTTTAGATAGTAGTAAAACTAATTTCTCCCATGCTTACTTAAGCATTACTAATTGTTTATATTAAATGATTATGAACATTTTTAAATAAATGTATATTCTTCCTTACATTATCTTGACAATACTATGCTTAATTTATACCTTAAGCCATTGAAAAGAACCGTAAATTTTAATTCGCTCATCTCGGACTCGCATATTATAGATTTTTTAAGATTTTAAGCATTTATTAAACAAGATTGTATCGACATACAGATATTGCTTAAGCATTTATTTAAACATGTAATATGCATACTAAACAGATTTCTACCACTTCTTATCATTCCAAATATAATAAATTTCATTCCATACTTACTATATAAAATATGCTTAGGAAGTCCTAAAAATATACGAAAGAACCAATTGCAGAATAATTAGCACAGTGGAAAGATATGTAATATTATGCTTTGTGATTTAATGTGATTTAACATAAAGGGACTTGTACTGTGACGTTACACTCATTAATTACGTAACATTTACAAAGAAAAAAACCACTGTACGTGTTAGTACTATTAGAATGCGTCTACTGCATTATTATATTTAACTCATTTTCGTATCTCATAGAAAGATATACAACGTTTGTATAAAAATTTGTATAAAAACAAGCAATTGATATTACACGGACGTATATATTTAAACAATTATGCAGTGATCGTTTGAAAATTCATTTTTTTCAATTTACATACCTATAACATCTGGTGTTCTAGCGGTTTGTAAATGTTCAGTTTTGAGATGCAATTGCATTGAAGGCAAAGCGAATATCACTTCCCGTGTGTGCGAGTGTTCTTGCAGCTTGCCAGACGTTGAAGATGTGCTCCTTCCACGTGATGCATTACTACCGTCAGATGTACTGTCCACCCTATCCCTCTCGACACATGGGAATCTGTCTACTGCTACACAATGAAAGAGAAAGTTAGATAGACACAAATTTTACAGAAACGAAAAGATAAATGATGAAGTTACTTTCATATGAGTTTGATACATACCATCAATCTCACTACTAGCAAATGCATAATGAAACCATTCTTGTAGAGATTTAAATTGCGGTGGAAATAAAACGCTTCGACTTAATCTACACACAGTTGCCATGGAATGATGTCTTGCGTGTTGTTCTTGTTGGTGACCTAGACTGATGGTTAACGTCTGTACGACATGAACATCGTACGTGTTAGGCGCTGTGTAAAGAAAAATAAATTTACAGTACACTATTGATATAAAAGTAGTAATGATTATTTAATATTAATTACTTTCAACACTTGGAATTTCTTGGGCTTCTGTAGCAAAACTTATACAAGGCTCTTTCAACGAGAACAAAGCCCAGCTTTTGCTTTTAAAATTAATTCCGTGGAAACACGCTAAGCTAATATTACAGCCATGAAGTTCCATTGTACCACCAAGGACGGTACCAGTTGACGGCAAAGAAAACCTCAAGCTTCCTAATTGAAGACCAGCTACTTGAATTAATACTCTTTGCCAGTGTCTATGATGTCTAGCATCTGATATTGCAGTCTGGTTTAAACTCCATGGACCTCCTACAATAAATTTAATTACCATTATCATAATTTTCATTATGATAGTTGACAAATATATGATAATTGAATTTACCGTCAACAGTAGATCTTTTCTTTTGTTGCCTTTTCTTGATACTACTATTATTCATTCTTTGATGCTTTGGTTGTAACGAACTAAATACTCGTTTACTACTCTTAAATTGTTGACTGAAAAACTCATCCAGTTTGTAAAACATTTTCAACAAATCAGCTGTTGTTGACTTACTGATCATAATTTGTAATTGATCCCAACCCAAGTCACCATGCATAAAAATGATAGCGGGCCTGTATAATCATTTTTTAAATACATTTATGTATCGCTTTATAACGTTTAATTTTGACAAAATCAAATTATATTTCCTTGCTTATTTCATTGAAGCAATGCATTTAGCTTCATTAAAATTAAAACATACCTTCGGGTTGGCATGAAAGCATCACCACTGCTGGTACGATTAATTTTCCATTCGTCTCTAAGAGTAACATCCAATGAAGACACTCGAGACATTAGCACACTTGTCCCCATATAATCCAATCGTAATTCTAACGCAAACAATTTCAATCCCACTGTATGATCAGGTTCTATTCCAGGTTCTTCTCGAATGTGTACTATGAGAATGCATAAAGAAACATAGATTACATTCTATAATAACTTATCAACATACGCGAATTTAATTATTAAAAAACTCACTGTAAGTATCAATTTTACTTAATTCAATTGTCCCACCAACTATACCACCTTTCGCATCTAAACTTGATCCTCCTAAACCAATGCCTATGTACAAATTTTTATGTCCTGTGCTGCCAATAGACAGTCTTCCATCTGATCTAAAATCCTTTGTCATCCAGCTGACATTGCCCATTACATTACCCATATTCATATGCACGTTTAGACGCGTAAAATTCACTGCAAATAACACCAATGTCTCCCACGCGGATTCTCTTAATTTGATTTCGGATGACACTTGTTTGTCTGTGGTAAAGCTCCAACCTCTTCCAATATCTGGTATAAAAGTAACATTCAATATAAGTTTCAAGTTTACTTTTGCTAACTACAAAAGCAAATTACAAAAGCAGATACCTTTCAATCGCGCGGGTCTTGGCATATCATTTTCCAGCGTTAATTTCAATTTTTCTCTATTTAATATAGGACTTCTTTCAGGTGCACTTTTTGATAGTGGATCGCATGTATGTCTATCATAATGTTTTAATAAGGAGCTACCCATAACAGCTTCTTCCTGATTTAATGGACTTCCATCCCCTTCGGAATATGCAGCGCCTGAACTTAAATCTCCCAAAAACAAGCGTCTCACTATGCTACGTCGATACCAAGCCTTTGGAAATGCCAAAATTTCTGTTAATCGACGCATGTCATATTTAAATGAGGCAGATCCAATATCAATGATTGCTGAAAATTAGTATCATATAAAAAAAATTTATTATAACAATTGTTAAATATATCTAAATAAATTAGTAAACCATGCTTGACATCTCGATTTGCATTATATACATACTTGAAAATCGTATGACAGCACGACCAGTATCCGAAAGCTTCTTAAGCTGTTCGCTTTGAAAATTCAGTTTCCTGCTTCTTGACAAATGAAATTTTACAAATTCAACGTTGATGCTCAACGAATCTTTTCTCTCGCTGTCGGATAAAGGCGACCATTGTGCTTCCTTTAGTCCTGTTTTCTTTCCACCACCATATGGATGAAAAATATAAACGGAAAAATCCGCTAAACAACCTGTGACAGATAATCCACCAATAGCTGAACCTATTTCCTTGCCCGCTGTTTGCGATTTAAACTCCCGAAACTCTATTAACTCTTCCTCAGCACGTTTTGATGAAAATACAATATCAAGAGATGGTAATTGTAGCATACATTCTACTCGTGAAACTGGTAAACACGAAAATCTATAAAAAGATTGAAATTTATTATTAAATGTTGGATTTATTTAAATTTATTTAAATTTCACTAATATACCTAAATGTAGATGGCTGCATATGAAAATATACTATGACATCAACGGGAAAACTGGCATAAACATAGTTGCTACTTGCAGCAGTGGCAGCCCATGATGTGTTTTCTGTATTTTCTAATAGAAAACCAGCATTTGTTTGCACATTACTCTGAAAATTATTTTTACTCGGAATTGGCTCTAGAGTTTGCTCTAAAAATTCAAGAATATGAGGACTAATAATAGTTTCCTCTGGAATGCTTTGAAGAGTCATCCAAGCAAATAGACTGGCTTTTTTAGTACTAGATTTTCTAAGCACTGTCATTGTAATTGGATTTAATAGATTGTTCTCGGCAGATACACGAGGAGATAATGATTCTTCTGGAAGAGTTTTGGATTCGTAATGAACCTGTAAAATAGCCTTTTCTTCATATCACTGTTTAAAAAATGTATAATCATCGATAGAGAAAATGTTAAATTTTACCTTAACATCCAAGCCAGGAATATGAAAGATTGTTAAATCTACTAAAGGCACACTCGTATGCTGCAGATATTTCAATCTAGACGTACTAGTTGTTGACGGTTTTTCTTTACTATTTAAATGTTTTCTGCTGCTACTAGGACTACCAGGTTGAAATTCGAATGTACCACCAGAACATGATCTTTCTTTTTTCATTCTACTCAAGCTATAAAAGAAAGATATTTGTTACATAAAAATTATATTTCAAAAAGTACTCAGTTAAAAAATTCAATACACAATAAACATTTATGTAAATTTATCTCTTTTTTAAAGCAATTACATTAATATAAAAAGATTAATCGGAATATGCTTTGAGAAATTGTTAAAGTTATTAAGATATATATATATATATATATATATATATATATAAAATAGATATTTACAGTTTAATTTCATCTTCTTTTCCTGGATCTTTTGTATGTAACACGCATTTTCCGCTATTAATTAAAACTTTGACATCAAGTTCAAAATCTATATTAGGCTCTTGAGTTTTCTGGGATGTAATAAATGGAGAGGATGTCGATGAAGCTTGCTCTTTTCCAAATGAATCGAGTAATGGTGCACTACAAAGAAAGGATAACATAATACGCTTAATGTATATATATATGCATCATATATATAAATATATATTTCATAATTATCTAAATTATTGAAAGTACATACTTTCCTTCCATGCTATCATAACTAGATGTACAACTGATATCTCTATTCTTTTTTCTTAATTCAACTCGTTCTCCTTCTATCTCGATAGTTTCTGGCCATTCTAATTCTCCTTCTGGTAAACTCAAATCAGAACTAGCGCTGGGTAGAGATGATTGCCTGACAAAGATCGCAAACAATCAATTTATATTTTTTATTGATAATGTGTTTCAATCATACCTGCACATTGTATGTGTATCACTGAAAGTAACTCGTGGTCCGCCAAGTCCTCTTACTCGCAGGGAAGCTGACCTATATAATGACAAATCATTTTTAATTAAATATGTTATTTAATTAAATGTTTAACACACACATATACACATACATAAAACTTTAATTTAAAATTATTTTAAACAAATTAAATTAGAAAAATATTGTTTTAAAGAATTATTTAAAATTGAACACATAAATGCATACCGACTGGGACCGCTCCTAGGACTGCTTTCATAACTAGCTGAATTTGCTGAATTAATTTCTGTATTTATATCTTCTGGACTTTCTAAATGATGTTCTGGCGTGGGCGAGGGTACAATAAACGATCTTGAACGATATGTATTCGGTTTGCTACCAAGACCTAATTTACCTTTAATACCAGAAGCTTTCACCGATTGTCTTCTTAGCTTTTGAATCATATCCCTGGAAAACATATTTCATAAGCCAAAATGTGCAATTGCAAAGAAATAAGTTATTTCGTGACATACCTTCTAAAGTCTTTGAATACCATAGCTTCTAATTCATGTAGACGTTTCATTTCCTGCTCGATTGTCCCATGCGATGCGCCCAATGATCGCAAATCATTTATAATTTTCGCTTGTTCGTTCATCTCTTTCTCTATTAATTGTGATCTCTTCTTTGCATCGAGTGTAGGATCGAAGATAAATGCTGGGAGACTGTCCGTCCAATTTTTCGACTTTTTCATTAATATGCTTTCCTATAAATGCATATAATTTTAATTTAAAAGATATCGTTACTCTAATTCAATACTGAGATATTTTAAAATAATAAGATTTAGAGATATTGCAAACAATCTTAAACAATACGTGTTTGTTTTATTACCAAGATCTAATTTAAACTTCATAGTATAGTTTCATATACATATTATATAAAAAGTGTGTCTTTTATTATACATTACTTACTTAAACATAATGCACAAAAGCCGCGCGTATAAATGGCAAAAAATAAAATTAATTAAACCATACTTTTTTCTTAACCTGGCTAGTGCTATTTTCTGGTTGATCTCCATCGTCGCTGTCATAATCTGCAGGAATATGAATGTCATCTTCCTCTTCAGAGCCAGTTAGCATCGTTAATGTGTGTCCAAGAGCTGACAGTTGTTGTCCTACATTGACATCAAGATGAATATCAACTCCTTCCATTTGCCATTGAACGTTTAAGATCCATTTAGCATTATCTAGAAAAAATTATTTTCAAAAATTTTATTTAAAAAAAGTATATATATATATATGACTATTTATGTGCGTCTGAAAAATATTATTTTTATTGAATATGCAAATCATACCAGACTTATCTTGTTTTTGAGCGATAGTTCTACTACACACTTCGTAAGTGCCTTCCGATACAACACATAAATTCATTATATTACTATCGGTCATATCTGGTTTCCAATCGTCCAAAGAAGTTTCAAAATCTTCCGCAAATCTCAAGCATAATCCTACAAATCTAATAAAAAAAAAATACAATTTGAAATATATGGCATATAAATATTAAAAGCTTATAAACAAAAGAGTTATGGGCGCATATACATACCTTCCTTTACTAACTAAACTACCGCTACTACATGCGGATATGCTTGTATTTTCAAGTGTTACCACAACAGCACCTCGTGATTCTCCATCATAGCCTCTGTTTAATCTCCAATTATTCGGTGGTAAGGGATTAAGCGGCAGACATATGCCCATATCATCGACTGTTAATTGTAAAAATAATGTTCCAAGGTGGGGGGCGCTGAGTTGACTCGTCAGTTGCCCGAATGGAACTTTTTCAAATACTTGTTGAGTAGCAGTTAATACCTCCTTATTCAAATTAGATCGTTTTTCGTTCCAATATTCATACGCATTTTTGTAATTTAACCAAACGAGTATAGCTTTATCAATAGCTATCGGTTGTATATAAATCAGTGGACGTTTAAGAGTAATTAAAACTACTTCCTTGTCTTCGCCCTGAGCCATTTCCTCTTGAAATGCATTTCGTAGTCCTATTCTAGTATTGAAGAAAGCAAACTGTTGAAATTCGGGCTCTGCTTCTTCAAACAATACATTTTTTAGCAATTGTCCCAGACTTAAATTAATATCAACTTGTGCTTTGCCAAATAATTTCATATAAGGATTAGGTTGAGTAGCTCCAGAAACATTTTGTACTCTGTTAGATAATTGAAATTCTACTGCGCCGGTTTCTAACCGCACTGCCGAATTTGTTGGAGTTGTTGCAGTCAATTGAATCCTCTGTAAAGAAATGAAGCTTTGTAATAGTGAATATTTTTTGACTGATAAAAAATGACTATAAATTAATAATGAGTGATTCACAGATGCTGATTGCAAATCTCTAAAAAAGCAAAGCAAATAAAAAAGATTTTGTAAAAGATTCTTTACCTTAATACGTATAATCAATGAAAATAAAATTCGTTTTAAAGTAGAGTTGGTTGATTCGTCGTCCTCGAGCCACAAAGGTACTGGTTTTTCGCCTCCGTAAACCTTTTGTACTACTTCGTTTACTTCTTTCATAAACACCTTTTGTACAAATACCAAATGATTTAAAAGATCCGTCGTTAAAGAATGCTCAAACACTCCGATATCTGCAGTTGCACTCAGGTAGCTACCCTGTCTTAACACAACACCATCTGCAAAACAGCCATAATTTTATTTAAAAAACAATTATTAAAATGTAAAAATATACGATTTATATATTATTTACCTGCTAGTTTGCTATCATTCAAGTTACTGCTTCCATCTTGAATGTATTCGGCCGAAACATGCACTTTAGGTAACTCGATACTTGCTTCAGACGGTAAGTTTGCTTCTGTCACTTGCAATTTCGTTGTGAAACTCAAATTATGATGAGGCAAGTCTATAGTAAATTTAGCCTTGCTGCCCGTTATGCCGGAGCTATTCACCTGGTCCATCTTGTACTGCGCTTGGAGAGATGGTAACAATGCCGCAGTTATACTTAGGCTTTGAAGTATTATGTGGAATTGCATAACGATAGGTTCTAAAAGACCAGACACGGCCTGTGGTTTTTCTACGTCTATCGAAGGAGCTGGCGCGTAATGATGTGGGCTGCCTGGAACAGCATCTACATCGTCTTGTTGTTGTCCTCGCGACATTCTTGATGATGTTCTAGTAACTCTTAGTTCCTGCAAAATAACCTCTTTTTACATACGTGTCTCTTAACAATTTAAATATTATTGCAAGATTAATATTTACCTGCAACGTTGATGATAATTGTTTGCTACCTCTAGTCATCATTCCATGCAGTGCTACAGGATGCTGCGGTATATCGATATTTACAGCGCCGACAGTTAATAAACCACTATTCTTGTCTTTTTGACGCCTTGTAATGCTGGAATACAAAGCTTGTGACTTTCCAACGGTAACTTTTACGACTGTTTGTTGGCTAGGGGCAACGCCTTCCAGTAAGACAATCATGGTTCTTCCGATTTGTCCGGTCATACTGCATTCTAAACTTGCGGGTCGCGATTTCTTGCGGCAAGTTAAACTAGCGTGTAGACTAGTAATTTCTGCCTCAAGCTTTAAGCCACTTAAAGTAGCTAATAATCTAGTTCTATGAATTCGTGCAACGCCAAAAATAATTAGCCTTGTTCTTTCGCCTGTTACAATGTCTGTAAATAGTATTCGATTATTAAAGCTGTGAAAAGATAAGGGAAACATTGAAAAATATTCTATACTTACTTAACTCTCTCGATGGCGGAATTGGCGTTGAACTATTCTCTGCATTCAACCCCTTTTCAATATCAGCATCCTTAGTTTCATTCAAGATCTCATATTTCTTTCCGCTTTTATAATGTTCCGCTGCATCTGCAGGTATCGAAAATCGATGGGTAATAGTTTTAGTTTCCGGGCGAGTTGCGTATAAATCCAGAAGGTAGTATATGGTTTTCCAGCATCGTGGTGTTAAGTGTGCGCTATCTTTACATGTATCCGTGAATTTATCTAAACCAGATCCGCTAGGGCTTGCTCCAAAACTAGGCGTAATAACGCCTTCGCTTAAATTAATATAGCCCTTTACACTTTTGCCAGTGCTTCGTAATTTTTGTGCGAAACTTTGCGGCCGAGATCGTACAGTTGCACCTGATAACGCTTTCGATTGGTTCGGTTCGAAACTGCTGCGAAGCAATGGTACTTCGATCTTTTTGCCGCCAGTGAGGAATTGTTCTTGCAGATCAGATGCTAAAAGATATAGACATTATTCTATTAGTTAAACAATAAATTGTATACACAATTATTTACAATTAAGAAAATATGATATATTTACTTGA
Organism: Aphaenogaster floridana; assembly: GCA_003063835.1. Lineage (NCBI taxonomy): Eukaryota > Metazoa > Arthropoda > Insecta > Hymenoptera > Formicidae > Aphaenogaster > Aphaenogaster floridana. Next base: position 302,278 of record NJRP01000124.1, on the reverse strand, counting down.
TGATGAGCCGTTTTTCGCGACGTTGTCATTAACGATTATGTTAGTGTTACGTTTTCCTTCAGGCTGTTGCTCCTTTAACTCCATCTGTGTCTCTTTAACATTCTGATACATGTTACTTATTTGATGTAATAATCTGAGAAGAGGCATATTTACTTGCTGGCTTATGTAACGAATATTTAAACTAATGTTAACCACTGTGCTAGTATGTTTCTTTAATTGACCTCTAGATATATATAGAACATTTTGCTTTTGTATCATATCATCTACTGTCATATCGGCCATTTTTTTTATGTCGATATCTACGCCAATTCTTTCGCATAAAAATGCTGGTGTCTCAGGCGGTATATCGAGATGAAATTTCGAGTTAGTCCCTTTTCTTGGCTGGCACTTGTTATCTATAAATATTAAAATAAGAAATATATTATTTATACATAATATGTCCTATACTTACAGTTGGTTTTAATAATTTTCAAACTTACTTTTTTTCTTATCTGTTACTTTTCCAAATTCGCTTACGACTATATCAATGCGCATAGTATCCATACTGCCTACAAGAGATAAATTTGAGCCTAATGAATCTAAGGAGGACATGTTATTTACATTTCCTGATCCAATAACTGATAGCATCTGTTGTGGCATAACCGATAAGGACGACAAAAGTGGTTCAAAAATCAAATGTGCATCCAACAATCTCAAAGAATCTTTCATTGGATACAGGAAAGCACCACTCTGTATATCTGAATCTTCAGTGTCGTCGGTAGTCATAGTATTAATTTTTGAATCCTGAAAAAGAATATTCTTAATCGATCTTATAATGGAACGGCATATTTGTGATAGAATGGCAAAAATTGCGCCTTTTTAAATGTACCTTTGTAGATTTTTGTTCTGTACGAAAGACCTATGTAAGCAAGAACGGAAATGAAGATAAGCAAATTTTTACCATATACAAATTTTCACGTCCTCAAGAATATATTTCTTACATTTTAGTATTGGAAGATTATACATATATAGTGTACATGTGATAGTATAGTGACTAGACTTACCCAATTTCCTTTCAAATTTCCTTTATCATTATCTTTTATAAATTCTTGTTGTTTTGCCATCCAGCTATACAGATCTTCTCCTGTATTTATAGGTTTAGTAGGATGACTTGTAGGAGATGTAACTTGGTCTAAACTTCCAGTGCTATGTTGACTACCATGACCTATTCCTCCAGAATAGATGCTAGGATTGGAACCAAGTTGATGTGAATGTGAGATATGAATTTGTGGAGTCTTTTCTTCTCTCAATGTTCCGTAACCTGGTATAAAAATAATTCATAAATTCAACTCTACATATAAATATAATTATTAATGATAATAATAATTAGAAGATTAACTACGAACAGAATAGTAAATAAAGATGCAGCAATAATGAAAGTTCTCAACACCTTCAAAGAGAATGAATACTCTAAAAATACATTAATAAAAGAAAAAGGTATAATAAAAGTACGTACAAAATTATACGATGATAATTATATACAAAAGATGAGATCATGCACGACAGTTTAATCGTCATTATTGTTCCAATTGCTTCACTCAAGGATGAAAATAAGTTACTAATTATTAGCTACTAAGAAAATTAAACAATTCATTCACCGTCCACTTACTTATGTTATTTGGTTCTCGTGTTTGACTGAATAACCCACCGCTGGTGAGCAAGGGGAAAACGATACTTGCACGTGTACTAGCAGGCACTTGCGTTGGTTGTAACGTTTTTCCTCTCTTTGGAAGAGCTACGGGTGGAGAAGGAGAGGAAAATGAATCCGGGCCTGGAACCGGTGTTGCTATAGGGGTCGTATCTTTCCCGCGAGGAGAGCTTACAGGAACCGTCAAACCATCACCACACATACCTAGTCATTTCCACATGAAGCCAAGGCATTTGTATAAGGTAACATTATTCGTTAATTACGGGATTAACAAGCTAATCGATTACTAAAGAATAATGTTTTTAGAGCAACGGGAGAAGAGGCGCTTAGGCAAACATATATAAGCATTTATATACACAGGATTAATAAAAGCTTTGAAAGCAAAATGATTTCTAATGGAATCATAATGACGGATATATATTCTGCGATTAATATATTCCATTTTTCAAACAAATATACTGTTTTTCTGTATTCATATCTATAGTTTCTAAGGTATACTATAATAAATAATACATAGGTATGTACAAGTAATTGAAATCATTACAATTATTACTTCAATAATTTAATTATTAAAAAAAATTGTTTTCTTTTTCAAGTACTCTGTCATTATTAGCAAAAATGTATACTACTGCGTTTACGTGTAATTTGTAATACCTGATGTTTTATCTTGTCCGCCTTTGATATGTGTGTGTTTATGCATATGGTCCGTGTGGATGAGCATAGCACATTCATCTGTCACTTCCTGATCATCAACATCTCCTGCACTACCCTCCCCATCCGTCAACAGATTCTCCTATAAGTATCAGCAAACCAAGACTCAAAATAATTTTTTAGTATTTCTAACAAAGTCAAGTTTTATTAAAATATAAAATAATTTTGCATAAAATTTATATATTTGGCTATTAACATATAGTTATTATATTAAACTTTTTTTTATATTTCCATAGTAATATAACGTCTTAAATTGTTTTGAAAGCATCTTAATTAAAGCTGATTTTATAAAGTAGCACAATATAATATAGTTAAAGAATTTTTTATATGTAGAAGTATCTTATATAAAAACGTTTTCAAGCTGATCTATATATAACCATTTATTAGATAATCACATATATATCTTGCAAGCATTGCTGCACCTGCACCTATGTGTGATAATTGTGTAATATATATATATGTCAAGATATAAAACAGAAAATTGCTGCATTGGACAACACATTACAGCTTGTTAAAAGCATATATATATATATATATATATATATATATATATATATATATATATAAAACACATTTCTTAGCCATAATTTAATAACAATTTTGTAAGAAGAATAAAGCGTTTAGTCCAAAATTTTATTTATAAGAAAGAATATAAAAAACTACTTTTGTTAAATTTTAATGCACAAATTCTGAAAAATATTCTTTATTGAAGGATTCTTACTCCTTTTCACATTGATTTCTTCCTCCACTTCTGTCTTATTTACTTGCTGAAAGAAGAAATTCCTAGCAAATCATGCTTTTTATTAATAACTTTTGGATATCTTAGATGTTATGACAGGATATAAAATATATTAAAATTATACAAATTGTTACAGATTATTAAATCTTTTAATTTTTCAATATATTTTGTCAATATTTTCAAAAAACGAGACATCAACATTGAGGCTTAAATCATAACCACTGTATATTTACTAATCTACGTCTAAAAAATATCTTACCTCATCAGGATCTGACACGGCAAATGTAACGTTCAATGGTTTAACATGTTTAGTTTTATAATTATGCTCCAATAATAATGGCGTATAAAGTACATTCTTCCATTGCCTGCTTAATACAATGACGCCCTATAATATATAAAAATATAAAATTTATAATAATAATAATAATAAAGATATAAATCATATTTAACGAAGACATACATCACATCTCAATTGTTTTGATAATTATTACCTGTCGGAGTGTAGAGAGAAGTGGTAGATCAGATTCTTTTAAGTTAGCTTCAATATTCATAATTTCAGATAATAAAACGTAATTTTGCAATATAGTACATAATTGACAAGAAGGATCTTCCTGCAATGTTTTCGCTAAAGGTGTTAATCTTCCATAACGACTCTGTGTAAAAAATCAATATTAGTATTAATGAAAACATTTTTTTTATTATAATTACATCAAAACGAATTATATACCTTCAGAGGCATATGTATTCCTTGTATGTCTAATGCTTCTGCCATAAGGCAGGCAACAATTGCGGTAGATCTTCGATACATTGTTCTGAACATATGAACAATGCGAATTGCAAATTTGTTACTGGGATTCATCCACGCATTTATTGCCGGCGATGCCGTACTGAGCAAATTCCAATCTAATCTTGTGTAGTCAATTTTTCTCGTTATTGGAGTACGTGGAGGTGCAGCGAAATTAAACCATACTGTTTTTAATTCAATAACGCATGATACAGTATTGCCATTTGCCACTTTGGACGTAAGACTGGTGCATGTAGCGCTCATATTCATTTGATTGCCAGCAGATGCATTTGTCAGTTTTGTTTCTGCTTCTGCAGTAGTTGTTGTAGACACTAAAAGTAAGATAAATTAAGTAAACACAATATGGATGCGATATCACTTGAATTATAGTTTTTTACCAGCAGTATTATTATCTAAATCATCTTGGCTTTTAACACTGTCTGTGCAAAATACTTCAGCTTCATTTTTCTTGTCACCGTCACCGTTTTCTCCTTTTTCAAATTGAGATCTTTTTACTACTTTTAATTTAATTCCTTCGAAACCACATTCAAACATGATAAATCCTAATCTATCTTCTCCACATCCCATGGTAAATTCTTCAGTAGCTTGTGGTGGCCCAGTCTGTTTCTAAAATGTGTATAAATTTTTATATGTCTCTTGTCATTGAAGTAATATTCAAAAAAAAATCTACATACATTTAACTTTTCTTTTTCGTCCATCAGATAATGTAAATAATAATCAATACACTTTAATGGCGACGTCATTCTTGTACAGGTAAATAATACTTTTGAATAATGTGCAGGTATAGCAGTTATCACTGCATCCTTTAATATCGAAGACTCATTTCTTAGTCTTCTTAACTGAGAATGTGCTTTGCCTATCAAAAATCAGTTTTTTTTTATATTGCATATATAGAACATGTGTTTATGTATACATATATCTATTTACTTATATACCGATATTTAAAGTGACTATAATTTCTTCTTGCTGCTTCTCCGATGTTTCTATGTATACCGTTTCTCCTCCCACGTCAGCCACTACTGCGGTAGTTTGATGTCCCGATAAAAATGCTTTACTGATTTTGTTTACCTTCTTCTGATTTGGTAATGCAGCTGGTTTATGAAAAGTTTGAACTACTTCTCGAGCTTGTTTTCCTAGATAGAATCTCGCAGTGACATCATCGAGGCAAATCGCGAACAACGATACGCACGTCAAGTCTCGAATATTTTCTAATGCAGAGAACGAGATAATTTCTTCAACGACAGATGCTTGTAACAATGTTAGATTTAACTGAAAAAGATTTTAAATATAATTAAAGAATATGTATATGAGAAATTCGTAGAGATATTATTATTTATTATGCAAAATTATTGTTACCTTTGGTAAGATAATACTGCCTTGTATTTGCGTCGTGATACTTTCTTCATAGACATTCGTCTGTAGTGCAATTTTGCCTGTTAAAAATAAAATAAATTATAAATACAAACTAATTTAATTTATATAGAAAAATATTTCGTAAAAACTAACATTTGTCATCACCTTGACCATTTTTAAGATTCCTTTCTGCTGTAGATCGTTTTGAACTAGTTTGGACTTGACTCCAATACGATAAACTTTGATCTTGTTTTAAAATATTTGCATCCTCTACTTTGCTTATACATTCGTTATGAAGATGATTTAAGATTGTCAATGGATGTAAACTGGCCAAGGTTGGTATAATACTGTCAATAAATCGCTGAAGTGACTCCAGAATCATAGGACTCAACATAATATCGACATCTCCTTTGAATTTGACAATAACCGTTGTGCGTAATCCAGTTTCATGCAGTATTGCTAATAATTCCTCCTCGTTATGCATCGCGTTATTTTCTTCACCTAATTATGTATATAAAATCTTAGAATTTTCCTAAAACTATATTCAAATCTACAATTAACAATAATACTGTACCTTCTGTTTGATTTAAAGATATATCGTCCCACAAGTAAGGATGTGTAGGCGTTTTGTTGGATGAATTTGCGACAGGCGAGCCGTCGGAACGTGTCACCATTTTCAACGACGTAAAACCTTCTGTGACAGTTTCAAGTTTTGGTATATATCGTCCACCAACATAAACTAATCTACCATCCTCTGCACGTTGAAACACAGGAGTAGTAAATGCGTCACCACCCGAAGGTAATGACGATTGATTCCAGTTTGAACAGCGAACCTAACATTTTTTATATGTATAGTAATATATGTGTATTGTATTATAATACTGTATTAAATTAGACATTTTGAATAACATATATATTAAAAGAAACATTAAAATACACAATTGAATTCATGCTAATATAAAAGTACCTGTGTTAAATGGCTGACATAACTCGACATCAATAATGGTGAATCTACGATCGGCTTATTCACTTGCATGTGCAAATTTACAAGCGTGACATCTTCTTGCGAGGATACAGCAGAGATAAAACTAGTAGATGATACTGAATGGCTATCCGACGAATCACGCAAAGTACCGTTTTCAGTTTGATCAACTTCATTTTGAAAACTAGTGTTTCTATTAATCCTGGGACTTCTCTTTGTATTTAATATTTGTGTCTTTGCTCTCTCTAACGTATGCGCTTTATCCGCCACCGAGATATTTACATTAGCCGAGCTTTCAACAATAGACAAATCTGACGAAAATTTTTTCTTCATACTGTCATTGCGGTTTAGAACACAGCCAGAACCGACGATAGATTGACGTAAGCTAGACGTTCGACTTCCGCTTAATCCATGACTCATATCTTCATCGGCCGAATAAAATGCTTCCGAGTGATTTTCGGACGACATGGATACTGTACGTTGTACCTATAAACATATAAACAATTGTAATAAATACTGATTAAAATTTTTCGCACACATACAATATATCTTTTATATTCTACCTCCTGTTTTAATCGTTCTTCCGAATTTGTCCTCGCGTATAACGAATGATGAGAATCCGATACATTCACCCCTTCGCCGTCTCTTGTAGTCGATCGTGTAGATGTAGAGAGATTAAATTCGGTTGGAACTGTAGGTAAAGACTGTGGGCTGCTTGATTCAAGTGTTTCTACATTCTCTGTTGCAGTAAAGTAATCTACAGCTAACTTGGAATCGGATACACTACTTTTGGGTGCAGTTTCAATTTCTGGTACACTTAAAATGGATTTACTACGTTCTGCATTTAGTTTAGAATCAGAATCTAATTTCTGAGGTAACTGTGCTACAGGACTAGCGTCAATCAAACGAGAATATGGTACATCTTTTGTATTCGGCCCACTGCAACAAAAAAATTTCATATAATTACACTTTTAGATGTACACACATAAAGATATTTATAATCTTCGTAAAATTATATCTTTCAACAACTTTTATATACGCTATTTTTTAATTCAATCAACTTTAATTCAACTTATGCAGCAAATAATACTACTTTAGCTTTGTTAGCGGTATGAATACAGATTATAAAATACAAAATGTATTTTTTTAGATTAAATCATGCAGTGTCAAAAAACGAAATAATTATTTATCTGAAAATATTTAAATAATTAAAAAGACCACTGCAAATTCCAAAGATTACCGCATCGATGTATAAGAAAATCTTCTATCCAACGATTTCCTATCTCCACTGGATATCAATGGACTTGCAGACGCAACGTTTAATTTTGTACTATTATTTTCTTCTTTATTATGATCGGTCACAGACCTTGGACGTTCAACACTTTTCTTCAGAGTTTGTGGACCATCTTGACTGACTGTTACTTTCAATCCTGTCATAGGATAGCATACATCTTGCAAAGATATATCTTGCAAGCTATATGGCGGTGTGTGGAATACCAATTGTCCATCGTGCAAAATAGACTGTCCAAACCCTTTCTCTTTACCAGGTTCATGAATTCTATCAATAAAAGTGATTCATATCAAAACAAGAACATACTAATACATAAAACTCCTGAATCAGTCTCTAAATGTGTTCAATATGTGAAAATAAATATCTACCTATAGGCAGCAATATTAATACCATCTTGAAGATCATGGTAGCTTGGTTTGAAAAATTTTGGTCCATTCCGGTTATTGCCAAAGAATATGCAACCTCCTATACAACCACATTTCGTTGCCTTTACTCCACTTTCCTGTGGCCATAAAAACCACAAACGTTTTATTGCCTCATCGTGCATTTTTAAATATTTATTTTGTACTAAGTGCAAATTGTGTTCTGGAGTTGGAAGAGAAATCGCGGCTTCTAGAACAACTGGACCCAGAGATATTGATCCTACCTCAAGCCATATATCTAATCCATCACCTATTACGAATATGAGAAATATATTAGAAACATTTTTTAAAAATTTTAATATTTACATTTAAAGAATTTAATAGTAGTAGTAGAAAAATACCTGACATTCGGCTGCTTGCATTATTATGAGATCTACCACTACCAGTTGTATTAGTATTACTTGTATTCGCAAAATAATCTGCCGCAGATACAAATTGCCGAATAGATATTGTAGGTAAAACAGCGGTAACGCCCGACTTTACTTGATGTCCATGAAGATTACAAGTAGCAACACGAATCGGAGATATCCAAAATTGTATGGCAGTACCTACTTCTTGTAGATATAAATCAACAGCATCTATAGACAGTCTCGTCATTCTATATTTTATATCTTCGGAACTCGGGCATCTGTAACGTTAAAATTTCATTTAACAACAATAGTAACAGAGATCATCATTATCTTATTATTTCTTATTGTAAAATACAGAAGATATACCTATAATGTTTGTCAATATCGCTCTCTGGACATTGCAGTGGCGCGAGACCATGATGGCATTGGAAAGGTAAATTGGGTGGGCGTAGAGTGTTCTCGGTATTTTTTGCCATTAACAAAAAAGTCTCTAATGATGTAACAAAATGATGTAATTGAGGAGAAGTGATCTTTCCGCTTAATTTACCCAATTGCACTTCGATCAACCATGCGTACTCCAATGTTTCCTGATCCAAACTTCTTCCTTCATTGCTAAACATAGCATGACCTCTAACTTGCAATGCACTCAACATTAAATGCCCCTGATTTAGATGATGCTCTTTATTTGATCTTGTTACGTTATCTGTAACTAAAGCAATAGCAGGAGAAAGCAATAACTGAAGTTGTGTTTCCTTGTAACTCTTCCTCATTTCAAATCCAAAACGTTCTAAAAGTATAACCGGGCATGGTGGATCATTTTCATTACAATTTTTTATTAGATGTGCTTGAATGTCGTGCATAGTAACACCAACAGTCACTTCTAATGGTCTATAATCTCTCGGATCAAACGGTTTAGATTTTATTTCTTCATCTTCCATGGATGCCTCGATACTGCTGTTTTGTACATCTTTATCCTTATTTCTTTCTGCGTTTACAGATGTTGAAGTGTTTCTACTTTGTTGCATATCGGTAAACATTTGATAATCTCCAAATAAATTTTCCTTCAAGTGCATGAAGTTCTTTAGCAAAGATCCATATAAAATCAGTATAGATGGTCCGATTTCAAGTTCTACACTAACTTTATCAGGCGCTATGGACTGCGGATCAAACTTTTGTGCACCACTTCTTGCCCATTGTAAGCCTGGCGATTTCCTACATTTAGGAATTCGCATAGGAGATAAGAGAATTTCTTCTTTTTCCGGAGTTGTTATATTAGCTTGAGGAGTAGGGCCTAAAGGTGGGCATAGATGATAAGTATAATTAATACTCAACGCCACGATTGGTACAGACCAACAGTCTACCCAGCCCGACTCCTTTTGACAAAAGTTTCTCCATTTCTTGCCTCTATTCAATTCATGCAAGTGCTTATGAGATCCATCACGCGTCATGATTTTTGCATTCTTATCTAGTGCTAATAAAATAATACGATTGGTATTAACTTCTGGCAAATAGAACAAAAGATCAACGCTTTCTCCTTGAATCCAGAAACGCAAGGGTATTGTGACAGGAAGAAAATCTATGAATGGAAGATCAAATGAGAGATCAAAAAGCTCCCCGCAAAAAGCGATGTGCGCATTCTCTTGGTTCTGAGACGAGCAATCGATCCAATTGTATTCATTGCAGAGTGTAATCAGTTCAAATTCTTTCAAAAGTAAACTAAATTTCCAAGTATATGGAACAAAGTGTAGAATATCAGGTCTAGCTTTACTCGCCCAATCATTGATCATATCTTGAAAGAAGTCTTTATGCGAATAAACTAAATTAGCAGTTGCTTTACATCCAGTTAAATTCAGCGTCCATTCTTGATGATCATTCCATTTAATGGGATAATGACACTTTACTCCAAATTCCAAGGTCTCACTTTCAACTAGACTCCGATACTGTAGACTAGTTGTAGCTTCCAAATGTAGAAGCTGACCCGTTATCTTTGTAGTATAACCATCTTGTAATACTATCCATGGCATTGTAATTTCTAAATATGATCCTGGTCCTACATTAACGTGAACAGCATTCGTTTCTCTATTTTTACTAAAAAGTATATCAACTGTTGCTTCATTCAATGTTGATAATCTAATGTCGAACGATTGAACTTGTCTTTTATCTCCTGGTTTAGGCAATTTTGTAATCTTCAGTGGTTGGTAATCATTGGGAAAGAAGAATTTAAATAAATGCTCCCGTTGCCTATCGGCCCAAGGACCATAACTGAAATCTGTGCCCTTTCCACACTTAATATCGATACCCCATATGGGAGGCATTGCCTCAACCATGTCTCCATTCACCAATTGTATCATTTCGGGATGTTCCGGTACGACGCCAGGTTCGTCCATGTAATAATAAACTTCCATATTATTTGAACTTAAAACAACGAAACCTTCTCCCATGTATCTGGGTGGATCGTCAACCATTCCGGTATATTTTGGACTAGGGGCCAAAATAACTTTAAAGTTCTCGGCCTTACACTTGGTAAAGTGCATAAAATGATCGTGCCTGGATGCTGCTGGTTTTGTAGAATATACAAAATGTGCTTCCTCTACTGTTATTGATAATGTAGTTGGTACTAACCGATTACCGAATACCAGTCTTCCCTAGGAAAAAAGAACAAACACATTGTGACAATGTTTTACAAAGTTTGTTTGTAAAAGAGTACATAAAGTTAAAAATAGAAATAATTTATTACTAACTGTGCAAATATCTAGTTTAATAACTGGTATCAAATCTCTCCAAGTACGTGCAATCACATGAGCTTCCTTCTTTCTGATGTTATCTACATGGCGAGATACGTCTATTGCATTAATTTGCGTGTGACGAGCTTCATTAGCTGCATTATTTATAGATTCTCCATCCATATCATCACTGTTTATATTATGGCTTTCTTCATCAGAAAACATTTGTGGTATAAGACCAAAAGATTTTTCTAATTGTGCATAAAGTTGACAGCGATTGTAAACATGTAATTCAAAGCCATTTAACATAACTGATAACCGTGTGTCAGAATGCGAGAGATCTATAATATAAAAAGTTTTATAAGATACCGTTATGTACATATTTCACTTTGATTTTAAGATTTATATAGTTATTACATTAAGTATTCAAAAAAATACTTACCTTCTGATACATCTTTAGGGACATAGCTTCTCCACCATCTAAATATGAGCCAACCATCTTGAATTCTAAAACTATAATCTGTTGTGATGTAAACTATGTCCCTAAACATTATCTTCCCACTTAAAGCACTTAGTGTGAAAGATCCTGCGAGTGAAGTAAAAGTGAAATAAATATCTTGAAAGAGCTTGTTAATTCTCTGTTAATTATATTATGTCCCCTTACCAACTTTAACATATCCGTCTCTAATAACAAATCGATTTAACAACTTTGTTAATATATAACCAGCCACTCTACTATTATAATAAGCAATATAAACAATCCAGATTATGGCAGATACTAGCGAACATAGCAACCATATAAAGTTGCTATCCATTTTAAGATCATCCAGGATGACATGATCGGAATAATTCCAAAATGCCGATTCAATCCCAAAGAAAGATGGGACTGTAGCATTGTATACTTCGTTTTCTTCCATGATAATGCTATTTTCTTTTGACTGTCGAATTAGAAACTATTACTCATAGTATTTTATATACTGAAACAATAAGAAAATCTATTTAATATATTTATTAATACTAAAATTGTTATAATATGCAATGTACCACAAGATAAATGTAACTATCTAATCTTTTACAAATTGTAGAAAATAAATGAAAATTTATTACTCTAATTAGCATAAATTTATATCTATCTTAAATTCATATTATCACTCTTATCTCAACATAACCTATACAGTTGTGAAAAAATTCGATTATAATTCAATCGAGTGTATAATTCTAGTCGTCTAAAATTTTTTAAAACATGCAATAAACAAAATAGTGGTGACATGTCAAAGAGAATTCTATTAAAGCATCTGCTATCACGAGAAACAAAATATATGTTTTATGTCTAACAGACGCAAGTTCAATAAACCGTTTGTAGCATTCATTGAATACAACCAAAATTTAAAGTTTCTCCCCAAAAAATAATTCGTCGTAACAGTCTCGTCTGCGGGAAAAGCGATTACCTGTCAATGCAAAACGACATTTTACTTTGACGATTTACCTTTACTGGTTACTCGGGTATAAAGCACATTGACATTTTGTTGTGCCATTCATGTTTCTACGCTTGTCATTATAATAATCCTATTATCATTATAATAATCCTGGAGAGAAATGTCGGAGAGAGAACTGTCATCAATGAACAATGACACGCATAACCACTCCATACTTGACGTATATATTTGACCAATGCATTGTTAAGGTAAGTCCGTATGATGACGTCAAAGTATGGCGGGGAGCACACACTTCTCCATAACGCACATTGCATAAGGAAATTAGCCAATCAGAATCCTCGGAACGAGAAGTGGGGATGATAATAAAGGATTTTGATTGGCTGATTTCCTTATGCATTATGCGTTATGGAGAAGTAAGGGCCTATCCAGACAAACTTGCATAATTGCATAAACATATGCATAAGGAAATTGATTGGTTTATAAGCAAATGCATAAAGCGGGGAGCACACACTTCTCCATAACGCATAACGCAGAATGCATAAGGAAATCAGCCAATCAGAATCCTTTATTTTCAACCCCACTCCTCGTCCCGAAGATTTTTGGTGCTTTCCATTTAGTGACACAAATCGACACAAACGTCGTTTTATCTCTTTCTTGCATTCAATGAGTAACAAAGACAGAACGATACTTGTGTCGACTTGTGTCACTAAATTGAAAGCACCATTTGATTGGCTGATTTCCTTATGCATTACGCGTTTTGCGTTATGGAGAAGTGTGTGCTCCCCGCTTAAGGAAATAGACCAATCAACTTCCTTATGCATATGTTTATGCGATTATGCAAGTTTGGGCGACTGCACACAGGACGCGTTGACGCGTTACGCACGGCAAAAAGCGACGCGGTAGCCAATCAACGTGTTGCTTTTCCGTTAGAACCAAAAGTTTATTGGCTACCGTGCCGCGCGTAACGCGTCAACGCGTCCTGTGTGCAGTCGCCCATTGTCTGGATAGGCCCTTTGTAGAATCGGCCTTATGGTTCTTGCAGACCAGCGCGATTTAGTCGCGCGCGACGCGCGATATCCAATGA
>NJRP01000124.1:226294-285333 GCA_003063835.1 Aphaenogaster floridana | reverse complement strand
GCGTAAGGCTGATATTACATGTGTCGTACGACAAATTTTTTAGACACGTTGATTGGCTGCTGGATAGAGAATTCTCGAGTCTCCAGAAATTCTCTATCCAGCAGCCAATCAACGTGTCTAAAAAATTTGTCGTACGACACATGTAATATTAGCCTTATGCGTTAGGTGAAAGTTGCGAACGTGCCTTGATCATATACATAGAAATGAATTTAAATCGTAGTTCCGAAAGTCATCGAAAAAGGTTATTTTGTTTCTTCGCGAGTATAATTATTTGTCAGTATAAAGTAATGAAAATACAAATTCTTTTTAATTGTTTGTGTGATATCTATCTCAATTTCTAATAAAATAATACCTATACATATTTTTCAATTGCTCTGTAAAACTGGATCTACAATAGGTGTAGTAAGCCTTTAACCTTCTGCTCTAAGCCAAGTAATTTTTTATAAAAAGCTTTGCTTATGCTTCCTTAAGTTATAATTCCTAAGCTTTAAGTTTGGCTAAATCCCAACTGTAAAATTTAGGGCTTAAAGCAACGTAGGAAACGTTTTCTGTCGGAAATTACTCATTGTCAGTTTAGAGCAGATGACTAAAAGCTTACTACATCTATTGTAGACCCAGCCTGCCAGTTTCATTCTATATGATTAGACTATTTATATATTGATCTCAGTCATACGTAAAGGTTGCGTGTGGAAAATAACTCTTGAATTTTATCCCATTTAATTTATTCCACCGTATTCTTCATTAAATTATACTACTACATTTAAAATGTTTACCTTCAAGCTTTTAACTTTGTTCAAATTTGTTTCAGATTCATTAATGCTCTGTTACGTATATATATGTACAAATATAATTAACAATAACTTAGTCAGAACTTAAAATGATACGCGTATTAACCAGAAGCCCAGTGTTAATGTTCACATTTCCATTTCACAAAGATCCTAATCGGTATGATAAACCAGCAAATAGAATAATAAAACCACTAGACGACGAATTAGGTTGGGACAAAGTAAAAAGAATATTTTCTTTGGAGTACGTATATTATTATATATATATATATAAAATTTTCCTGCTTCAATTGCATACATAAAATTTTTGTACAATGGATCGATCTTATAATTTTATTTTTCAGCGAAAATAGCAGGTTTACAAAAGAATTGCAATCTATCATAAATATAACGCTATCAGGTTTTGTAATTGGCGGAGCTGTGGCTGGTATGGGCGCAACCAAGGATACAGTAAATAATTTCATCATGAATAACGAAGCAACACGGTTCGCAAGTCATTTTGATGCAAAACGGAGTCTTCAACATACGATTGCTCTAAATTTTTTAAAGAAGGGTGCGAGATTAGGAGCAAAAGTTGGAATATTTTGTTTTATCTTTAGGTAAGTACACTTTTATAGTCTAAAACTTACAGAAGATTATAAATAGATGATATTTTTTCTTTTACAGTTCTATAACAACGTGTACAACAGCGTATCGAGGGAAGCTAGCAGTAGAAAATTATATGTTGGGTGGTTCCATAACGGGATTACTATTTAAGATGAATTTGGGGCTTCGAGCGGCACTTGTTGGCACTGGACTTGGTGGTATATTAGGTGGAGTATGTGGTGGTTTATCAACCCTTATTCTTAAGTTATCAGGAGTAACTATAGATGAAATATTAGAAGCACAACAACAATGGGTGAACTCGAGGGATGATAAGTAAGTAAAGTATTATTCATTTTCTAATTTAAATATTGAATCTGATATTTCTTATAAGAATTTTATACCATGTACATTCAATATACTGTGCTATATTGTAGAAGATATAAGGGTACTAATTACATATTTTAATACATTGATATGTTTGATAATTATAGGATGCGCGAGAAAATAAAAGAACGTATGGCTACTGAATTACCAGAAATAAAACAATTATACGAACAAAATATAAAAGTACGGAATATTCAACAAAAAGATGATGATGAAAAATAAATTCATAATTGTGTAAATAAATCTTGTACATAGAAAGATGTCTGAGTTTGAAATTTTTATTATCCATTTGCTATTATCTTAAGGTTCTGCGAGAAGCGAAATGATTCAAAAATATTTTCTAATAAATACATGTATATATATATATATATATATATATATATATATATATATATGAATTTTACACATAATTTATCACAGTAAGTGCAAAGCTTGATAAATCTTTTATATATTATATACGTAAAAATTGACGTAGAAAGATCAAACAATGAAATAAATAATTGTATACTTTAAGCATGTATTTACAGAATAGGCCAAAATAAATGTCTAATCTCTTTTTTTAAATTAAAACAAATGAGATAAGAGTCATGCATATTTCATAACAACGGGTGCATAAAAATACATTAGAAAAAGTTACTATCCTGCTGTCTTGCCTTTATTTTGAAATAGTTTAATTTTCTTGTCCGGAAGATGCTAACTCCTGAACCTTAGTTATACGCTTAGCACCCCTGTTTGGTGGACCCTTGGGTTTAGCGAATTTTGGCTGATGTAAACTGATTTTTGGATGCAACTCCTCTTGAAAAAATTCTTCGGTAAGTTCCTCTCCAGCAGCTATTTCAAGCTATGCAATTAAATTGTAAAGAAAAATTATAATATGTATACAGCTAATATAGAAGTAAAATTTAAAAGATAAATAATATATATATATATATATATATCAACAGAAGCATAAATATAAATACATATAAGAGATTTACCATTATAAAAATGGAGAAAACAAGAGAAAAGATAAATGATACATATATAGCTGTAGATCACATGGCAGGCCTATTCTGTAAGTTGTAACAAAACATGCTGCCTTCAAATCTTAAAAATAACTACATACCCGTTTAAGGAGTGTATCGCCAAATCATCCTTAGCAATAGCATTATACATACCTAAATGATCCTTAATAATTATATCATATATACCTGGTATAAATGTATATATAATACTGGATATAATATATAAAAAGAAACACCAAATTGTGAGTTTAAGTCGCATAATGCTTTATTATTTCCAGTATATTCAATATTGGCAAGATATACAATTTTCTTGATTTTAGTGAGTTTCTAAATATAACTGAAAAGTTCAGAGCTAAATAAAATTAAAGAGTTACAGAATAGGCCTGATATGACATATAACTAATATATATTAGGCAACATTGTGGGTCACGATTTTTTAAAATAGGATACATTGTTTAATTAGTCTCCAATATAGTACAAGAATTAATTTAAATATATTTATGCAAATATGAGCCAAATACTGTTCTCTTTCCTCTTCTACTTTAGACATCTATTAAATGGAACCATAAGTTAAATAATTCATTAAAAATATGAGATATAATAATTAGGATTATAAATTTCTCTAAAATCATATTAATATAAAATATAAAGTGCACGGAAAGAAGAAATATAAGAATTTGGCTCATATATAAATTATTTTCACAGCACAAGTAGACCCAGCTGTTTTTATTAATCATTTTTTCGCACGCGTATTTTAGACTAAAACATTTAAAAGTTTATAAAAAGCTACAAGTGTTAAAAAAATATAGATCACAAAAAATAGAATACCTCTCATATATTTTGTTGCTGGTTATCAAATTGTAGTCCTATCTGCTGTAAATTGCATGTCTACTTAAATATTTGAAAGAATTTTTTAAATAGGCCACATATTTTATTATTTAAATAATTATTGTACATAATTAATGAATATATTAAATAACAATCTTAATATATATCTTGAGAGCAACTTAGTTTTTTAAGATTTCAATGTAGGAATAGATGATTAAAAATGATTTTGTTTGATGATTGTAAATGTAATATTTAACATGTATTAACAGCTGATAGGACTCGTCAAGATCAGTCTTACATCATACACATATTTGTAGAATCTATTATTTTGTAGCATTTACAATAGTATAGAACATGATATAAAATTTTATATGTAAAGTAACTAGTGTTATCACTATCTTGTAGCTGAAATAATAATGTGCGAAAAAAATATATCCACATGAATGTGGCGTTTGCATATTTATCACTCGCGTACTACATTATTATTGAAAATATACAGAGAAGTTAGGTGAATGGCTTTAGCTCTTTCTTTCTCTTTCCTTCTATCTATCTACCTATCTAGAGCACAAATGGAATTTTTCCTAACTCTCTACCCATCACATATGCAAGTTACCATAGATTAATATTAAAAATATTACATTATATCAAGTCCTATATAAATATTTGAATGAGTTTAAAAGCCAAGCCTTTTCAAATTTCACTTAAAAATACTTAAAAAGACACGTATCACTTTTATAAGACTAGGAACTAATTCAGTACTTAGTAAAATATATTTTTTTTAAACATATTTTTCTAGGAAAATATATATTTTAGGTATAGGAATATTGCATGTAAAATATATATGTATATATAAAATTATTAGAATGAAAAGGAACTCTATGAATAGAATGTGTTAGGTTCTGTATATAATTAAATTACATACACATTTCACACAGTTGCTATCACATGACACAATACTCACAATAAACATAAAGAACAAAAAGTAAGGCTTAGCTTTCAATGTCAAACAAAGTAATCTAACTCCATCTCGGCACTGTCGTTCAATATAAATGAATAACTTCATACAGTATATGTGAAACAACATGAATTATATGGGGTTGTCTGTATCATAGGCATGTTACACTTATTATTAATAGGTATAATGGCATTTTGCAGAAAGCCTTCCACATGACAATTTTAAAATTTTAAAATTTAGAAAAATACACCATCTGGTCTACTCTGTTTTGCTACTTAGATTTACGTATCACTTTGAGAAATTAATTCTAAATGCTGATAAACAACACAGATTGATTTTCTTTTGCATGATGCATTACATTTTCTGCTGCTTGTAAATTAATTCGTAATGTATATTTATATATATGTATATATATATATATATATAACTAGATAATCGTAATTTGCTCTAACGTGAAACATTGGAAACCCATATTACTTTATTTTAAAGGACATATCCTATGTCAATATCATACTATCACAATTCTGGAATTCATGAAGGAAGATATTTGATGCACAAAACATCACAAACATTTCAATTAGCAAGAAGCAATAATAATGACAAAGACAAATGTTTTAAGCCAGTTTTAGCTCAAGACACAAGACCGTTTCTGTTTTGATTTTTTCTCTGGTATGGATTGAGTAGGGGCACAAGGTGTTGACGGAGTTGCAGGAGTTATTGCAGCTGTGTCTTTTATGCTTGGAGGATCTTCCAACATATCTGCCAACTCCTCTCCACTATTTACTTCCAACTAGGATCGCAGTTATATAATACAGAGATGGCAGTTGTATATATACATGTATATATATAAAAAATGCTTTTTAGTAGTAGGAGATAATAAATAATAATACATAATAGTATTAAATGACTCAGAAGAGCAACAATCACATATATGTCAAGGCATTATGATTGCAGTTATTATTATGAGTATAGCATGATATAAAAGAAAATATAATTTTCATTTGAGGCATATTAAAAACTTTAAAAACAGATTATAGATCAAATGTATGGTAATTTGTATTCAAAATAAACA
Organism: Aphaenogaster floridana; assembly: GCA_003063835.1. Taxonomy (NCBI): domain Eukaryota; kingdom Metazoa; phylum Arthropoda; class Insecta; order Hymenoptera; family Formicidae; genus Aphaenogaster; species Aphaenogaster floridana. Next base: position 279,720 of record NJRP01000124.1, on the reverse strand, counting down.
GCTATAGTCACAGAACATATATATATATACATTAATCAAATTTTTAAATTTTAATTATTTAAAGAGTATACCCATTTGATTGAAATATATGACCCTCAAATTAAAAATAATACTGATAAAAAAAAGATATTTACATAAAATGGATCAGAGTTAAAGAGTGCGTTAGTTATAGTGAATTGTTAAGATATTAAATGTACTAACCTTTTTTGTTATAATTACTCCTAGAGACTGGATTAGATCAAGCAGAGGCGCTTTGCATGAAGAATATAACATCCTTTCTTTAATACTGCAACTATATCCTGGCATGCTATATATAAAAACTAAAAGGAGAAATAAATAAATTATTCCTTCATACCATACTGGTACACAACAAAGTGATATATTACTTACCTATGCTTTCTGTGTAATCTCCTTCGTGAGTATGCTTGAAATTATAAAGATGATATCTAGCAGCGTCAGATGGAACTTTAGTAGGTAATTTGTCTAATGAAATATCGCAAGCTGTGACTAAATGTATCTTTTCTTCCTCCAATTCAATTTTCAATTGGACGTATTCATGAATCCCTTTACCCAGTTCCGTGATGGCTTCCTTAGCTTCATCCGTTACTGGAAAGGCCACACCGCTCAATGTCTGATGTCTCGTTTCGACGCTATAGTCCGTAGTTGCAGTAGTCTTTTTTAATTCAGCTAATTCTTCCTCCGCCGTAGTTAATGGTACAGGCGCTGTATCATTTCTCTTATGCTTATGATAACCCTCTAGTGTAATATCTTCTGGGACAGTGCCATGTAATTCCTCTTTTATCGAAGCTGTACCAAATTCCTGCTTCAGGGTAGCTTTAGTAGAGGCATAAAGCATTTTCTGTCGCACTGGTGCCGTATCGGGAGACCAGGATATAAATAACCAATCATAGCCAGAATCTGGTGATTTTGTGTCTAATCTATAAAGAATATAGGCTGGTTGATTTTCCACGATCAGCGGCTTGATCATTTTATCGTAATCGTCTTGCCATTTGTTAATTGGTTTCAAATTAGATGCGGGAGTCAGTTCCTCTGGAAAACAAAAGAGTAGATATCGAAGATGCCATGCCTCTCCTTCGATCTCGAAATCTTACAGCAGAACAAACGCACGCTGCTGCAAAATTGAATAAAAAATTTTTTGCTACAATCCAAAACTTACCATTCTCTATCGAAATCTTTAATACTCGTATCTTTCCGTCACGGCATTTCGCGAACAACTTCTTCAATGCGTCATTAGCTAAAACAAATCAACCATCACGAAATAATTAAAGAAAGATTAACAATTAAGGTCGAAAAGACCCTTATCGATTCACTGCAATTAAATCTTTGCCGTGGCAATGTGCATCGCTCTAGGCGCGAAAAACCATATAATCACCTTTGATTCCCGTCTGGTGTGACATTATTTCACGAGGAACCTTTGTTGCTGCCTCTCGCTGCGTCGGAGTACGTCGGAGTACGTCGACCACGTCCGAGAGTTATTTTTTACTATCTGCCAAAGTTTTGTCAAGAGGAACCACTCGATTGCCAAGTGTTAAGCCGGGGACACACGAGAACGGTCGGCGATGAGCAAGTCGACCAATCGCAACAGTGTATTCTCGAGGAAATAGGTTAGATCGAGGAAAATATTCGACAGTGATTGGTCGAGCCGCTTACCGCTCAAATATCGCGTGTACCCAGCTTTATAAATCAAGGATGCATCTGACGTCATTTGATAAGATCCGGATAAGAGAAATGTAGCCAATCTCGATCGAGAAATCTCTCGACGCGACCAATCGCGCTTGATAACGATTACCAAGCAACTAGAGGTCTGTTCGTTTTCGCTGCACTTCTGAACTAGTGCAATAAGTTAGAATGAAACAAATATATAGGTCTGTTCGTTTTCGCTGCACTTCTGAACTAGTGCAATAAGTTAGAATGAAACAAATATATTATCTTTCATTCTAACTTATTGCACTAGTTCAGAAGTGCAGCGAAAACGAACAGACCTATAGATTTATTTTTATATCAAAACCCTATATGCATATTAATGCTTTATTTAAAAATTTCCGTGGCACGCTCTTCACTTCACTTCATATTATATAGCATCAATTATTTTTAAAACATAAATATAACAGATGTTATTATATAAAGGTTCGCTACATATTCCTGGACTTTTTCTCGCCGGATTTCGGAACGCAACGAAACTTTTTAAAAGCGCGATATTCTGTCTCGACGGATCTGCGCGCAGTGCGTAGACTATTATGTAGTGAGCGGCGCATAAGAAAAGGAATGCGAGAGGACATGGAATACCGAAAGGAATTTAAGCAACTCGCCACGCGTGGCACAGAAGTAATTTTCAACAATTGGAATATGTGCTGGAACGTCGTTGGATACTCTCGAAAGATCGTGATCGCTTAAATCTGTCCGAACTCCGAATAGTCCACGCTAACCGCCGTTGCAATCGCTAAGCTAACGCGTCTGCTAACGCTCGCGTTACTGCGCACGCGTGGAATTCGTCTCTCCATCTGGGAGCACTGGTCTGACGTATCCCGACGGTGGATACAGCGAGATCTATACGTCAAAAGGTACGAGCGGCCGTCTATTTTGAAGGAGTTTTCACTTTAACCTCTCGACGGAGCTGGATTTGGCCGCACGGGACTCAACATGCTCGCCCTCATCAATCGGATCTTGGACTGGTTCAAGTCCCTCTTCTGGAAGGAAGAGATGGAGCTCACTCTCGTCGGTCTGCAGTACAGTGGAAAGACTACCTTTGTGAATGTCATAGCGGTACGTGAGTCATGGATTTCCTGTATATCTTTCGTGCGAGTCGTTCTCGTAGGTGTCCAAGTACCGCCCACCGTCGATATCGATGAGACGCGGGGTTCGCTAGAGGACTCGGCGTGTTGCAATATCTTGGTTAGATTCAATAATCCCTTCGAAATAACTCCGTCTTATAGCTCTTCAGTGTTAACGTACACCGTCTCCGTATACGCCCTTACGTCAAATCATTTAACATACATATGATTATCGATACGTAATCGCAGCCGTCCGTGACAATCATTAAATTGTTGCCGGCTATGTTTTATCTTCTCTCCCGCTTTCTCCTTCACTCTTTTTTGATGGAAATCGGATCTGTGTTACCATATCGCGGACATATATTGTAAAACTTTCGATCGTTTCTGCGCTGCACTTGTAGCTTGATTTCTTTCCACGAATCGACAAATTGAAAAATACATTTATTTATGCTAAATTTGAATATGACTCATATTCATAGTACATTCGTAGTTTCATTGCAATTAGAATTATGTTGAGATATAAAAATTGTAATCTTCGTATTATCAGAATTAGCAATGATAATTGTGTGCGTGTGTGTGTGTGTGTGTGTGTGTGCGCCATGTCATTGTTTTTAAATATGGGCAATTAACAAAGACAATTCTTCTCTTTTGTATATTTAGTCGGGGCAATTTAGCGAAGATATGATACCGACTGTAGGCTTTAACATGCGTAAGATAACCAAAGGCAATGTCACTATAAAAGTATGGGACATCGGTGGTCAACCGAGGTTTAGATCTATGTGGGAAAGATATTGTAGAGGAGTAAATGCCATAGTTTACATGGTGGATGCGGCCGATTCTGAGAAGATCGAGGCAAGCCGCAATGAATTACACAACTTGTTGGATAAGCCACAATTGTCTGGGATACCAGTATTGGTTCTAGGTAATAAAAGGGATCTACCTCATGCATTGGACGAGAATGGGCTCATAGAAAGGATGTAAGTTGTGTGCTTGGCTAAGTGTAATATTTTGCAGATGTATCATTTATGCATATACATATGACGATATCTGTTCTAGGAATCTATCTGCGATTCAGGACCGTGAGATTTGTTGCTACAGTATTTCGTGTAAAGAAAAGGACAATATTGATATTACGTTACAGTGGCTCATAGCGCATTCAAAAGGTGGAGTTCGTTAATATTCTTAAAATATCCCATTTGTTAGTATCGGCGAGTCTTTGATACTGATAACAGTATTGGGATCAATTGTGAAACGAGCGCATTGAGCAAACTTCGTTCAAAACTGAGTCATTATTGTAGAAAACTACTTGAGCTTTAGCTGATCTAAGTTGAATGGTGCGAATATGCCATGGCAAAATTTTAAAAAAATCATGCTTGTATGCCAAGAATATGCTCGTGTGAATTATACCATAAGGCACTCATTTCCCGCGAGCACATTAGTAATAAGGAACAATTTTTTATATTTTCGTTTTAGGTAAGTCCAAGAATATATTCCAATACTTAATAACAATTAATTATAATTAGTATCTCTGTATTTTCTATGATTGCCGCTGTTGTGTAAAGCTGAAATAATACCAACATAATCGCAGTTAATTATTGTGATATTATAGTCTAGATGTCGATATTCTGATTTCGTCTTGTACCCTCGAAAGATACCAAACGTTTCATGTATAAATTAGAGAAAATTGTAGCTATTACGAGATACACACGCGCAAAGATATCACTATTAATTAATATACCATAGTATATATATATATATATATACACCTCGAGAAACTTTAATAACAAATAAAAACGACGTATTGCCAACATTGCCTTTGTTTCTTCTTACTTCAAGAAAGTAATAATCCTGAATCACGGAGATGCTCCTCTCGTAAGTTTATGTAAAATTACATAAAATGTGACAGAGGACAAAAGTATTTGTCAAATATTTTGCAAAAAAATATATAAAAAAGGTGGTTAATGATTTGATGATGGTAATGGAAACAATACAAGAAGTAATACGAGAAACAGCTCAGAAAGCATTGTGAGAAGTACAAACTATCATAAAAGAATTGGTTGCAATAGAATAGATAGATTTTATTTACTCTGTAGAGATACCAGGAAGTTCAAACGCTCGCACATTTTTTCGTTATTTATTCTATAAATTGGTTTCTTTTCATTCATTTCTATCTATATATAAAGTTTCATATAATATGCTTAATTTTCCCTAATTCACATTTCTGCGGTTATCGACTTAAAAATTGCTCCTAACAAAATGAGTCAATGTTTCTAAATAACTCGAGCCGATTAGCTACACTTTGTGACATGATTATAAAATTATGTCACAGAGATGAGCGTTGTATACTGTATATGTTGATGAAACATTTCGATATTTATTTGTACCGAAATCAAAGTACGCATTTTTCAAAAAGATCGTTACAATTAAATTTTAAAATAGTGTATTGTATAGGGAGGGGAAGAGCTTTCCTAAGTTGAAATTGCTGAAATAAAGTTTCAGCTAAATTGAACTTCGCTTATATGATAATACAGTATTTCATTTTCTAGCGGTGTTCGTTACAGCCAATTTTTGTTATATTTATTAACTATACATGACTCACCCTTTTAATGAAGTGGCCACAATATATATTAAATTGTCCGCAAAAAAAAATCAGTTACATATTACAGCAGAAAAGATTATGTCCTCGAGGTCTCGTCAACGATTTGCGGATACATGTACATGATAAAGATAGAAACGATTATCGTGTCTCCTATTTTATAATGCGTATGTTATAATACAGAATCATGGATGGAATGATACGTTTCCATCTTTCAGGGACAGAAAATATGCTCACATACATACAGTTACATTTACGGTTAAGGTCCAAAAGTCAAGTATCATATAGTAGAATACAGAAATGGATAATTTTATACGAAACATTGTAAAGATAATACAGACAATATTAAGAAAAAAAATTAATGTGAAAATATAGCAGAATAATATTCTTTATAGAATTTGAAGACAACATTTTTGTCTATCAAATTCGGTTAAGAATACCACACTGTTATAATCTTTCTGGGAGTGTCCATATACAGAAGAACATCTTGCACGACCAGAAAATATTTTAATGATAGATTTTTTTTTACTGATTTGAAATCAAAGATGTTTCTGTAAAAATCTTAAAAGAATATCTTGAAAGTGATCAAAATTCGAAAAATTCTATTGTATTTAAGATTCGCGACTAAAACAGTATTGAACAGCTTTATACAGTTAATCTCAATCTCAAGTAGATTTTAGTAGAATTTGATCTCTAATTATGACGATATTTAATATTTAGAACTGTTGTGATAATTAAGAGCACCTCATATAATTTTCGTAAAGAAAAAGCCGGTTTTAAAGAGCATCTATCTTTCAAATACTTCCCAGTAATGTTGACATGCTGCATTATTACAATTTGTTCCTCGATTTCAAATTAACCCATTAAAGTCCAGTTATAATCTTGGTTATTATAGTTTTTGTTTGGTTTTCAACTACTTTGAAAATTATTGAAAAGATTTTTGCATGTGTTACACAAAATCTCCATGTTAAAGTATATTGTTTTGTGTATTATTTAATAAATCAAGATAAAGTTTCATTAAGAAATTACAGGAAACTATAGGCTTTAATGAGTTAATCTTTCAAATTTCTTGAACATCTATTGTAACTTTCTGTTTAATCATTGTATATTACATTTGAATATCCATAAAATACATATATTGCACCTATATGCATATATGTATGTATATACGCATTTGTTATAAGCTATATCTACATATATATGCATACATGCCATTTATTTACATAAATTCGGAAAGAAGATACTATATGTTTTTCCTCCCCTTTTTACTTCTCCTGAAAAAAAAGTCGGTGGAACTTTAAATTCAATTATACATGTATCCGAATAATACTTTACAATCACAAGTCTGTGTCATACTTGCATGAAAAGATACATTTTTTTTCATATTTCTTATGTAATAACGCTATCATTTTAATAATATCCAAAATTCACTGATTTTGATCCTTTTATATCTATTCAATCTACGTCGTGTATCCGCACTTCGTATACATCTACACGAAGATATTGCCACATAATTAATAAGCAATAATAAGTCGATGATAAACTTCCTATTAATACAATCTCTTTTGTTGCGCGTTATATTCCGCCGAACAAAACGATTAAAAACTTGTAATTTATAAATTATTATATTGGGTGTCCATATACAGAATTGACGAAAAATGGTCATATAGCTTCATGAACCCTGGACTCTCGATTTTTCCTCGACAAAAATTTCGGGGAAGATTAACATTTTTATATCTACTAAAAAAATCGACGTCACATTTCGTAAGAAATTACGTTATGTCTCCACTTTTCGCCAATACCGGAACCCTTCCTATACTTGATCTTATCATAATCATTGCACAGAATAATCTTCCTATACAAGGTGGCATGACTCTATATTTAAAATTGGATTTAACAATAGCACATTATGGATTATTCTACTATGACTAGTTTTATGCATCACTAGACTTCATTCAAGATTCATTATATAAGAAAACTCGCAAAGCATCTGTGCTTAAATCAATTTTTTGTCATATTATGTGCATAAGAAATGTTTAAATATTTGTCACGATTATGTCTCATTTCGACATCTTTCTCTTCATACATGGTTATGGCATTCTACATCCCATCTTGAAATATATGTACATATATATACACATATGTGTGTAATATATGTATATATTATATGCTACGTAGTCGAATAAAGGAACCTGTATTTAGTACATCGTTTGGTACAAACATTATTTGAAAATTCCTATTATAAATGTTTCTCACACGCATACATATCCCTTCGATTTGCACCCACACGCATATAACTCATATACGCAGTTTCCCAAATTCTCTGCATATCCTTTCATCTATAGATTAATTTGATAAACTCGGGATGTATTTTTTTAACAAAAATTTTATGACCCTTTAACATTCAATTTTTAATATTTTTAATAATAAAAATAAATGCAATTTATAATAACTTTATATATATATATATATCAATTCTAAAAAAATAAATTAATATAATTAATATAATTTAATAATAATTCTAAATATTTTCAGTTTTCAATCTAAATTTATTATTTTACTATAAATACTTATTTATATATATATATATATATATATATATATATTTACATCCCTGAAGCTAACTTGAGAAAATCCCTGAATTTTTAATTATTTACAAGTTCAAGAATTAAAACTCCTTTTTAATTTCAAATTAATCTAAAGATCTGTAGATGAAAGATAGTACAAGGAAGCTGAGATCATATACATATATACGTTTACAGGATATTTCAAAAGCATTTAAGAATTCTTTTAATGACATTCTTTCGCCAATTTATATGTCAATTTTTCCTTAACGAAAATGCTGAAACATCAATAATTTTAACGAGTTATAAGCGATTGAGCAAAGGCTTTACGAAAACTAATTTTCAAAGAACCAAATGAATAATAAAACTATATTCTTCACAGCTAATTTCAGGTAGAAAGTATATTTTTATGGAATTTTAATTTGAGGCTTAGTTACAATGATGTAAAAAATTGAAAAGTTGCAATAAATAATTACCTTCCTTTATATTTTTTTTCTAAGGAAAAATTTATTTTTAATCGGTCAAAAGAACTTTCGATAGTTTTGAAACATCTTGTACATATGCGAAAAAAATAACATTTTGTTGACTTTAATAATGAGCTATTAAGGAGACTAGTACATCTGGCCCGAATTTCATAATTATTCTAGAGCCACTTCGTTAAACTCATCGTTCTCTTGCGATGCTAAATAATACCTATCCATGCTTTCTTATATTATCCACAAAACTCGTTATATTATTATTACATGATTTATGCTCATATTGCAAGATAGCAGTTTTAAATTACTAATAATTTAAAGCACGCTCATAAATCGGATGACTGTAATTTTAATTAATAAATTATCGAGTACTCGTTCCTTTAAGATATAAAATATTCATATTATTTTTTAACAAATAAAATGTTTCAGTGTACAATAGTAGTTGTAATAATTATATTATTATAACAAAAATGTATTTATATTACTTTGCAACTACCAACTAATAAAATTATAAATCTTATAAAACTCTTGTTCTCTATAGAATATTTTATAATATGGATAAATTATGAAGATAAGTGCATTCGATACTTCTGTGCAAAGAAAATTCTATAAGATTTAATAAAAGCATAGAATTCTGGTAACCGGTAATTCTGGTACATATACAAAACATATGCTATGCACAAATCAAATTATGCAAATCCAACAGATATAAAAAAGGAAAGAAATATATAATACCATATGTAGAAATTTAAAGATACTGGATAGACATGTTCATACTGTAACATAAATGTGGTGAGTGTTATAAATAAAGAAAAAGTATAGTCTTAAAAAAAAAGCGACTATTTCAAATCACCAGATTATTGTACTGCTTGCACACTGAAAACAATCTCACGTACACTTTTATTCAATTTACTGAAACTTATTGAATACATACCCCAAAAATAATTAGAAAGACTTCTTTTAAGGAATTCGTTCAAGAAGTTCAGCAGTTACTTAAAGCGGCATTATTTGAATACGCATTCACAGACAATTACATTTTCGCATGCTAAATTGAATAACTATATTCTGTATCTTTGTAGATATATAGATATGCACTTTTGCTAAAATTTTCATGTATCCGACGATGCATTTATCAGAAAAATTCCGTATATTTTCGGTGCCCCAAATGATATCACATTCTCAGATGGTTGAGCAGTGAAAGCCTTCTCAATCCTAACATAAACTGAGGCTATTTGTCATTTTGAACATCAAATCTCACGATTCTCTGCTAACAACCGTTGCATCTGGTATGGGCCAATAACGGCGGCATCTACAATTATAGAAAATTTCTATCTATAATTACAGAAGAGAAATTATATGCGATATCATTAGTTTTAATTAATATTAAATAGTGGCAAACTAAGGAAATAATAAATCAAAAATTTCCGGCTATAAACTATTTATACAAGTCAGATACATGTGTTGCAGATATATTCACCTAGCATTATTTTCTGCTATGTGAGGTGGCAACGATGTAGGCGGTGGTGGTGGTTGACGAGAAGATTTTGGCGGTCCACTGCTGTTAGAATCACTTTCACTGCTCTCTTCGGATTTTTTGCCAGGCTCCCGTAAAAGATGCGAAGGTACTCCCCTAGGAGAAAGTCTCGGCAATACTTCAGATTGCGGTCTCGTTCTGTGTTGCGGTCTTTGGAACTGCAGATTCAGCTGACTAGCGTCTGTCACATATTTTTCACTTTGTCTTCGGCGGCGCAAAGCGGGCGTACATCCAGTTAAATTTTCATCTTCGGCAGAGCTGGCTGAAGTTAAAGGTGACATGATTGGTCTAGCGTCAGATAATGGCATGCGACGGCAATGTGCTGGCGCTTCCGCATGTGCTGTCAATGGTTTACCTCTGACAGCTAAAATTTGCGAGCGTTAGTACGGAAAGGAACTAACATATTAAATTAATTTCACGTATATATATACATTCTTATTTTTTAAATACAAATTATATTTTCTAGACTAATGCTATTTCATTGTCATAAATATTTCTATGCAATTCAGGCTGAATTCTTTTGGGATATTTAAAATTCGTACATATTTTATTATTACATAACATTTTGTACATTTTCGAAACGTTAATATTGCTTGCTTTGAGAACATGAAATAATTTGTAGAAGACTCATTCATAATGTGATCGATGTAAAACAAATTTTTTAAGCCAAAAATAACATTTAAAAAGTATAGTTTCCTATTATAGATTATTTTCTCTAGATAAAATTATTTCCAAATATAATAGTAAATTTCTTTATTAAATATTGAAGTTATGTTAATATTTTGTAAAAACTTTTCTCTCTAATAATAACAACGATAACAGTGTAAATAAACAATTTTTAAAATTATTAAATAAAATTTCATACTAACAAATTAAAGCATTTAAAGCGTAGCTTTTTCAATATGTATCGTTAATGATACATCGCTTTCTTTACAAAATTTTTAAGAACAATGTCATGTCTATTTTTATCACAATCCTGCATGTCATAAACAACTAAATATAGGTATAAATATAGATATATGTTGACATTATTAAAGAATTTTCTATATTATATTAGTTTACTAACTATTCTCTTTTTCCTTAGTTGCGGTCGCGGGTACAGGTAGTTTTTCTATGTCATTTCCAGTTCCCGCCTTGGTATTAGGAGTGTTAGTCTCGGGCGTCGATTCAGATAGCGAACACCTTGGACTTTTAACAGGAACCGGTATTTTACTATGAGCGATGTACGTCTTACTAGATGTTTCCTTCTCTTTATTGTCCTTATTATCACGAAGCGGTACTGCGTTTTGTACAGTAGTCGAGGCAGTAGTGACATTAATCGATTCCTTTTGCAAACTCGCGTTTGCAGTCGGTCGATTCTCAGTAGCATCGTAATATATCGATGGTTCTTCCGGTCCCGGATTAGGACTAGCCGGGCTACCTGCCGTGCCATTCGCTAATTTCTCTACAAATTCAGATAATGCAAATATTTGCATTATAAGCGCAAAATGGATTGCAATTGACTAACGCACTACTTCACTAATCAATAACAGATTTGTGAGAAAAAACAATCGATCACACGTACTTTGTAACGGTTCCCTGTCAGCACTAGTTTGCACAATTGTAGCACCACCAGTTGCATCTACCACTCTGATTTCCAATCTACCCGCTACTGCTTCTTCCTCTTCTTCTCCTCTAGGAGTGTTAAACATTGCATCAGGAGAGAAGGCTACTGCTGGTAAACTAGATCTTCTGACTGGTGCAGTCTGTCTCGGCTCATCGTATCGAGTGGCAATATTCCTCATAACATCGACTTCATACAGCAAATCATCAAATGCCGCTTGCTGAACCTATTATCATCGAAATTTAGATACATCTGTGCAAAAGCAATCAGTTGTGAGTCACAATACAAAATACAATACAAACCAATGGAGCTTCGAGATAAGCTCGGACATGTGGTGCTAAAACCGGAACGCTCCAAGCTCGCGGTAGTGCCCCTTGCAGTTCCGGATACTTTTCGATACCCGCAATGTTTAAACATCTATGCGGCACCACTGGTTTCGGAGAATCTTCGCTTATTTTAGACAGCGCTGTGGGCATTAAAGACTGCTGCTGACACACGTTTGTGGCATTTGATTGAGCTGCGGTGGATTTTGTCTCCAATTGCTGTGAGCCCTCGACGATACCTGTGGACTGTACATGTAAACTTGTTTAAATTTCGAGCATTGTTTGAGCATTTTCATACAACATACTATGCTCCTACTTGTCTAATCTTTTTATTGCAGTAAGCAAGAATTTTTACTTGTGGCGGTATGGATGGGGCATTTGTCCCTTTGTGTTCGGGGCTCTGCAAATTTTCACCCTTCCATTCATTATCAGTCTCTTCAGAATCATCAAATTGTGACTTCCATTGCGAGGCCAGAGTCAATCCTCCACCGCCTTTGGTTACTTGCTGCAGGGCGGACACATTGTCGTCGTCTATTTGTGCAAATTGCGTAATAGAACAGTCACGTACCGCCGAACGTCCGCTTCTTACTTGTTGTCGGCTGTCCGCTCTCCTTCTAGGTTCTCTTCTAAGAGGTTCTCTTTGTTCAGTTACCTGAAAATATCCCGAAATATAAAATTTGTGCAACTGTCAGTTGTAGTGCAAGTATAAATCTGTTACGTTAAATATAGATCGCGTACTCACCGGGCTTTGATTTCCAACGTACTTGGTGTTGGTTACATCGTAAGAGCAATAGGAAGCGTCGACTTCCGTCTGTATACGAGGACTCGGTAATTCACCGGACGTTCCCTCGGGTGTAGCGATGCGCAAACGGGCGAGCGTAGCGGGTAATGTAGCGCCGCTCGCTGATTTTCTAAGTGGTGCTGTTGCATTTGTTACTGTTTTAAGGCGAGGAACCTCGGATGCGGAACGTGCGGAAGCCATCAACGCGTCTCCTTCGTTATCTACCTGCTTTTCTACTGGCGTAGGAACTTGAGATTCTACTGCCATCGAGACGGCGCGTCGTTTTTTGGGAGATCCTATGCGCGATTATCAATAATTACTATGTAATAGGAATAAAACAAACATAACGATATAGAGGTAAGCAATACAAACCTTGGGTTGGCAAAGGTGGCATAGTCTGTTGCGCGACTTGCTGATGTGTATTATCCGTCGTTGGTATTGTGGCATTGCAATTTTTGTCCCTACCATGATTGCTGATAGCTGCAGCAAATGGCACTGGAGAACCTTCTATTCCACGTTGTCTGTTTCTTCTATATATACTTTCATAATCCAATTGTGCCTATACCAAACAAATATACATGATAAAATGGATGTTATGCTCTTAACATTTAAAAAATTAAAAATCTTTAAAAACATAGCATATAATAAATGATGTCTCAACATTTAAAATTTAAGTTATTTAAGATTAAAATATTTATACGAGACTTTTATATTTCTTACATCCAACTCCTTTCTGTTGTCTGGTTCGACGTTCTCTTGGTTATTCGTATCTACATTTGTAGTTGGAGGCTGATTGAGAGTAGTAGCTGTAGTAAGAGGGGGTGGTACAGCTACTGTAGGTAATGATCTAGTAGTTGATAAACCTTCATTAGCTATTAATGGCCTTTCCCAATCATAGGGATCGTTTGGCTTTACACCTCTACGTTTCATACATCGTTCAAACAGACCAGCTAACATACCGTAATCTGGTTTATCTGCATACTCCAAACTCTAGGAAAGTATACGAATGCGTTTTATTATTACAACGATAAAGATTTGTCGTATAATTAGCATAAATATCAAAGGTTACCTGAATGTGTTCTAGAAAGACTCGTAGATCAGATGGGAGATGTTTTAAAAGTAATCGATGATCGTATTTCTCTTTCATAAGACCCACCTACAAGATTTTACAAGTACTTGAATAATGCTTCAAATTATATACAAAACTGCTTCTATATTTTGTGTTAAAATTTCTTAAACTTACTTGTTCTTTATCTTTTATTTTTCGCCATGGCAGTTGTCCATTAACGAATTCGACTAGCATATAAAATAGTGACCATAAATCATCGTGTCGGCCCATCTCTTTATTTTTGTGTGCATTAACTGACGCATATCGGACGGTTCCTCTAAATCCCGCGGCAGCACGAGGCGGTCGCACCTCTCCCGTACTGGTCGTGAATTGTCGAGCTAGACCGAAATCTAACATATATACTAGCCTGGAGTTGTAAGGATGACGGCCAATCGAAAAATTTGACTGTAAAACAAAGTATTAATATTTTTATCATAATACAATTCTAATATATGGTTTGGTAAAAATAAAATCATCCGATATACTTTGTATGTAAATAGCAGAATGTAAGTATATACTTACAGGTTTAATATCTCTATGCAAAAATCCCACTTGATGAATACTTTCTATAGCTTTTAAGATTTGAAGACCAAGACGTAATGTAGTAGAAAGTGAAAAAGCACCTCGTGGTTGCGCCCTGCGCAATTCGGCCAAGTTTTTTCCTTGTAATTGCATTACGACATAGTTAAATCGATCGTTACGGCCACAGCCAATAAAACGGCAAACGTGGTCTTTACCTAGAACAGTAAATTTTTATAACGATAAACCAGGAATAAGGAAACACTTGTGACTTAATTTTGCAAACATAAATCTGTTTAGTCAAAAAAATTTCAAGATACTAACCCTGTAATTTTTTTAGTACAGCTACTTCCATCTTCAAGACTTGTTTTGGCTGCCGTGCAGATTCGACTTTAAGGGCAACTTGTTCCTTAGTCATTAAATCAAGACCTTCGTAAATTTCACCAAACCCACCGCCACCTATCTTTCTTACCTACATATTCCAGATACATACATGTTTTTTAAACATTACGTCTAGTCTGTATCGCTAGTAAATGGCAAATTACATCGACATAAAGACACATTTTTTTCTTCTATATGAAACATCCGTAATCTCTTTAAAGTGTTTAAGTGTAATTTTTCTTGTTTAAAAGTGACAAGTATAGTCAATTTCTTTGGCTACACATGGGAAGAATGAGAACAAGCTTACAACTTTCCAACGCTCTTTGACCACATGGCCAGGCTGCAGCAGATCTTCGCTCGTCATAGTGATATTATTATTTTGATCCGTGCTTTCGTCGCCTACATTCCTCAACGCCAAATCCTCGGTATGATTCGCAGGCCTGGAAAACGTCAGAGACAGATTATATAAATATATATGGAGACATAAACGGGCAGATAGGCAGTCACATCGCGTGACAGCGCGATGTCACCGCGCCAAAGACGTAAGCTGTCGATGCGAAGCGCATCTGAAATACGAATACGGTTTTAACCTGAAATGACGTTTGACAAAATTGGTCGATACGCGCCCTGTGCTAGGCAGCCATGATCGCGTGCGAGAGAAAAGTGTCGCTGGTACAATCTCTTGTTATTCGGTCCTGAAGCGAACCTCCATATCAAGCGATCTTTCGATCGCTCGCAACTTGGCTCTTTCTTTCTCCCTCCCTCTTTCCCTTCGGTTTAGCGATCGTTACTCCGCCAGCGTGATTCGACTCGCCGACTAACGGATGTCACGACAATCAATCGAGGCTGTCGGGCACGCACATTCCCGAGTCTTTTTCCGCAATTTCGTTGTTGACTGGCGGTGCCGACGAGCCGACGAGTCGACGGGCGACCATCGTTGACGATCGACGCGAGGCGAGGCGTGACATAAAAAGCGACCTTTTTCGCCGCCTACGACAAATTAATCATCGCGCCGCGGCGGGACGAACGAACGCGTTTTTCGCCGAGCCGCCGCGCGTATCCAGTTCTCCACTCCCGACAGTCCCGACCCGAGACCCGATCCAAATATATATATGCATATACAATAGTATTTTATTTTTACTAACAATGTCGTCTGCTAGAGACACCGCTGACCGCGCTCACACCACACGGCGCGACGTTACTCTCGTGCGCGACGTACTCTCCACGGAGACGGACAACGCGCGCGCACTACTCTCTTCTCCTCAGTCCTCACAGTCACAATCCCGTCGCCGCCATCCTCCCCAAGCCTCGGTTGACGGTTCACTCGCTCGTCGCGGACGAGCCCGGGTGTATGCGGCTGCCGTAAAACTTGCCGTCAAATGCCAGCGGGACGGCCATCTTTCGACTTTGCACCGCACGAGAATCGCGCTGCGCGAAATCGCCGGAAGATAGCGCGCGGTGTACGGCGATCGATGCACCCTTTCTACGTGCCTCTCGCTCGCTTCTCCCTCCCTCCTTTTCGCTTCCACGCCCGCGCCCACTCGCTCCGTTTGTTATTGGTTATTATCTCTCCTAGATCTTGCGCTCTTTTTATCGCGTTGCGCTCGCGCCTCAAAGTTCCGCATGGTAAGTAAACGCATCGTCTCCTTTCATGGGCGCATCGTGGAAAAGAAGATCGCGAGAGATACCTACTCTTTGCCCGCGTCCCGCTCGCAATTCGCGTAGGTCGACGATTACAAATACTCGAGTTTGTAACGCATCCCCCCTCCCTCATGAATCATCAATCGCATCGAGATTAATCGCACTGTCGTTTTACCAGCGTTAATCGTGACGCTCGTCTACATACAATCGAGTCGTATTAGGTAAGCTTTAGGAGCGCTTATTAATTCTCGTAAGCTGCGCGAATCGGTCGCGAGCGACACGGCATGGCACGAGCACATTCTTCCGCGTGAATTGTTATTTTAAGAAGACGGGAATTTTTTCTGACGAGACGGTTCAGCGTACGTATGGTATTCTGCGCCTACGGCATAATTTCTAATGAAAGATTTAATTGCCCGTTGTCGTTGGGTATTACATGCAATTTGTAAATAATGTAAGAGGAAACATCTCTTAATTGCAGCAGAATAATCAAGGTAAAACACTCGTCATATTCTCTTTCGTATTAATTCTACGGTCTTTTGTCACAACTATATAACCAGTGGCGTAGCCAGGAGGGGGATTAGGGGGATAAATCCCCCCCGCCGAAATTTTGGAACCAAATATGAAAATATGAAAATGAAAGGTTGAAAGCCGAGAGAGAAATGAAATGGTAAATGCTTTAAGGTCTAAAGAAAATGTCCTGAACGAATATTGTTATGTTATTTAATTAAAAAAGTTATGAGTTCTATGATTTTTATTTTTTTTAAATCCCCCTCCCCCCCGAAATAAAATCCTGGCCACGCCCCTGTATATAAACTTATATTGAATAAAAAACATTTCGATTCCGTTGTCGCGACATCCGTCGGTTATATTGAGGCGTCAAGCGCTTATAAAATTTTGACCGCTCGCTCGCGGCTCCCTTTGCTAGAGGGCATAATTTAAGTTTAAACGTCTATTTTTAAACGGCCCCACTCGGCATATAATACGCCGAGCAGGGTCTTCCTCCGCGCCAGACAACTTTTCCAACTTGTTTCCATTTTTCTCACTTCGTTTTCTTGTTCCATACGAACCGACGCGGACGAGCCAACGTCGCGGGCATCAGCGTGTAAATAAGAATAGCCTAGAACGCGGAATATTTCGATTATCAATTTAAATAAGCAGACGATAAAACGTATAGCAGTTACCATTCCCTTTTTACTCGAATATTACGATATTCAAGTGAAATATCGCTAAATTATACATGCACGACCGATTTGTTATCGAATGGTAATGGAATATACGATTTAAAGAATATATACGATGCAACGATTATTTAAACGAACTTTAATAATAGGATACCCTGTCCCAGCGATACAAATCGTAGATAGAGACCCTGGCGCTAAAATAGACACAGTAATTATATCGTTACATAATTACGTATTAAAAATCATTATCTATGCCGCTTTGGTGAAGCTTGATCCATCAAATCATTTTAATTTTCAAATAAATAATTCCACATTGAAAAATTAGCGTCAACGCTTTTACAAGGTAAAATTACCAAGAGAAAAATGTGTAAAGAGAACGAAGAACGTTGATTAAAATTATTTACATTTCCCGTTCTCGGGGAAAACGATTAACCTTTACGCTACCGGCATTTTTTCATTAAAATGTTCTTTTTTTCCCAAAAATTTATCTGTATAAAAAAAACACACATTGCGCAGTATTTCGAGAATTGTTCAGAGCCACAAAAGTGGCTTTCCCGGCAGTCTAAAGGTTAAGCGGAAAGAGATAAAAGGAAATTCGAGCGTTTTTCAAAAACAGACGATTTATCGCGCGAAAGACATTTTTCTCACAAACACTTTCAACCCGTGCTGAAAGAGCTCGTGAGTGTTATTCTCTCTATTTATAAGAGAAGCGTTAAATCCAGATAGCTTAGTTATGATTTCGGGAAGTATTCCAAAACGGTTAAGTTTAACGCTCTGGCAAAGGCTCGTAATTCATCTGCTCGAAAAATGGTAACCCTTCGCCAAACGGTGATAGATAACGCGGTCGCTCGCGTCGCGTCGCGTCGGTCAACGTCTCTGAAAGCATCCACGAAAGTTACACGGTGAAGTTAGATTCGATCGATCGCCTCGCGCGATCGAAAAATCGCTTGGCCCGTTCGCGAACTTGGATCAACTTCCGTCAATTAATCGGGAAGTGTGCGTCTTGTATACGTACCATTTCATGATCTTGAGGAAAACAAGCGAGATTGGAGTGGCGCGATATATCGGGTCAGAACTCGGAACACCGGGACGAGCAACGCCGAAGAAAGAAGGTAAGGTAAGAACCGCGCGCGGGTAAGGTAAGAACCGAAATCCGAATCAAGATTCTCGCACGTGTTCCGCGAAGCGTTTTAAGATCGAACCGGCGCGGCGGCGCCGGGCTCGGCCGCGGCGGCAGGGCAGATTCACCTCGACTTCCGACGAGGACGACCGAGTCGGGCTCGAGTCATAACAGCGTTTCGCTCTTTGGCATCGGACCGACCGCGAAATCGTCCCCTTCGGCCCCTGCTTCTCTCTAGCCGCTTCTTCTCGTCTCGCGAGTCGCGGCTCGCGGCAACGGGCACCGGCAACCCCCTCTCGAGAAGCGCGCGAATCTTCATCGAGATTCCCGCCGCTTTTGTGCTCCAATGACCAATGTCAGATCGGGCCGCGCGACCAATTTCTTTGTGACGATTCGCGTCTCCTTCTCGAGTACTTACCTCTGCACTAAAAGAAAATTCTTGGTAAACTTGTGATGAGATGCATTTAGTACCTATATACTTTCTTTTCAAGTATTTCATTATTATTACCGGTTATAATAATAATAACAAAACATTTTGTATATAATAATTATAAACATTTGTAATAATTAGAAAAGAGCAAATTTTGTTTAGTTGAGCCAACTAAATTATGTAATACTTATTATACGTTTAGTTGAAACTATTTCACCAAAGTGCTTGCCCCTACAGCACGAAATATTACTGAAATATTGCAGAAATATTATTTGCGTAAGATTAAAATATTGCAATAAATATATCTGCAATATTTCAGCAATATTGTTATGTCCGCTTTTTAAAAATATTTAGCAATATTTCTGTAATATTTTTAAAAATATTGTAGAAATATTTCTGAAATCTTACTGCAACATTTCTAGTACTTTTTTTCTGTAATAAGCGGTCACCCATTCAACTTCGGACCGCCATCCAACGCTCCTTTACTTTGATGATCGGACGGGAACAGTTATCCTGAAACTTCTGCTAACGATTATACGTTAAGGAGAGATATAATTCTGTCTATTATGTGAAAATAATTAACATAATATGTAAAATATTATAAAAATACTATAAAAATATGTAATTGCATGTTATAAACTGCATAATTTTTTTTTAAGTGACTATATGTTTTCTTATGGACACCAATATTATTCTGTGTTTAAAAACATTGAAGTAAGATAATATAAAAATTGATATTTTTCGAGATATTTTATATTTTATGTCAGAATGTGCCAGAATATTGTATGACCCAAAACAATATTTTTAAAATATACTATTTCTAAAATTTCGGAAATCCATATCTTTTTTTAGTTAATATCTAAAAATCTTTAAATGTGATTATATTCTGAAAATAATTAGAGAAAATAAAAAAAGCTTTTAATATATATTTTAATTATTTAGTCAGATACAGATCAGAAAATAATTATATTGGACTATCCAAAATAATTATGTATGACGCTCAACCTGTTTAGAATCTCCAAAAAGAGCGTCCTGCAGACGTTCTTTGGAGGTATGTACTGTTTGGGAGAATACAATAATAAAGAAATATTTCTGGAATATTTTTGAAATATTAGAAATAAATCATTTCAAAATTATATTGTAATAATATTCTGCAACATTTCCTACATAATATTACAATTCCAATATTACTGAAATATTTCTGCAATATTCGTAATATTTAAAAACATTGCAATATTTCTGCAATATTTCAGCAATATTTCGTGCTGTAGGGGTGGTAACATTAAGCAAGCCTGGATTTTTATAACCAAGCCTTTCTTTCAGTGTGTCGCCCGTCAATTCTCTTCTTTTATTCCATTAATCCTTGATACTTGCAGAATTATAATCATAATTGTTTCGTTATCAGGAATCTTTCATTAACGTCAAAGATATCTCTCCACGTTTTTCTTCTGGAATAGATTTAAACTATTCCTAAAAAAAAGTTTACAATGTGATATATTCTTGATGAGTCCCTTGAAATTAAAATTAATTTCGCAAACTTATAATGCGGTCTTAATGTAATTTATTCCATATAATCCGATGAATCATCTTTTAAAAAATTGTGTGTGTGTTAAGATTGTTATTACTTGTTTAACTATAGGTAAGCGAAAAATAAGATTTCGTGGTTTACGAATCTCGTTTGGTACTCTATCTGCATTCACTTTACAGTCGAAACTTCGTAGCAGTTACTGTCGGTAAAATCGCTATTTCCTAAATAATGGGGTAACAATTAAAATACAGAATGATTTACATGTTTGCCGCATCATCGAAATCATAATTAATAGATATTATTTACATTTTCGAAACTAGGTTTTGTGAGTTTATTAATAAAACGAGCGGATTTAATAATATCTGTTTATTATTAATGTTGCATTATTATTACTTTTATACATATTTGATATTGGCCATCAACAAATATGTTACAATTTTTATTTCCCCACCCCTAGTGTTTTTATTCGTTTGTCCAAAAATTAACGCGCGATATTTTCATAATAATAGTAATAATAATAATAATAATAATAATAATAAATACATAATACATAATAACTCATAGTCATTGCATATGACATGTAACTACCAGTAGTAATCGTATCGCGCTAAATTATACATCGTCGTTCTCTTAAATCGCTCCGTACTAAATAAAACGACGTGCGTATTGGAACAACGCGCGATAGGTAGGTATAAGTCGATATTCAACAAATAAGATTTAAGTAAAACGCAACGATAGTACATGCATACTCGATGCGACCAAGTCGCGACGTAACGGGAAATTAATCGTTTGACGCGCGTACAGATTCGCAAATTCTCGCGCTGCGTCGCGCGTTTTCTTTTCTTTTCTTTTTTCCGAACGAAAGCTGAATTTCGCACAACGCAAATACGTGCTAGAGTGTCGCGCCTTTAACTTTGTATTATGTTTACGAAACTATCATGTACCCGCAAAAACCAAATTCTATCTCGAATGATCGACGATTGCTGAAAAATGTGTGTTTGTGTGTGTGTGTGTGTGTATGTAGTTCACTTATTTTGCCGGTCCGTGACACTCGAATCACAATACGTACGCATGTCGCTACCGTTGTAATTCGCGTGCGAAGGGTATCTAATCGTCCATATACAATGGATTAGTATCGCTTATTATATCAGTATCGGCATATAACCGCAAGGGCAATTTTTATCATTCGTAAAAAAATAGTTTACTGCGAGTGCATCGAATTTCAGCGCTTTTTCTTTTCTCAGGCTAATTGCACGAATCTGGTACGACGTTCGAGTATGATGTACTCGCGATGTAATATAAATGAGCCCCCGAAATTTTCCCGAAACGTGGTTTACTATAACGGGATGTTAAAATGCGGCCCCAGGCTGTAAGTGTCGAGTTCTCGAAAATTACATGGAATGGTGCAAGGGGAAACGATACGTATCTTGCAAGCGGATCGGCCCACACGAGCCGTATTGACCGAAGAGAGTTTATTGTAATTTCTATAGTATATAAATCAATCGATGCGTGCATGTACTGGGGGTTTACGTATGTATCTATATACGTATGTGTGTGTGTGTGTGTGTGTGTGTGTGTGTGTGTGTGTGTGTGTGTGTGTGTGTGTGTGTGTGTGTGTGTGTATGAGGGATGTAATAATATCGACCGGACATGGTGATCGTCCGATTCACACGGACAAATCGAGCGGAACGCGGTTTACGCTAGAATAGATTTTTGTTGAAAAGAATACCGCTCACTCACAGCCGTTATTGTCAGTTTGTCTGGACGTCACTAAATATTCAGCACATACTACGTACGCGCGACTACTATAGATCGAAGCTCGTAACGCGAGGGAGATTTGGAAAATTACCGATTTACATTCCGCGGCGCTTTTGCTTTTGTTCGATGAAAAGAAAAATTGATATTTCGAATTCGGACATACTTCGAACGCGACACATTGGTATTCGATATCAAGGGGTAAAGCGTTTTCTTTTATATCAAATGTAATTATGAAGAAAGGAACTAGCGGTCAATTTTAGGAGTGTTTTGAATTTCCGTTATAAAACTACCAGAATAAACCACCTGTCGGATACATATCCAGAAATTATTATTTTCTATTAGCCATTACATCACTGTGAAATTGCAGTTGTAATGCTCTTTGAAAATAACTTGTAAAAGAAATAATATTTGAAAATTATATTTTGGGGATCCGGTTCCTTCCTGCATAAATATGTTTAATTACAAATTCAAATCGTCCTTACGTCGGCGCCGATTACGTCAAAGAGATTTCGTCTTTCAATCTTTATCCCGTTCGATCGCGAAATTTATTCGTTGCCGTTCTAGTGATGCACAATGAGTTTGACAATCGTTTTTTATCTTATAATTTTAGATTCGAGAAAAGCGTCCACGCAAAGTTGTGCGAGAAAGCCATTCTGTCTTCGTCGATCATCGCTGGAACCTGGCACGATCTCTCGAGTCCCACGTGCTACTCGCTAATCATGTCTACGTGGTCTACGAGCGATGATAAGAGGACAAGAGGTACGTGCTGATTTATGAGACTCGGCGATTAGTGCGATTGGTGGTGCAAATCGTTTGCAACCGATAAGCGTGATGCGATGTATACCGCGTAAAAAGAAGCGCTGTCTCGGGGATGTCCCTAGTCGCGGTTTTTGCATCGCAAACGCGACTTCCTGGACAACTCGGATGTCCGAAAACGAGGACGTCTCTTAGACATTCTTGTCGTCCAGATTAACTTGGATATCACGAATATTCGGTGAGCTTTTCTTCTTCCCCGCTTTTACTAAACCTTGGCTAAAACTAATTGGACCTCGTCGTTTGTCGCGGCTACGAAAGATCAAAGTGACAGTCAAAGAGATAGGTACACATGATAGGCGCGACGATTCGCGCCGAGAGATCACGATAAATATTATTATATGGATGCGCGATATAGGGAGAAGCACGATAATAATAAACCACGCGGAATTTTTCACTTGGACAAGAGCTATCTTACAATAGGTAAGACGCGTCCTCGAGGAATGCGAGGACAACGCGAGGCACGTCGCGGCGACCCGCGCGATTCCGTCCGTCGCCATTTGCTTATTCCTCTCCGAGAGTCTTGTGGAATAAACATACGACCCTATGCATGCCTGTAAGACTGATCAAAGAGAACGAGAATCTTTTCATTATTATTTTTTTTTTTTCTTTGGCGTTCTGCGAATTATTCTCAACATAATTAAATACGACGGAACTCGCGAAACTCAGCGGGATAGCCGCGGGATGCACGCCCCGAAGAAT
This sequence comes from Aphaenogaster floridana, assembly GCA_003063835.1. NCBI lineage: Eukaryota > Metazoa > Arthropoda > Insecta > Hymenoptera > Formicidae > Aphaenogaster > Aphaenogaster floridana. The sequence continues at coordinate 255,870 of NJRP01000124.1, read as the reverse complement.
ATAATGCACATTCAACAAAAACGCCAACAAGGAAACGTGCGTAAATAATAAATTAATCGATCGCATGCGCAAATTGCATTGTCTTATAAATCGTATAAAAATTTTCTATATTCAACCTAGCTTATAATGCCTTAAGAGTACGGTACGTTGAAATTTGTTGTATAATGCCTGCAGACCTGCGCGCCTCTCTTGCGGCGAGACAATTTTGCTACGATCTGCGCGCGAGCTCCAAGCTATCGGGGAAGCGTACGTTCGTTCATTCGATCATTGCTGATTCTACTTGACGACTGATATTTGGTCATCCAGCGGAAAGAGGTCGGCGCGAACACGACGCGCATATGACGGCGGAGAGACGGATCCGAAATTTGGAATTTACTATTAGCCGTCTCTCTCTCTCTCTCTCTCTCTCTCTCTCTCTCTCTCTCTCTCTCTCTCTCTCCCTCTCTCTCTCTCTCTCTCTCTCTCTCGCACGAGGGAGGTGTTACCTGCCGAGTGCTGAACGACGTTGTCGTCCGGCTGAATAAATTGTAAGTCTCAAAATCGCATTTGGCTGTGCAGTGACATCCGCGTCGATATTCGCGCTCGTGCTACGCGTCGCCGCTCTTAAGCAAATTCTTCGGGCGAGTAACGATCTCGCGTTGAGAAACCGATGAGAACCGATCGTGTGATCGCTCGCACGACAGATCGCGGCCGTCTCGCGGCGCGCAAAAGCGAATCGAAAAATAAGTCGGAGACACGTGAGAGATAGCGAGTAATCTTCTGTTCTTTCCTTCGCACAAGAGATTTCGCAATGTTACGTCAGCGGCACAGCTATCGGCGAGATATTTCGTCGAGGATCGATGCTACGCACTCCTATCATCTACAGTCGCAAAGTATCGCTCGGACGCTCTGGCTCGATCTACGGAAATATCACGTGGATTCCTCTCATTGTCAGTTTACCTTTTACGAAACAGGAGACAGAGATTTGTTCCGAGATTTGTATCCTGACACGCGGAACTGTACTGTAATTCGCCTGAATTGCTAATATAGATATTTGCATATTGAAGTTACTTTAGCTCTCCTCTCCGCTCACATTCACAGATTTGCACAATATAAAATCCTAATTTAATATGGCCGGTAATTTGTTTTACATTCTCTTTCTCTCTCTTTCTCTAATCACGTCCGTCCACCCACCACTGCGCCCCGTCCTCCTTTTGTTATTATAATATACTTACGCATTGTATGAGTAGTTTTATATTTAACCGCAATTAATAAATAGATAATTGCAAGCTTATGCTAATTTTAATTATATGTAGTGGTATGTGTATGTGTGTGTGTGTGTGTGTGTGTGTGTGTGTGTGTGTGTGTGTGTGTGTGTGTGTGTGTGTCTGTGTTTGTATTGTTAGTACTAATTCACATTTATCTTCTATGTGTAACGAGAACTTTCATTCCTTTCTTATTTTTTCTCATACATGCACGCTCACATGCGCTCTCTTCTCTCTCTCTCTCTCTCTCTCTCATTTCCACTCTCGTACACTAGTAAACAATTTCGTGCAAAATTTGTTCTCTAAACGTAAAAATTTCAAATAGAGAAAATTAATTTACATCCTCGAGCGATTTTAGAGGATATTATCATTTTTTTCTACGAGTAATGCGCACGGAAGGTAACGAAGGCTTTTCCATCGCGGATTAATCGCATCTATTCAAATAATGACATCCGACTCCATTTTTCTCTATAATTATCCTACGATCAACGACCACCGAACGACAAACTCGTGGATAATTTATTCGAATCTTTGTATGTTTAACCCTTAACTACTGATATTCATGCTTATTCTCTCTTTGGCCATATTTAATGATCTATTCTTGCGACAATAACAAAAAATTGGGTTTTCGTAAAGCGACGGAAAAAAACATTAACGTTTCATCTATGTGATCTGGTATTTACACTTATAAATAATACTCTAGATAATTCCCTCGTTAATTTCTCAAATCGTTATTAACTGTCTATGTCACTAATAGAAGGAGCGACTATAAAAATTGAAAATAGTTAAGGATTAACGACTTTTCATCAAATTTCATCCTCGCATTTTTCATCGTAATAGTATTTTCGATACGTATCGAGCTAAATTTCTTTTACAATATTACGTTTTTCTGCTTGATAATGCGGAATGATAACGTGTCTGCCGTTAGCTGAGCCGTTAGCTGAAAACACCATCGCGTTTTGCGTCTCGCGAAATTTTGCTACTCCAAAATGCAACGGAAAGAGTAGATCGTTAGTTCTCCCTTTCCGTATCGTTAATCGATTATAAAGATATAGCCCTCGGACATTTATATATAGGAACGAGTCGCCACATACGCGATATAATACGTAGGTAATATTTGAAGCGAGAGCGCCTATCGGGACATCCAACGCGCGCTAAAAAAAAAATCACAATTTTGATTTGTGCGAACGTTTATGCACTTTCGCTCTCTCCTACTAATCTAATTCTAATCGTGTGAACTTTGAAGATCGTATCATTGGATTATCATCAAGGATAATCCTTTTTCCGCATCGCACTTTCAAAAAATTGATTGATTCCAAGATATTGATCTTCGAGAATATCCGGGCGCTCAACGCTCGTTATTTCCTCCGTTACTTTATCTAATTTTCCTCTTTCTTCGTAAACATATATCACGATGTAGCCTTATGTAACAAACCTTCGCTTAAAAACGATGCTAAACGCGCATTTATACGCTTTATATCGCTTTTTACTAAGAAGCCGATAGGGACAATCTCGAGATATGTCTGTGTTGAGAATAACTTTATGATATAACTACTTATTCTTTATATCGCTTAGGGAAGTGCAGCTCTTACTGCTTTTATATATATATATATATATTTTTTTTTTCTATACGAGTTATACATTCAGCAACGCGCCCTTAATCGCTTCGTAGCGGATTTTGCATGCCATTGTCGACTTCATCATCCTACGCTTTTTTTCTTGCGAGAAGCAAACGAGAAATCATACTTATACTTCGTACGATCGTGAGACTTGCGTGTTTATTTATTATTAATATCTTTTAGAGTTGGAAATTTTTCTTTGTGTCTCTCTCTCTCTCTTTCTCTTTCTTCTCCGTCATGTGTGAAAAAAATAAATCTCTCGGGATGTTCTTCGTGCCAGACCGTGTCTCTTGTCAATGTAGTTAGATGTCGGAATGTATGCGGTGCGTGTTCGGATTGCTATGAGGAGATTGATAATAAAGTTACAAATAAAAGAAATTGTGCAATAAATAAATGAAAACGCGAATAAAAATTGTAATTCGCAAGATGAATAATTTATAATGTATCGGGGTAACAATGTGATGCTTTCCAAGCAACGGCGTTTATGTTTTTCTACAATTAATGAATAAAATACGCCTAAACGCCATTTGTAAACTTAATACAGCGCGATGCAATTTTGCATCAACATCCATTATATGTGGGGGCGAAACAATATCAGTAACATTACATTATTGCACTTAAGTTTCGCGCGAAACACATTTTCTTACAATTAGTATACTTAATATTTTTCTTCTTGGGTAATCGTGGATCTTCCTCTTCGTGCGATTTTTTGTGTAGGCTTGTTTATTGAAATATATATGCCATTCGACGATTGGAAAATAACGTTTCTCTCAAAGATCCATTTATCTTATGAACACAGAATATGATGTTTGCATTTAATATCGCGATATATAATTTTTAGCGTTTAGTTTGGAGCTGTTCGAAGAAAAATTTTACACGCGTATTTTTCGAAACAAAATTAAATATTTAACTTTGAAAATAAAAGCTCTAGTAATAAGTATCCGGAACTTGCACTAAAAGTTTCGATGTTTCGAATTACACAACACAAATAAATGTACTACCCTCGCTGTCGCCTCTCGATCTTCTCGCTACTATTGCTGACGTTAAGATTCATGATGTTAGACCTCAATCTTGTTTGTTGCAATGTCGTATTACGCATATAGATGAGATGTGTCTCACGCATTTTCTGCAGTTTTGTTAAAGCGTTGTAAGCGTTCGTCAGAGGAAACCTCACCAGAATCTCTGAGCGCTGTCCCATAGGCTCTTCAGACTTGATCGGAACTCGAAGCGAAGGTTCTGGTAGTATCACGCTATGTTGTTGCCGCTCATTGTGGTCACGCATTTCTTCTCGGGCGTATTTTGGCTCTCCGAATTACTTCGCACCGCTTTTGGCGGGCTGCCTGGTGTCGGTGTCGTATCATCAGACAGGGCATTGTTATTGTTCGTCGACGTCGAGCTTCTTCTACCATTCTCGCGGGTCGGCGACTTCACATCGAATACAGACGTATCTGACTCGATGTCCGAGTCGATCTGAAACCGACAGACATGTGATGCTTAATTGGTAATATGAAAGCGGCTCTCCTAACATTCGCTATTCCATGCAAATTTCTACAGTAGCTTCAAATAAAATAAAATAAAGATCTGAATTTTTCACTAATAAAAAAGCGATTTGTTAAAATTATTCATGTATAAGAAGCGGATAGTCCAGATAACGTTAATCTAGATTATGAATGAGAAAGAAATGATGTGGTTTTATGAAACTATACATATGAATTTGAGACAATTTTTGTTTGAGAAACTTCAATGATCTAGAGATAAAAAAAGTGATAATTATTATATAACAATGAAAATGAAGATGAAGATGTTGGGGATGATGCGCTACCTTGTTAAAACAGACTACCTGTCTGGTAGCTGGGTGAGGATTAAGAAAGAGTCGTTCACTAGTGTCGCTGCCACAGCTTGAACTCTCACTCATCTCCGTGGTGAACTTTCTGGAGGCCCTTGGACTAGGCGGCGCAGCTCTGCTTTGCCCTCCCAAGTTCATACCCACATTTCTCGAACACACCTGAGACTGGATATGCTCGCATACTCGCCTGAATCTTCGGATGTTCCCTGCGAATGTCAAATTGACTTCGTTATCTGGCCCTTAATTCGACAGTATCTAGTTTTTTGAGAAAAATTCAAAAACTATCGTATAGAGGATATATCATCAAGTTAAGGATCAACATGACTTCCCTGAAAATTAGCGTTTGAATTGCCGCTTCAAGCCAAGATCGCTTTTGCTTATTAAACTACGGCTGGATTTTACGTAGCGTGTTTCTGGCGGACTGAATTTATGAGCCGCACGACTACGGCTTGTTCTCGATGGCCGTAAGATATTAAACAACTCGTCAGAAAAAAAAGCCAGAATCTATCGCGTCGATATACCGAACGTAGAATATACATATGCGGATAAAACATAAAATTGTATGTATATATTAACTGTACATGCCAAGGTAACATCGATTTAGTTGCGCTTGGATGACTGCCAAACATCGAAGAGGCGATCCACCATATCTACGGCGTTAGGGCTTCGTACTTCTCGTCCTTCAGTCTAAACGTTTGGTTCTTTCGCTTTTTTGTGTCATGTCTGATTTAAAAGTGGCAAGAATCCTAATCTTTCTAACCGAAGAAAAGATTGTAAGAACGCGACTGTGCGCTTACCGCTCAATAATGTGAAAGTGATGGCAAAGAGGGGCTCGTTCGGCTGCTTCGAGATCGCGCTAATGTCAACTTGAAATCGCACTTGTCTCTGGAACATAGCTGGTGCGGTGCTACCTCTCTTGTACTCCACTCTGAACGACATTGGCGAGCTCACGCTATGAGATAATTCTGCTATCTGCAAGCGTCCAGTTTGTCCCAAATTGAATATATTAAAGAGGTCAATCAAATTGATATAATTAGCGAAATTTTAATAAAGTTTCTAACACAGAAAAGATTCTGAAAACCAAAGATGTAATTATATATTATTAAATTCCTCCAAATCTATTAAATTTTTAACAAATTTTGTGGAATGCTTTGCCATCGCAGTTTTCACAAACGTAAGCATTATTTCTTTTATGGATAGTAGCCGTTATAATATTTCCCAGACTTATATCAAAATGGACAATAAGCTTCGATAAAAAGCATATACTTACCGATAAAAAAGCGTGAATCAGATCAGCTTTTACACTGGCTAGCGGTTTCCCTTTGACCAAAACGGTGAAGGTTTCGTCTTTCTCCGTAGTCATCAAACTACCGAACCATGATTTTTTTGTAAGTTCCGGCGAAGAATCCGGCGTGAGGTGTACCTACATGCAATAGATACTTGATGATAAACGCAACGCCAGAATTATCGCCATAAATCATCTACCGCGCTATACTCTACTGTGTGCTGAACTTTCAACTAATCTTTGCTGAGGAATTTCATCAAACATAGAAACATCTATCGACTTTTGAATTTTATTCAAGATTAGACCGCTGATTGACAAAAAAATGCGATTTTCGCTAATAACTATATATTGCAATTGATAAAATATTAAATAATATAATGAAAAGGAATAAATTCTATTTTTATTATCTGTTGCTGCATACCTCCTCGGTACTAGTGAGCAATTTACGACGATGAAACCTAGGACTGCCCAAGAAAGAGTTTTTGATCGTGGTCAATCGCGATCTCCAGTGATGAGCTCCAGATCCCGCTCCCGTGTGAGGCGAACCCGGTGGTGTAACGCCGACCGCGACTACTGCGAAATAAGCCATATTTTAAAAACATGTACTTGGTTTATCTTAAAAGCGCTAAAACGTTACTCCCTATCTTTCCGTAATTGATCAGTTACCTTAATTCTGAAATTTCTGTTCGAAGTAGATGTGATCGTTACGTGACTGTTGGTCGAAATAAGGAGAAAGACTATTGCGGGAGGCAAATTTATCATGCAATTTCGTTTAATTACAACGCAATAAAAATCATAATGTCCGGTAAAACGTAAGATACTAATTTGCATTTGATCACATCGGGGACTCTGTTTAAACATTGATACATAATCTCACGGCTACGCGATAAACACGAGAGCACTTAGCGTAATTCGATCAGCCGTGCTTACGGGGTAGTGGCCTTTAAGAGTAGCAGTTAACTTAAGTGATTATCGGTGTTGTACACACACAATACAGTCCCCGGTACATGTAATTTGTGTGTATACATAGCACAATTTTGATTTTTATTTATTTATATATATATAAATAAAGATCAAAATTTTTTTGAAAATGTTTGAAGGGGGCACTTTGAAAAAAGGAGGAAAAGAGAGGATAGGTGGTATAGGATAATGTAATAGTGAAAAATTGCGTATGTATAAATAAAAAGCAATTCCGCGCGTTATTCCTGTGTTAACTTTAATTATCGGACATGGCATGTGACAGTATATGTTAAAATAATTTAGGAAAGAGCATACGAATATTTTAGCGGTACAGAATAAAACAAGAGGAACAATATTTTCACAGTAAGAGTAAGACACATAATTTTAAGGATAATATGCCAAACTTACCAGGCTGCACTTCATTGAGTTCAATACCAACGTTGGCGAGCGCCGGCGTCGGCGTTGGGACACTTTGACTCGTGGGACTACCGCCGTTTCCGGTGATAGTACTAGTAGTACTGCCACCAATGGACAGTCTGTGTGCACCGCAGGAGAGCGTCTGGCCCACATGCGACGTTGGCATTGCTCTGTGGGGACTTAGCAGACCCGCAGGTGCGTGCAACGGCGAGCTGCCCGGCGTTGACGTGTGCGAATGAGACGCATGAGTATGGCATCCACCTGTGCTCGGTGATCGACGCGCGTGGTGTCTCGTGCTGCAAATAATTAGCCATATAATCAACGGAATCGCGAATTGTCCACTTTGGGAAATTAGACGCTTCATTACAAAACACGCTGAAAATTTTCTTTTTTTCTGGTATTTAATCGGACGAAATGAACAAATCGAAATGTAATTCGATAGTCGCGTCTAACGTGAGTTCAGGCTTGTAAGTGCGGGAGCTAATCGTCCGCGCAACGTTCAGGATTGACGAAAGAGAGGGAGAAAAAAACAACGCGGGGAGACACGTGATACGGTGCACGCGACATGTGCGGATAACTGACGCTGTCACGCGATCGCTGGTCAGTTTGAAGCAAACTGCACAGCTGCCTGCCCTTACAGAACGTTTGCGAGTACAGTTGGCGCGTTAATTTTATCGGGAGAACACGCGGGAATCGGATATTCTCGACTTCGTTTCCCACGTAATAAGAATACAAAAACGATCTGTCACGTAACGTGATTTGAACTCTCTCTATTCGAATTCACGCGAATTTACCTGGACTGTCTTCTAGGCGTTAAAGGCGAGCCATGACTGATCTGTCCGAGATTGAGCGCGGTACTTCCGTTCACTCTACACGTATCCACCCGTTTTCTCGGAGGATCGGCTTCTAACTGTCCCGCTGATCCTCTCATGCCACCCCTCATTACCTCGAGCTCGTCCTCACACGCCGGTCTTCTTCGTTTCCTTTCTAGCAGCAGGAAGTATATCACCTTCTCCGTGTTGTGGCTGAGAGAACATTCGCACGTCAGATCCCACAGTTGCTTTTCCAATACTCAAACCAAGTTCAAAGTCTTTCTATAAGAGAGGAGTTTTATCTTACTTTGGACTGAGCAGCTCTTGAATGAGTTTGTCGCGCTCCTTGAAGCAACCAAGACTTGCGATCGCCTGTAGTACATCGGGATCGATCGCCTCCACGGACGGAATAACGTGCGTCTGCACCACGTCCATCATCGATAGTTCCAATTCCAACTCGCCCTTACCCGCCGCCGTTACCCAAATATGCCTATTTATCTCTGCTAACTAAAAAAATTAACATTGCTTCATTTAGAAAATGTTTCAGCGTTTGTAAATACGTTTGCTATTGACACGTGTAAAGAGAGGGAGAGAATATTTCAATTTAGAAAGGGATAAAAAGAATCTCACCGTCAATCTTTTCTCGGGATCAACCTCTATCATGCCTCTGAGCAAATTCTGACACTCGGGCGGCACAAAATGCGGTATGTAAAACAATCCGCGCTTAACTTTCTCCAACAATTTTCTTAGATTGTCGTCGTCGAAGGGTAAAGCGCCTACCAGAAGCGCGTAAAGTATTACCCCACAAGACCATACATCCGCCTTTCTACCGTCGTATTTTTCACCCTGTTAAAAGGAAGCAAACGGTTTCATGACGTTGAGCTCAAATAGCTATTACTCGCTTAATATATTATTTCCATGTAATTCGATATCGCAAATTGAGTGTAATTAAGGCTTACTCTAATGACTTCGGGGCAAGCGTAATGAGGTGATCCGCAACTGGTCTCCAGCATAGAGCCTGCGGGTTGTAAGGACGCCATTCCGAAATCCGCTATCTTAATGTTATTCTTCTCATCCAGCAACAAGTTCTCAGGCTTCAAATCTCTATGGCTAAAAGTGATAACAAAATCAAACGAGTAAGTCCAAGATGTTTTCGAATAGACGATTATAAGATTAACGACAATACGCACGACTTACCATATACTATGACTGTGGCAAAAATCTAATGCGGAAATTATTTGTCGAAAAAATCTCCTCGCTTCCTTCGGGGTGAGTCTGCTCTTTTTAACCAAATAATCGAACAGCTCCCCGCCCGAGACATGTTCCAAAACAAGATAGCTTGAAAGAATATATCAAACATGATATTCTACTATTTGTTAACTTTAAAGTTCCACATTTTCATCAATGCTTACAGATATTTCTTGTTTTCATACACATCCGAGAGGCCGAGCACGTGCGGATGGTCGATCAGTTTCATAATGGCGATCTCACGCTCCACTTTCATCAACACGGACTCCGAAAGCTTTTCGCGGTTGATAATCTTGATCGCCACCTTCTTGCCCAACACACAGTGCACGCCGAGCTTAACTAAACCTAACGTTAAAAAAATAAAGATATTTACTTTATGCAAGCATATACAAAAAATCGATAAAATTTCGATAATATTATACATATTATTGATTATTAAAACCATTTAGTCTCTATGATGTAGCACTATAGATAGATAATTCTAATTATTATTTCATCTGTTGCCTTAATATAATTGAAAAATTTCGGATTATTAGTTTGCTGCGATTTTGCGATCGCTCAGTTGAGCATACAGAAACGCCACAGAAAATCAGTGAAGAAAATCATCGATACGTGCTTGAATTACTTGGGCATTGAGTTATTCCTCCAGGATGCGGTGGTATGTAAACACACTGTTATCCGGAACAGACAAACATAGTGGTTTTACTCGAATGGTTTGGCATTCTTTCCACTTGGCAAATTCCGAGAAGTTTGGCAGGATTTTTTGGCGCATTTGTACTAAAAAGCATCACTCTTCGAGTAGTCATAACTTTATCAATTTGTGTGATATTCCGAATATATGTGAATATATTAACAATTCAAATTAATCAAATACAAATGCATCGATTTGTTATTGCGTCGATTCGCTCCGTGTATTCTCCTCACAATATACACTCCTAATTACACGCTATTGTATCGGTCGAATTCGCGGTAACGTATGAATACCCGATAACGTTGCTTTAATCAAGCGCATGTTAATTCGTGCATGATACAAAATACCTGTCACAAGAAATCTTTTGTCGATTAAATTCTTGCGGATTCTACGACGACAAAAAACATCTCATATTGCTTTGTAGTTACATTTACAGTAATAAATAAATTATGAGTTACATTAGGGACAAATTACAGCGTATTACAATTGTGGAAGACCAACAGATCAAATTTATGATCCTTATAACGATAAGCGATAAAGAATATGATTTTCAAGAAGAAGAACCAATGCAAAAACTTGGGATTTGTGAGGTCGGCACAAAATTGGTTTAAATCGCTGTCTGAAGTCCACGACGAGTCGTGCCGCACAATGTCTTTATCCACTTAAATGGCTGCGCTACGACGACGGCTGTACATGGCTTAAGCAGATAAGCGAAGGAAAAAGGAAAAAAAGAAGAATACAGAAAGAAACTGTTCGTTGGGAAACAACGATGGAGAGCAATTAAGAATGCTCGTAACGAAGTCGCGTCTATCTGAAGGATTAAAGGATTTGATCCTAGATAAAGAATCGCGTCGCGATTTACACGACGATTACGTAAAAACTGCGAGCATTATTGCAGGGCGCTCGATTATCGCGAGGTGATCGACGTGTTTTGATTACTCGAGCGAAAAATAATTTTTCACGTGCGCGTCAGCTTCTCTGTATCTGTATGGCATGCACTTATTTACATATCGTCTAAAAATATATTATGTTTCTGTGACGTTACGCTAGAATGTTATAAATAGTCCAAGACACTTTTTATGATCGATGGTCATCTTTCAGCCATTCTCAATCGATACGCGCGAGATTAAGTTTTGTCAGTGATTGACGAGATGACAATTCCTATAGAATTAAACGAACGCGACATTTCCCGTCAAATTTGGTGGCAATTGCATTAGCGGCTATTGAGACCATCGAGAGTTAAAGTGCACTTCCCCCTAACGATTTACGTCATCCATGATTTAACGGTGTCGATAGCATATGCATTTGTAGAGAGAAGCCTTCGGACCATTCGAGAGAAGCCGTCGCACGCAATTTACAACATATATTTGTCAAGATTAAATTTTACGTGCAACTCGCGCATATAAACAAATCACGTCTTATTGTTAGTATGCCGAACGTCGTTCATATGAGTCGGAGTATGTCGAACGTCTAATGACGAATTCCTCCCGTATTTAAGCACTTACGACATTGACAAATTTAATCTGCACTCTACTCCGAATACGTGATAAGAAGCAAAAGATAAGTTTTATGTAAAAAAAATATTAAATTTCGTGCATGGTTAAAGCGTTGCCCGTAATATACGTTAACGTAATGCCGATTCGTCGTTTTCGATTTTTAATTTCGTTCACTTTTTATAACCGCGGCGATTCGCACATCAAGCTTGCCGGGAGTTTTTCGCGTTTTTAGTACCTCCGTTTCCATGAGTACCGTCGTAAGTGGTTATATTCTTTTTTCTAACGTCTCCATCGATCCCGCCGGTTATAATTCAAACCGCGCGCACTCATGTCGCGAGCATGAGCGGCAATTTCATTACCCGCCCGCGCGTGGGTCACGGAATTCAAAGCGTGGAGAGGAATTCATTCGTATGATTAACGCGCCGTATTGTCACGTGCCGAGCATGCACCCCTTTCGAGATGCATACGGGATCGATATAGTCCGCCGGAGGAAATGACCACCACGAGACTCATCCGCTGAAAGCCGAGCCGCGAATTCATTAACGAACTTTCGCAAAATTACATGTTGATCGAAGAACTAAATCGTGTTTCTATTTAAACTTCGTAATATTGAAAGTTCCATCTCTTTAGCTATTCTATCTGAATAAAAGATAAATAAATAGTAATAGGTTCTTAATAAAAAAGAGAAGAATGTCTCATCTTAATATTACTAATTTACTCCAGCATTTACACGTTGAATACACGCGCGCGCAAATCGGCGAATCCTTCTTTCTTTGGTACTTTTATTGTCGTCGACGTTATTACTTTCCAGTCCCCTTTCCGGTGGCATTTAATTAAAAACGCTTATTAACTGCTTCATAAAGATTTACAATTGTCGTCAATTGAGTTTTTTTTTTTTCGTACAACGAACGTGGCACAAAGCGGGGACTCTTAAACTTTGACCCATAACCACGTTTGTTATTAAAGTACCAAGTTACGAGCTACAGAGCGATTCAAGAACGGAGAAATGTTTACAAATTAAATCCCTTGTCGTTTTCTTCTGCTTGTTTTATGTTCTTTCAATGGCTTACGCGGACTCTTAAAAAGAATATAATCTGATTCTGTCAACTTAATAATTGCATGTAGCAATAAACGAATATAATTTCTTTATGTATTTTAAGTGTGAGATATTATTAGAGATGCTGTTGTAATTATTTCATTCAAGTTGAAAAACGTTTCTAATTCTCTGCCTGCCCATAACCGTTACATAGCATAATTAGTACGTTGTCAGTATCGATCGTATAATAGCATCGAATGCCTTCGAGGTGAGAGCAAATTAGCGCGGCGTTAAATTCCTCTCTCTGCAAATCTTTGATGTGCGAGCTTTCCATAAAACGCATTATACTTTTATTTGTTTCTTTTATAAATTTATATCTCGTAAAGCTTTTATCTAATATTTAATTACTCCGATTTATTTTTGAATATATTCTGACAAAGAATACAAATCGCAACATATCATAAGATAAAATTGTTCGTAGCAATTGCGATTGCAACTTCTGGCGCTTGCAGAAATTCACAGCGTTATCATTTATAAATATATGTATGCGCAACAATATATTCAAAATATTGTTTGCTTTGCAAACCCCGTCGATATGCATGTAAGTTACATGAAACGTGTATATCTATTCTCCGAACGAATTTGCACGTGTCGCAGTTACGTCGAATTGTATTTGAATATGAAACGAGAATAGAACCACATATGTGGAGGAAAGGGCAGAAAGTTATATGAATATTCGAATTAAACCGCTGGCCCACGAAAATGTATTCGGTAACGGTGCTATAAGGCTAATAGTCTTGTCGTGCACGGCCGCGGAATGGCTTCGATTCGATCCCATTATCGCTGTACCGGAAACTCGCGTTAGTTATCATTTATACGTTAACAGCTTTTCTCTCCGTCCTCGTCGTCGTTGCGACAACAGAATTTTCAATCCTTGGTAGATTCAAGAGACATGAAAAATATATTCTCGTTTTGGAAGCTTGCGTGGACAGCGAGATAATCCGTGAGAATTGCACGTGTTCTATGTCACAATGCGGCAAACCTTGAAGTCGCGCAAAAGTTTCGCGGCAAATTTCTATCGACCACAACGTATATAAACCTTAACCATTTAATCTTTCCAACTAGAAAGGTGTGAAACACAGATGCTTCGAAGCTCTGTCATTGAAAAGCGCGTATGCGAGATCTCTCGTATATCCTTTCGAGTACGCGGAACTTAATTAAACGTTCTGATTCGACTTGATTAGACATTCTTGTGGTTATCGTCGATCGCAATAACGATTGCAACGGAGATTTGTAATAGGGAGGAAGGGGGAGGGGGAGGGGAGGGGAGGAAGAGGGAGAGAGCGTGCACCACCCACCAGTCTGGCCTTTCCCCAAGGTCTTTTCCAACCGATACGGGCCGACGTACTGATGGGTCTCCTGGGTGTTGGACCCAACGGGGCTCTCCTTGCCCTGCATCGCCGCCGAGCCACTGCCTTCTTCTTGGTCCGCCAGGTTGACGGGTTATCCTGTAAAAACCGCCGATGTCGAACTATCTCACGATCCTTCCCTTCTTTCCGTACTCTTCGCTCGTTATCACTTCCTTGCGAAGTCTGGTACCGGTCTGCCGTGTTCTATCGCGATTTCACGCGACATCGTGCTCTTTGTCGTGATAAATTGCGATGGAACATAGGAAATGCTTCGAGAATAATTTAACGAATCAATTGTCTTCGAGTTATCGTATATTTTCTTAGTTTCATTCAGGCAGCAATTCGAAGACAATCGATGCGATATGCACGTCAAATGTCAGTTTATCATCGGTAGTCGTCCATTCCTTCTCGAGGAACATCGCATACGTTTTAACTCGAGCATAGGTTATTTACGAATGTCGTTGGACTGCTTGGATCATTGCCTCTTTTCCACTCGAATTAATCGAGAACTGTGTAAATCGCGCGACGTATACATTTATCTCGCTGTCGCTAGCCCAGATTTTTACTCTTCGATAAGCAACATTTACTGGACGATGGACGACGAGAGACACCTGCACCAAATACCCCAGGCGGGAGCATCATGCACCTAACGCACTCACTGCATGCACTATCACTGCGATGATCTGACACGATCTTCTTTTATCTTTGGCGGATGCCTCTTGCGGATTCTTTTCATGTTGCCTCTTTATCGTGTACTGTGACGAGACTACCGGAGACGTTGTAAGGAACAACGATTAGCTGGTAGTCTGCTCATTTGAATCAGCGATGCATCGTGCGGATGATAGACATAGGGGGATATCGATATTTACGAAGATGCTTGCTGCTGCTGCTGCTGCTGCTGCATCAGTCGATCGTGGCCGGCCACGATTCCACGAACACGGAGTTGGGCGCCATTGTGATTCGAGGAGAGACTTCACGGTACCCTGCCTCGTTGAGGACGTAGCTGAACCTCGACGAAATCGGCTGGTTTTAATCGGTGACGGCGTCGCAGCTCCTCCACCTTACGACGGCTCTCTTCGTTCCGCCAACTCTTCACAACCAAAATTTCATTCAACTCTCGCTGACAATATTCACCTTGCTTGGCACTCGCGGGAACGACGAATCTGACTTGACGTATAGAATTTCGGAGTTTTCTAGGTATACGCTTGGGTTGGGTTGGCGCATATAAACTTGGAGGGAAAACTATCTTCCTTTGCACGAGTCGCACTGTCACTCTATCCCGCGTGCACTCGCGCATCGGTGATATCGCTACAATTCAGCGATTGCGCTCGCGGCCGGGCTGCAAATCGGAACTTTCTGTCACGACGAGGAAGCTCTCACGAAGAATTTCTCCCTCACTCCGCGTTTTTACGGCTCTATCTTCTTTGGTTTTAGCTAAACCATGTTCCCATTTTAGCAATGAAATTTAGCTCCGTCTTACGGAACTGACGACGGCCACCACGGCGCTCCCAGTTCGATTATGTGCCGGACATACACAGAGGGGGTAGATAGTGCGCGCGCAACCCCACGCCCGCGAACGGGGAGACCCTTTCCGCCCTCTGCGCGCATAGGGAACCACCACCGACCGAAGGCGACCCGCGACGGGAGGGTGTCAGACCGGGCTCGGGAAAACGTGGCGGAGAAAGCAGCCGCGTGTCTACCTTCGGGGTGGCAGAGTGTGCGATATGCGGGGGTGGCGTCGCCGCCGCCGCCGCCGTCGGTACAAAGACGATCGCCGATGGTTCGCGTCCGGGCTTTCGTTCGTGGCTGAGTGAGTTCTCCGTCATGCGAGGCTGTTCACAGCTGGTCTTTTTTTCTGGTGCTAATTTTACCTTATTCAAAAGGCACCAAACAGTCTGTCCTTTCCATCTCACCCTTCCATTAAAAAGTGATTCACTATTACCTCGGACTGGCTCTTAAAGCTACGTTATACATAGGTAATATATAGTAGGTAATATATAACATTTATATAAGCGTAATTTTGAGATAATACGTATGGACATAAAAGACGTATTTTTTATTTTGCTACTTTGACATAATTTTACACAAACAAAATGATACTGCAAAATACTTCTTTTAAAATATGTATATTATTTTCGTTCAACATTGTTTATTTGTGTGTACAATTGTCTCAAATAAATTTAATATGCAAATATTTTTAAATATAGAATAAAGAAAGTATTTGCACAATCTGCAAATGTTTTCGTTATTTACTGTATATGTATATACCATTTTTGCTGTCACATATATATTTTTTTAGTTGCGAAAAAATTTATTCGAAAACATAAATAAATACTGTCAAAGCTTCCGCGTAATTAATGACGACGTCTAATCTTGTTGCCTATCGTATTTTGTTCGTTGTTTTATTGGCGGCACGTGCATTTAATTGAGTCCGATAAGTGGTGGTTAAAATGTACGCCGAACATTTACCACTTTCCATTTATCGGTTGGAACGAGTAATAATACCTCGCAACAAAGTCGGAGCTATATTGTCTCGTGGAGAGAGAGAGTCGTTTCCGTCTCAAACGATAAAATGTGATTCCTTTGCTAGCGACAGAAATGGAATGCCGGAACTGCATTCCACTGTCATTGGTGTAACTCGCTCGACTGTCAACGCTTTAACTGACCGTGATGGGAGCCAAGGGGTTGTCGACTCAGACGCGGACCTAAACTACTTTCATCCTTATTATCGCGATGAAAAGGATATCTTTGACAAATATTTCGATTCAATTTAATATGAAACAGTTATCGCATTAAATATAAAAATAGTTATTGTATAATAAAATAGTTGTTTATTTCACTTTCTAATGCATTAAGCAGAAATCGAGATCTAGTTTAAAGATCACTGTGCACAATCTCAGGTAAGGGTGTTACAACTGAAGCCGTATATGCAAATGATCAAATTCATTTAATATAAAATATATTTAATATTAGAGATATTTTAAATAAAATATGATGACATCCACGTGATATTTTCCGATAACAAGGATCAAAAGTTTATGCCGAAGTTTTTACTACTAGATATTATGTATTATTCATAATACAGAATCAGATGGCATAAAAAAACTGCAAGGTTCTATCTAATTTATTCCTTTCTGTACTAATTAATCGTTTATTAGTTTAATTATTAACGAGAATTTTATTTCATAGCTTTCTCTCTCTCGAACTCAATAACAGCGGTAATATGAATAATTGTATCAATTGTTTAGTATGTGAATTACATTATTTACATTAATATTATATTTTAAACAATTCTTCTAACATCTGTATTAATTTTTCCAAGCAATTTTTAATGCATATCGTATCATATGATAAATCGAACATCGCAGGATGAAACGTATTAGAAAACGATTAGTTAAATCACCTCGAATGAACGGAGATAGCTCCATTTTGATCATGCAAATGAACCGTTTGTAGGGGAGGACTTGTAGAGAGCGAAAGAAAGGAAAGATTTTTTTCATTGTGGTATATGAATCTGTTAAACGTAGCAGTTAATTCTTTTGGAGAGAGAAAATGATAGCGAGAGAGAGAGAGAGAGAGAGAGAGACTGTTTAACGGAGGCACTTCTCTCGATGAGGCGCGTGTATAAATATGCAAGGAAAATTACCCGCACCATGGCATGAGCTACCACGAGGAGGGCTACTTGGTATAGGGGCAAAATGTAATATACAGGGTGATCCATTCAACTTGAATATAGCATGTACAATGTTTGATTTTTGAGAAAAATTGGATTGCTTTTAATCATAAAGATCACTTTGTGTTTTATTTTCCAGCAAAAATACCTTTATCTTTATTAAAACGGATTTTACGTTTTTTTACATTTGAACAAGAACAAAATAAATTTATTAAAATATTGTTTTATATTTTAAAGTTATTAACGGAATAGTTAAAAGATGCATAAAAAGAAAAGTTAAGTTAAGTGAATCACCCTATAGATTCGGTCTGCGAGCGAGCAAGAGAGAAAGTTACAGCGTGATAAAGAGACGAGATTGTAGGGGAATGAGAGGAAGAGAGGGATAACAGTCGGTGGCATAAAGAGGAAGGGGTGCAGGGTGCTTAGGATCGATAGATATATAGAGGCAGAAAGGAACACAGGAAGCGTCTGACACCTGGGAAACTCCTGGGGATGGTTTCTTACGAGGTGATTCAACTCGAACTAACAAGCCGTTTTTCAATACCGATCGATAATTCGACCATGCGTTTTTACGGCAAAACAAATTTTCCCATGCCAGCGATTGCGACGTGGGATCATCCCCGATATGCTATTATCAAAATTATTATACAAATAAATTTACACAATAATAATTATACAAATAAATTTACATAAAAACGATCCGAATTCATGCGTTTCTCTTCTCGAAACAGAACAGTAATAGACAAAATGAATAGTTAATATGCATTATGTGTAAAATTGTAAGAATCAATCAATTATATATAAATTAATCATGGTTTGAGTTAAAAATTTTCTAGAAGAAATATTTTCATCTTTTTTTTACAACCATTAAACGATAGATTTATGGAGAAAAATTTCTTTACTTTTAATATATTTTATATAAAGAAGAAGAATTCTATTATATATTAATAGATAAGAGAGATTTTACGCTCTGTCATGTGTTATTTATGTTCTGCAGATATTCTAGATACGAAGTTAAACATCAGGAACGCGTGGACTTCAGGTTTTGACAGCTCAAGTACAAGCGATTAATTGGCTTGCCATCGTCGTCCCTTTACTGTCCTCTGCAGCGCAGGACTAGATAATTGTCATAAATACGCATGATTAAATTACCATGAATCGACGAAAATTTTTGGCTGTCCTATCATTTGTTAGAAATCTACAAAAACAAAAATTTAAGAACAAAAAAATAGTTACATGCGTTACATATAGGCTCGGATATACGTATGTTTGAGGATTCGTCAAATATTCGGTCAGAGATAGCAGAGATTAACCCGACAATTTTATGGCGACAGTAGGGATATCCGGCACATGTCGGGAGATGAATATCTCGCTAGAGTGGTACAGACACCGTTTATCCGCACTGTCAACTCGGCGGATTAAATCCCGACGTGATCGTATATGAAATTTTCCGGAGAAGTTATGATCAGTTCTGAAACACGCCAACGATTAAATTTTTAAGATATAAAGATCGTTGTACTTTCGTGCACTGTGATTCTGTGTAATGCTTATCTTTCCACAAACATCAGACAGAGGGTTTTGGAAAAGCATTGTAAAAAAGCATTGGAAAAGTGACATTTGTATCATAACTTCATATGGATATGTGTGATACGAAATAAAAATGTCACTGATATTTTCTTAGAAATAGGTATATTATGTTGTAATATTATAAGGATTGCAACCGCACTTTTTTATGAGTCAGGGTGCATGAATATGATATCTCTTTTCATGAGCATGAGTAATACATAAAAGGGAGGCGCGAAGTGTTAACATGCCGAAGCAAGCAGCGGATACTCGAAAAGCACCCCTATTCACTGACTCTTCTCTCATCTTCTCCTCCCGTGTCGTTTCCACTTTCCCTCAAATTTTTTGACGGATCTTCTAGGAATATTAACTTTTAGTTTAATTTCTTTTTTAGAAAAAGACTTTCAGTTTTCTTTATAAGTTTAAGATAATTATTAGCATTAGATATATTAATGGCATACGCCTCCTCCGTGATTAAGATGTTGATGTATGTTACCATAATGGATACACCTACACAAAATCTGGAGAGCATGTGTGCCGCATCGAGAGTGCAATGTACATAACGTAGTTTGATTAATGCAGCTGCTAAATGCGATCTCTATTAAGTGTGTACTTTGTATATGGACTCCGGAGTGTGGTAAATCACGAGGGTATACCATCGGGTGCGCTCCCATGGGACATAATAATATAATCGCGCCCCAAAGTACCAAGTTCGACATCGCTGATATTCGGACGAGTTTCAGAAATAATGAACAGCCTGACTCTGCGTTTGTTAGCTCGACTGACATCATCCGTCGTCGAGAAACACATCGTTTGCTTCATCTACAGATTAAATTTACTAAGACGATAAATAACTTTATTAACTCGTTTCTGGCCGAAGAAGTTATAAAGGCCGACGAGTTAATAAAGTTATTTATGCGCGAACGTAACGCGTTTTTCAGGCTAGTGTAATGTTATTTTGCGAAATTTGTATATAAAAGAGCTCATGATAATTCATTCATGATATTTCAAGAGTACTTCCCCAAAGTTATATGTTGGGATTTTTTAAATTAACGAAGATACAATCGCTTTATTATGGCTATTTATGTAACATGATTTATCACACAAGTAAATATCCAGTATTTCCAAGTAAATATCCATGATAATATTTTACTCAAAGATTACCGAGGCACAGAGTCTCTTGAATTTTTCAACTATATTGCATATAAGTAATTAGAATCTCATTACACCTCATCTTCTTCATAAGGAACAAGTTCTTCTCGCGGAGACAACCACTTTCTCAGGGGTTGTTTCAACAAAAGAGGTAACAATCACCCTCATAGGCGCGACAACTCACGTGTCTGCCCACGCAGTAACTCGTGCATACACGTGAAACCGAGCACGTGAATAGGGGAGCAGGCTTTGATTCGGACTTTCGAGCAACTCCACGAGAACTTTACGAGGAGGACAACGAGGGTCGGTGCATGATGCTCTCTCCGCGTAGAAGACCTTGGGGAAATCCTAATATTTTAACCAGCGGCGAGGTATGAAAGGACCCGCGCGAGCAGAGCACTGAAAGGGAAATAGGGTGTTGTGCTGCGAGTCATCCCTGCGTCTACCCTCGTAGACAAGCGTCTACATACGTACATATCCGTATGCGGTACCCCTGGAGGGAAGTACTTGCAATTAACGCGGTAAGACTCGGTTGTTGCAAGGGGTGCGCCTTAATTCACCCTCCTCGTTCTTTCGGCTCTGACTCCTATTTGAAGTAAGCTCGAAGGAGACGAACCGGAATTTGCGCTTAGTTATTTGTCAGCGACACGTGTAATTTTTGCACCTGTAACGTAATTATAGACGCAATGCTGTTCGTTATATTAAAGAATATTTTGCGCGCAAATATTTTTGCTATGCTTGTAATAATCTTCATTTTTGCAAAACTGCGCGAGCGTATTCTCGATGCGCCCATTAGAGGGTGGATTTCTTTCCCCAAGCCGGAAATGCGACTTAGTCATCGACTGTCCATTGTGCCGCTACTAAGTGCATACCCGTGTAAAATCCCGGCGGTACGATCATCTCGAATTTCCAGATATCTCACGTAACGTCGCCGTGACCGATAGATTTTCCTTCGTGCACTTCCTATAATCGTAGAATCGACGGTTTTATACGAGGGGGCCGTTTTGGAACCGCTATATAAAATATATAGTGTCGTAATCGTATACATAAAGTCCGTAACACTTTGCGATTTTCTTATCCCGCGTGACAAGAATGATAAGCTATCTAATATCAGTATATCGCGGAATGTATAAAAATATCATGTATATGTAAAAATAATTTAAAATTATATAAATTATCATATAAAATGTGATATGATGAAAGTTAAGATTGCTTACGTACGATTTTGTGTTTCGACACATTCCCTTTAAAGCGCAATTATGTCGAGGACATTGGCGAAACTTTGCACGTAGAAGATATAAAACATTTCGATATTGATTTTATCAGTCGATGCGTTTCCGAACCTATTACATTTGACTTAAATAAAATAAGTCGAAAAAAGTGTCTACCGCTGATAACACGACGAATGTAACGATTGTAAGAGCACGTGCGTGCAAGTTATTGAATGTTTCCGCAAAGCAATCTCGTTCGATTATATCTCGGCCGATATATTTCACCTTTCCCCAATCTTTCCCTTCCTTCTTCCATTCGATTACTTGTTCCGGTAGAAAAATGGCAATAACGGTATCGTGTTCCCGGCTATTTGGTGGGCTCATTCGGAAGACCATTCCGTCGATAAAGGTCATCTCGCCGCTTTGTCCTACGACCAAGCTCATTTGGTTTTTTTATTCTTGTCGTGTCATTTGACACGATGGGGGTCTGCGTTTAAGAATCAATGATACCTCGAGTATATTTTTGCGATTTTACATTTTGTCATTTTTGCGTCATCTCTTCATTACATCGCATATTTTGTGCCGTAATAAAAAAGTTTATGAATTAGTAATTTTTTGGGGGGGAAGGAACTATGTTAGTTGATGGCCAACAAAAGTAGTGTGACCAAGTCTAGTCATAATACAATATCTCTTCAGCAGTCCTCTCTCTTTGCGTCACGTGGTGGAAAAATCGCTGAAAAGGAAAAAAAGAAGGATTCGGGCTATCCTTGCTGACACAACGTTCGCTCTCGAAGCCACTTCCAATTTTTTTCCGCTTTCAGCGTGAAAAAGTGGAGGAGACGCCTCCCGGGCACCGCAAAACTGTCGTCGAGTGAATAGAAAGCTCGAATAGAACTCTACGGCCGTTCCTTCTCCAAACTGGATCCTTTCACTTTTTAACCCAGTTTCCATTGTTAGACAACCTGTGTTCTTGTCACGCCCGCTGATTAGCAAACTATCTGTAGTTAGCGCTATATCGGTGTTTCTTAAATATTTTTTTATCATTATCGTACTATCTTCTCTACAATTAAATATATAATAAATAATTAATAATTTTATCCCTAATAAAATTATCGAAATATGTAACATATTGGATATATTTGCAGCAAAAGAATTAGATTTGTTATATTTTTGTGTCTTCTTTATCTTCTGTGTTCGTACATTATGGCGAAAAAACGACTGACATATGTAAGGAATGATTAATACAAATCCTTGACGCTCCCTGGCCATCGTTCACGAGCACCTTATTTCTGTCATGGTTCACCTTCAAGTGGAATAAGTTGTGGGCGTAACTTCGTCTCAAGTAACTCTTACTTGTTTTCACGAGAAAATGGCATAACTGTATACTTAAATATTATAAATATTTCTCGGCGCGAATCTAACGATTATATTAATTAAATGTATATTTCAAACGTGTCCCGCATTGTATTTTTTTAAATACAATGGAAAGTAGAAAATAGAACAAGATCTTTCGAAATATCCTAAAAGAACACAGTATAGAAGACATTTTTTTAAAGGAAATAAATCCCCTCCAACGTATATATAAAGAGGTAGATGAAGATCGATCTAGATCAACGAACGTGATGCGGCCGCACAAAAGTCGAACTTTCACGCGTTCTCTTACGCGAGAGGAGAGAGAGGAGAGAGAAAGGTACGTGACGATAGAGATCCAGTCTACTGCTCCTTCTCTTTCTCCTTCTTTCGATCTAATTGTAAGTTTCTTTTTTCTCCTTCTCGTCATCACTATCACTGGCATGCCGCGGCACGCATCGTCTTTACGCGATGCGGATTTACTACAATCGCAGAGCCGCGATCTCACACGAATTACGTCAATTCTCTTATCCCCACAATTTCCCCTCTCGCGGCAAGTGTTTTCATTTGCTTTGGTCCACGTCGAACGAGCGCCAAGCGTAGGCCGTAGTAGTGTCATATCGGGTATCGCCGCGCGAGGTATTTCTCGCGATCGAATCTGCACGTAGGATTTTTTTCGAAGGATTCCCTCAGAATCTCGACGGCCGGTCCGGTCGCGGCGAAACAGTCATGAGGACCTTTTGGACCGTCGTTCTCCTTTGCGTCATCGCCGCGATCGGCGCGGTGTACGCCAAGCCTACGATTTACAAGAGGAACGAGGACAATGTGTTTGAGCCAGGTAAGCGAACGATTTGCCATTTATTCAGATGCATCGCAAGTTAAATCGGTACAAAATGCGATTGGATATTATATTTCGCAGACGAATTTAAATATTTCTCTCTCCTTTCTTGTTCTCTCGCTTTTCTTTTCAACGGGAGAAAGAGAGTTTGTGCGTATATCTTAGAATATTTCTCGCGAAATCTGAACTCTCGTTAGCGCACGTGTACAAGGCGCACGTTTTTTTTTTTTCAATGCACATTATCCATTTACGCACGTCACTAGTTTCTCTCTTTGAGCAGTAATAAAAAAATGGATCTTTTTTTCCACCTGCATTAAAAATTGCGTGCGAGCGAAATTGTGCCACGAGCCGGATGAGTTTTCTCCGGACAGCTTTGGCAACCGGCGATTCTGACATGTAGTATTTCTCTTGGACAAAAACAAAAAGGATCCTTTCAATCCTTGCGGTTTTTTACAACGTGTAACACGCACGTTGTCGTTCCAGAAATAACCGAGAGAATAAGCTTCGTCTCGCGGCATCTACGATACAACCAAGTGTCATAACGCGATGTGTACATACATAACGACGTCTTGACAGTGTTTGAAAAATTTATTTCAATCTGAAAATATATTTTGCTTTTTTTTTCGGAGTAGAGAAAACTTAAGTGACGCACGGAAAAAGAAGTTGCACGCAGAAAAAACTTTCACCATAATAATTGGCAGAATCTAATTAACACCAGGAGATCGCACGCTCTTTCTTCCGCGCTACGCTCGCTTTTTCTACAAACATCGACCGCCTCGCGCATCTCGATGATAAATGTATGTTAACAAAAAGGAAAGACTCGAGACTTTTTTTTTTCTTGATCCGTTGATATACCTTGCTCATTACTGCAGTCCCCGGAACGAGCCTTTACCTGCACATTACATAATATAAGTATAATTTTTCTATAATAGTTTTGTTGGATTTAGCTTTTTTTATATCCAGAGTATAGTAGACTCGAGAAGAAATGTTGCGCTGACCATATAAAGAGCGATCTCTCTCGAGAATTCTGAATTCGCGCGAACCGATATTCGACAGGTGAGTGGAACGGGACGGTGACGTCAGCCAGCAGGATAACGCGTAGGTTTCTATTAACGAAGTCCACGTCCGTACATCGCACCTTATCGATGCGGAATATTCGTTGTCGAGACGAGTCTCCTTATTTCTGTGCGTTCTGAGCTGTATTACTTGGATTTTTTTATTTCGCGAAATTTTTCACGTGTCGCTGCACGAACGGGCGCAGCGATACCTTTTCTAATCTCTCTTGTCGCCGGGCGCGAGCGGTTGGAAAGGCGAATCGCTAAATAAAGAAGACGCCTACGCGTAGAAGGTGTTGATAGAAGTTACATATATGTCGTCCTTGAATTGTCGTTACAGCGAGAGAGAGAGAGAGAGAGAGGGGGGGGGAGAGGGGGAAAGGAGGAAGAGATGCGTTTCTCGCGGTAACCAAGTGCAATCGTCGCTCGAATGAACAATTCGAAGGGATTTCTCTATGTTCACTACAATGTCTGTAGGACATTGTAGGTGTACGCTTGAATTCATTCTAGTGTAAACGAATGCAGCTATAATTATAATGCACATTATGGTATACGTAAACGAGATCTGTGCATTGTAGATCAGATGCAAATGCCAGCGAAGATATATGAAACGCATGACCATTATGTCGCTCATTCGCACGTACCGATGCTGTAATTAAAATCAATATAAATATTCGATTTGCTTTGATATTTGCGGCACTGACAATTCTCAGTTACGCAAACGACATGCAATCGCTATATGATCGATCGACGTGACATAATTGACATTCGCTGCCGTCTTGACTTTTCCGTCGTTCGATTTTCGGTGTCCAACAACTTTCTACTTTTTCTTGCATACGGAAGGAATGATTTAACTTTCACTATACTTCGCTACTTATTTACGAATATCTTTTATACCGATTATTGATAATCGATAAAATAATACAAGTTACAAGTTATCGAGCATCGATAATAATACGAGTTACGTTATCGAACATCGATGTATAGTGACTAGTAAATCAGTATATTGACAATTTTAAATATATAGAAAGAAATATAGAGTCTCAATTTTGGTGGAAATGTAGAAAATTCTTGAATTTGTATATACACAGCACAAATATTTGATAATTAATATATTAAATTATAAATATGTTTCTTCTTTTAGTAATGGTACCAGTGTCATCCACGGTAATTCCATTGCCCGTGTACAAAGTAGGCTACGGCTTAGGCTTCATATCGAAAGATAAAAAGACCCAATCGTCGTTCAAACCGGAAGGTGGCATAAAGTTGATTACGAGTAAGTATATATATAATAAGTGTAGCTTAAATAAAATTACGAAATCTTGTTTTCGCGATGGACTCTTTTTCGTAACTTTCTCTTTTTTCCATATTAGTAGATCGCGACGTGAATAACGAGCCGCTGTGTACATAAGTTAAATTGTAAAATATCGTACTCGTAGATGTTGCATGGATAGCACGATTGCATAAAAATAAATTTTTTATTTAATTCATGTAAGCGATTTTCTACATTATTGTGGTCATTAATGCTGATTTTTTTTCTAGTCAACAAGATCCAAGAAAAGAAGATCTAGTAGATATAAATGCTTTAAATTATGTCGAGTAATATTTGTTGGAGGCATACATCTTTGGAGAACGGCGCTATAGAAACCTGTGTGTTCTGTTATCCATTACATCAATTTCCTGCACAAGCACGCGCCTGTTATTGTTAAATTATATCTAATTAAGAAGCTCTTCACCAAAAAAATAGACCTTTATAAATGTTAATTATTAATTACGTTTATCATCGAAAATAATACGTACTGTTGTCTCTAAGATATTAAATCAAAACTAATAAGTAGAGATGTATATTATATGTATGAAGTTATTTATATATATATATATATCTACTTTACTGATCGTGATCTAAGATGTTTAAATGCTTATCTCTAAGGGATATAGTATAATGTAAAATATTTATTTTTTATAAATCTGATGTTAATATGTAATTAATTAAAAGATAATATTTATGATAAGTATCATAATAGTGACGAAAGAATACATATGTCAACCATTTTTACATTAAAAATTTTTTATTGTGACTAATTTTTGTAACTTATAACTTAATAAAAAAATTTGATTTTTTGTATTTCTACAAAAATATATTATGAAGAAACGTCCATGTTGTCCTCAGTTGAAGGAGCTAAAACAGTTAAACAGTTTAGTCAAATATAAATTATACATAAATTATATAGATACAATAAGCTGTACGCATAACTTACAGAATTCATTGAACATAAAATCATCTTGATACTCCTTGAGAAATTGCGTAGATCTATTCTCATCGAGAAATAAAGAGTAGACACGTTTCACATCCTCGATACTAACCTAAATACAATTTAAGACATTGCAATAGTATCATTGAACACATTCATGCAATAGATTGTATCTCGCCTGTTCTTACTTACTTCTGTAGTTTTTCTTCGACGGCTGACAAGAGAAGCCGTTGTAATCAACTGTATCGCGTATCTCAGCGATGTTTCCAGAGCGATTCTCGTTAGCACGGTCAGAGCATCGTCAGCCATTTCGCAATCTTCTTCTTCGCATCTTATTTTCAAGATTTCCTTCAACTCCTTTTCTTGGTACGGACTTGTTGGAACGATAATCATACGATCCAGTAAATCAATCGGAATGCCATGAGGGCTCTTATAATTTGTCCCTCTGATTCTTGTAATACCTACGTAATTGTAGATTGTTAAATAACAGTTTAATAACAACATAGTTGATTATTCGCGTATTCGTACCTCTATTTGTTGCCATAATTACAACTGGAGCCATTTCATTCTCCAATGCTCGATTTAAAAATGAGAAACATTCGATATCCAACATATGTACTTCATCGATAAAAAGTACACCCGGAACTATTTCCGCCTTGCCTTCCTCTCGCCATTCCGCGACTTTGGCATTTATTTGATCTCGCACTTCCGATTTTATCTCTCCAGTATCTCCTGAGAATAGTGCTAAAAATCCATGCGTTCTGCTGTTTATTACATCAACTTCGTGCAATGTCACTGTGTGCACGACTTCTTTGCGTTTCTGCAATTCGCCTTCTGGACATTGCACGAAACGCGTTTGCGAACCTGTCGCATCATAATCTCGAGCTCTGGTGAAGGATCGTCCAAGTCGGTTGATCTTTCCAGTGGCTTTGTCGATCGTTATAACATCACCAGCTTGTACCTAAAAATTATACAAAATCGTAATACAAAATTAAACCAGATGTTATCTATTTTATGTATAAAATATACTAACTTTTTCTTTCATTAAGCAATCGATCATTTTATTTCCTAAATCATAAATTGTTTCCATTTCGGTTGTTTTTAATGTCAATTTGCCAACTTTTACTCCAATCCCAGTTGCTGGCCTGTCAACTTGAATCTCCACTACTTCACCCTCTATGATTTCTGTCTCCTCTTTGATTCTGACTCCAATAGACTTCCTAATAGCTTGAGTTAAGGCCTCTGTTTTACTCATCTCTAAAGAATAAATTTCAGAACCAGCCATTGATGTAAAAGGAGTATCTGCACCCAAAGCTTGCGCCATTCCCATAGCAATGGCGGTTTTTCCCGTGCCAGGTTGTCCAGCTAATAGAATCGCACGACCTGCTATTTTGCTCTCCTTAATCATCTCCAGGACAACGCCAGCAGCTCGGCGTGCCATGAGCTGGCCGACCATGCCTTGAGAAACCTAATATGGTAATAAAAAAATTTTATTTTTATTGTATCGTTTATAATAAAAATATCGAATCTTCGTAAAAAATGCTGAATAATTACATGGCGGGGTTCTAAACTATCATTTAATCCTAAACCTCTGATATGGGAATGGGCACCGATACGTTCTATCTTGGTGATTTCACGGACCTCTTGCACATTAGTAACAATCTGAAATGAAAAATAATAATTAAATGTATGATAAGCGCTTTAATAGTTGCGTATATTATTATTCATAAATAATTGCAATAAAATGGATCAAACGTTTGGTTGCTATGCCAATCAATATAAAATATTAAATTATATTGGTAAATGGTATTGGTAAAGTTCACACTTTCTTTTACAAAAGCAATATATATTATACATATTATATTATTTTATAAAAATGATATAATATGTACAATTCATAAATACAAAGCATAATACGAATAAGTCTATATATACTAGACATACAGGTTAGGTTAATTTGTGTTATAGATAAAAATAAATCGGTTTTGTTTAATATCACGAGATTATAATAGAGAGCGAATTATCTTTCATTTAAACGAATATGCTTGTGATGGATTTAATTAAATAAGGAACCTTACCGCCATGTTTAATAATAATTCTCAAATAACGTTAAATGTGACAAAACCGTTATATCTCTAGTTCTCGACTGTTCTCGACATACGATGGCTCCCGCACACGGGACGTGGACGCGGAGGCGGAAACGCTTGCCGCAGTCCGCACGGCAAGATGCGACGCGGTAGCCAATAAACTTCTGGTTCTTACGGAAAAACAACATGGTGGTTGGCTACCGCGTCGCTTCTTGCCGCACGGCAAGTACTACGTTTAATGCTAAAACTCCATATATGCGGTGAGCTCCGGCAAACGCATGCGGTGACCAATCAGGAGCCAGGCGCTTGCCGCAGCTTGCCGGACTCCGACC